>OX031014.1:58245626-58819843 GCA_943736025.1 Tenthredo mesomela
GAAGATTATTATTATTATTATTATTATTACTATCATTATTATTCGCTATACATATATATATATATATAAATATATATATATTGATAGAAAAGTGAAATGAAATATTCGTAATAAAGACACGCCAACGCTTCCTGTGACTATCTCGACTACAAAGACTATATAAATCGAACCTCGGCATATCATTTTCCCGTGCTCTGATCATTATTTTCTGAATATAGTAAAAAAAAAAAACAACAATCTATCTAACGTCATTGATATTTTAATACTTATTGCAATATCAGCGCGCATTTAACTGGGATAAAGGATCTTATTTTGAAAATTCATAAACCCGCGCCTTTTCGAATACAACCTGTTGACCACGTGGTAAGATATCTTCAGTGTTATCAATTGTTAGCGATTGTTGTAGCTCCAAGTAGCTTCTGAATAATTCGTTAAGGTGGCGCCACCGATCAGTCAATTAAATTATCCAAGGCGTTGTCACAGGTGTGAGTCAGGCAGACTTCCACTATTTCGTAGCTACGCTACGCGCATTCATACACGTCATATACGTATTAACGTATACCACTTCATTCAACACACACATTCATTCATCGTCGTCAGTGTCCGATGAGTCGTTGGTTGTTGAATGTATGAAACAGAATGGTAGCGTGTGTGTCGAACGTGGATCTAGTATCGCGTGTCAATGTCTCGTGTGTTTGATATTGTGATAAGATAATATCGATAATAAAGGTAAGCTAAATAAATATCTATTGATATAATGAATCTATAAACCTACTAGCAACCATCTGCGTCAAGAAAAAAAAAATAAAAAATAAATAAATAAAACCAAACAACGACGCGACGCGATTGATGCACTAATTATTGTTTACGAAACGCCCTTTTCAATCATTCTATAAGTGCCACTCCCTTCTTACTCCGTTCGTTATATTCCAGTTTTCGGATACATTTTTCACTATTTTTTTTTTATATATACGAAATATCAATAATACTTATTCCAATATGCTAAGGCATCACAGTTTGATAAGCTTCCACCTTATCAACGGCCGTTGTTTTTTCAACCCTAAGAAGCTAATCGCAACTTTGTTTACTAAAAATTTTTTTTTTTTATTACACAAATAGAAAGAAACAAACGCCAAGAATATTGAATAAAAGAAACTCCACGATGATCGGCCTATGGTCGAGCCTCACCTTAATCTCCGCTCTGATAGTTCTATCAAATTCACAAGATCTCGGCAATGGAGAGTTGATATATCGCTGTCCCCAGCATTGGATAAAGTTTCAAGAATCTTGCTATAAATTTATAAAAAGTCCATTACGTGCTAGACAAGATGCAAGGAAGAATTGTGAAGCTTATCAAAGCGATCTTGTCAGTATCGACTCACTTGAAGAGCATGGATTCATTATGTACCAATTGCTATGGCAAGATCCGCAGCATCGTCGCTGGTATACCGGCGCCAGACAGCAGGGTGGTTATTGGTCTAACGAGGCTGACGGATCGCAGCTAGTTAACATGGAAAACGCGTTTTTGCCAGAGCCGATAGACAACATGCAGGGAAAGGATTACCTCACTTATTCTTATAGCTATAATCTGAACAGATGGGGATTGGAGAAAGTTACGGGTAGAGAGGAGTTGCTTTATATTTGCGAAGCCTCGGTCACTAGCATGCATAATCTTGTTCAGGACGATAGGACATATCAGTATGGTATTGAGATTGATAATCCACTCAGAATACCTAGAGGACCATATTTCATTAAACAACCGCAGGACAAGGTCTTCGATATGTCTAAGAGGAGGGTAAACAATGATGTTACCCTAAGTTGCCTGGCCGGCGGATATCCTACTCCCACTTACGAATGGTTTATGGAAATATATGAAAACGATAGATTGATCGCGAGGAAAATCGACCCGTTAGCTAATAGCAGGTACACTGTTAGCGGAGGATCGCTCATCATTTATGACCCGGAACAGGTGATCATTCCAAAGTCTGATGCTCTTATGGTTTTATTTATCTGCAATTTATTAATACGTAATGTTTAAATTTCAGAAAGCAGACCGCGGATCCTACCACTGCAAAGCGAGCAATAAATTTGGTACCATAGTCTCTGAGAGCGTTGTACTTTCATTTGGCTATATATTGGAATTCAATTTAAAACGTTCTCAAGAACACGGCGATCAGAATTGGGGTAAAGCAATCTACTGCGACCCTCCGCAACACTTTCCTGGCGTAAAGTATTACTGGGCACGTGATTACTTCCCTAACTTTGTTGAGGAGGATAAGAGAGTCTTTGTATCATTCGACGGCGCCCTATACTTCTCTGCATTGGAACCTATAGATCAAGGCAACTATTCCTGCAATGTACAAAGCGTTGCTTCTGATACGGGCAGAAACGGACCATTTTTTCCTCTGAGAGTCGATTCTCACTGTGAGTCAACCATCTAATCACAATATGCAGATTCAATACCATGAGACTCGATCTAATATAGAAAATTATTCAATTTCAGCCACTTACCAGCAGCTCACATTCACAAATAACTTCCCAAAAGTTTTTCCCGAAGCACCGGTAGCTGGGGAAGAAGTAAGACTAGAATGCATCGCCTTTGGATAGTAAGCAGACTCTATTTTCATCTTGATACTCGGTCAACATTATTTTTATCAAGTTGCTGTATCCTTAAATTATACTTGCAGCCCAGTCCCGTCTTACAATTGGACTCGTAAAGGGGGTGGTCTACCACGTAGCGCAGTTTACTCGAGTTACAACCGAGTCCTAATTCTCCCACGAGTCCAGGTCGAAGATCAAGGAGAGTATGTATGCAGGGCGTACAACAACAGAGCATCTATAGAAAATTCTGTTCAATTAACGATTGGGGCTGCTCCAAACTTCACTATACCTTTGACCGATAAGCACATGGATAATAGGGGCGATCTAACATGGACTTGCGAAGCTTTCGGCATTCCCGACGTTAGTTACAGATGGTTTAGAAACGGCGAAGTATTGGATATGTACACGCTTCCGCCTGAGGATAGAGAACGATACACTATACAGGACAATGTGCTTTCCATAAGACTTCTAAACCCTGAGAGTGACCAAGCGATGTATCAATGCAGCGCGAAAAATCAGCTCAGGACAAAGTACTCGTCAGGGCAGTTGAGAATATTATGTGAGTTGGCGTAGAATATTCATCTGATTATCCAGAAATTGAATAAACATCACCAAACGTTTAATCTTCATTATCTTTCCAGCTCTGAAACCTACCTTCAAAAAGAGGCCCATGGAATCTGAGACTTATGCAGCAGAGGGAGGAAATGTGACAATAATTTGTAGCCCCGAAGCTGCGCCGCGGCCAAAGTTTGTCTGGAAAAAAGATGGGAACGTAATTGGATCCGGAGGACGCAGGCGGCTACTTGAGAACGGGAATCTTATTATTAGCCCCGTTTCTCGAGACGACGAAGGAATGTATGCCTGTTCGGCATCTAATCAGTACGGAACAGATGAGACCAGAGGAAGGGTCATCGTATTACGTAAGCCGCTGATATATTGGATGAAAACCAAACACTAGACTCGTATTAAGTCATCCTAATCAATCCATGATCGAATTACAGGTGGGCCAAGATTCATCGAGAGTCTAAACTACCGCACAATAACTGCAGTGATGCAGAACTTGACCTTACGTTGCCTGGCAGAGACTGAGGAAGTACTAGACATCGCCTACATTTGGACGCACAATGGTTTACGCATAAGAGACAGAGACCTGCTGAGCAATCCACGGCTGAGAATTGATGCTGGAATATTGGATATAATAAACGCGACTTTCACCGACGCTGGGGACTATGAATGTATCATCAAAAGTGCCGTGGGCAGGATATCAAGCAGGGCTACTGTACTCGTTGAAGGACCTCCCGGCGCACCTGGCAGGGTCCAAGTGAGCAGCGTTGTAAAAACTTCAGCGACCCTGAAATGGACTGACGGAGCTTCTAACGGCAGACCTATCATCATGTACACCGTCTATGCGAGAACGAATTGGAACCAAACCTGGTTCCCCATATCAGAAAGTGAGCTTTTCTCATCTGAATGTCTTCCTGACTTTGATTTATGATCCAATTAACGAATTGTCTCTTGTATTTTTCAGACATAACAGCGACCGCAATCGACAGATACAACGGGCGTAAAGAAGCGTTTTTAGAACGAGTTCTGAACCCCTATACGACGTACGAATTTTCTGTGGCAGCTATAAACGAGCTTGGTGTTGGCGAGCCTTCAATGCCCTCTCCGCAGCACAGTACACCGTCCGACAAGCCGGGAATGGCGCCTTTGAATGTAGGCGGTGGCGGCGGTAAGATTGGAGACTTGACTATAACTTGGACGCCGTTAAAGTCGTCTGAACAGAACGGACCTGGAATATATTACAAGATTTACTGGCGCCGTAAGAACGACATAGAATTCCAGTCCCTTTCTTTGAAGGAATACGGCAACACGAACAAGGCCGTTGTCCATATAACGGACGATACTGACTATCAAGAATACGAGGTCCGAGTACAAGCTATCAACGAAATCGACGCTGGACCATTGTCTGAAATAGTTAAAGTATTCAGCGCCGAAAATATGCCGCGGGTATCGCCTCAGCAAGTATACGCTGCGAGCTACAACAGCACCAGTCTTAACGTGACCTGGGCCCCCATTGACCAATCGGTTGAAATAGTTAGGGGTAAACTTATCGGTCACAGATTGAAGTATTGGAAGAAAGACAACACAGAAGAAGACTCTGTTTATTACTTGTCTCGTACGACTAGAAATTGGGCTTTGGTCGTTGGTCTGGAGCCCGATACTTACTACTACGTTAAAGTAATGGCTTATAATTCAGCCGGCGAGGGACCAGAGAGTGAGAGATATTTGCAAAGGACTTATTCCAAGGCACCCCAAAAGCCTCCATCTTCTGTTAACGTTTTCGCCGTTAATCCATCGTCGGTTCGCGTCGTTTGGAGATATGTGCAACCTAGTTTGGGGGAGGAACCGCTTATTGGATACAAGATCAGAGTTTGGGAAGTTGACCAAGACATGAGCACCGCAAACGACACCATTGTACCTGTTGGATCTACGCTGGAATGTTATATAACGAATTTGAGCCCTGGTAAAGCGTACCACATGAGGGTCCTGGCCTTCAGCAATGGAGGAGACGGCAGGATGTCCAGTCCCGAACACACATTCCAAATGGGAGACCCAAACTTATTCAGAAGCACTGCTAGCAATAAGATTTTGAATGGCGGACTGGGTGTGGCTTTGCTAATTTTACTTAGATTATTGGATTACGCGTAGGTAAGATTTCACTATTTTTTTTTATCGGGACGAGAATCGGGTGGATGATTCGGGGTGATTTCACATTCCGTACAATGTAATAGTTGAAGATCTTTAACAGGATATCTTCACATTTGGTATATATACTCTTTTAGACACAGGGTGCATTGGCTGCTATCGCGAATAGGTTTTATACAGTTTTTTAAAACTCTAGTTTAATCGCTTTTTTTCCATTTTTTTTTTTTTCACCAATTTAGGTATTCTAATACTCGATTAATTCTATTTGAACGGAGCCTAAGTGTTCTCAATATATTTGGGTTGAGGGACACCAAGGGGTCCTTTGAAAAAATTAACGATAATTACAATTCTACGATAATTTTAACAAAGCATAAATAATTACGAGTTCACAGATGCTTATATTCATATAGAGTACATTTTTCTGAATTGGAATTTTTCATTTTCGGTGACCCTGTGAAAATGAAAAAGAAAACAAAAAATAACAGCTATATTATTCATTACCTATACAGACCTATATGAGATAGTAACGATAGTGTTCGTAATGTTTGCCAATATCGGGTGATTTGTACCTAACGACAATAGCTTTTAGTAATAGATAAAAGATAAACAATTATTCTAAGACATTATGTACTTTTACGAACGATTGTTGCAGAATTAATATTATTCATTGAGCGCTGCCTTTAACTTTACCTCACTTGCGTCGAAGAACGATATATAATTCACTATCATTCTATCTAGTAGCTTGTATAAACGAGGGGTGTCTAATCTAATGAATTTTTTCTTTCAATATATCTTTCATAATATTATGATATTCAATGTAAATTGTTAAGAATTGCATCACTCGAGTCTATAAACAGTAATGATTAATATACACGTATACATTTTTAGTATATATATACATATATATATATATTTACCTAATATAATGAAAAAGCTAAGATGGAGTAGGAGGTATTTTAATCTCATTTTGATATTATTATTCATATAGATCAAAACCTTGCAATACATAATGAAGTTTAATTGATTATGTTATCAAATAGGGCGCCATATCAAAAGACAATTTGAATTTGATTATAAAAACTGATTAGTATGTAACGTATGACTATCGCCTCAATCTTTGCTTTTCGTTTTTTTTTTTTTTTTTTGTTTTTTTTTTTAATATGATTATTTGTAAATAGGTTGTGAGATATTCATCTTCTTGAGTTTTTTTTTTTTTATATTTTTTGTTTTTTTTTTTCAATATTTGATTCCAAGCTAAACGGCAACAGTTTCCGTCCATACAAACTTATGTAGGAATATATTATACAAAACATATTATATATTAAAATATAAGTATAATACAAAAAAAAAAAAAAGAAAAAAAAATTAATAATAAACAAATTGATATCGTAACTAACTTATACATTCTTACTTTATTATTAATATTATTATTATTATTATTATTATTATTATTATTATTTGGGTTCTTCCCTTAGATTTAGAAATTTATTTTACATATTATATATAATTTTTTTATTATACCAATTTATTCATTAAAGAAAAAAAATTTATTTACTACTTTGATAAAGTTTTATGCTGTAACCATATATTGTATAATGTATCAACGGTTAATGAACCGTTCGGCTGAATAAATTTTTTTGAATAATTCACACGTCTCTCGATCATGTATTATTTGTATTGGGATCCTTGGAATGGGCGTGGCTTTGAAATTTTAGCCTTCTTTGAGTAGTTCTATTTTCTGCCACTAGTTGGCATATCGAGGTTCTAAGGTTCCCAATAATGAAACTGCTGCACGTCTGACAATATACTCGAAAATAAATGCCAAAAATTTCAGCACACCTCTTCGGGTCAGATGTTCTTCTGATACCAGGAGCAATTTTTGACTTAAAATTTCTATAACTCTGAAAATCGCTATCAACTTTATTATAAATAAAGTATCATGACCGGCAAGTATAGTGTGGTGATGAGGAGATGATCATTACTCGAAATTTTCCGTTTGTGGTAAAACCAAAATTCATTGATTCATACTTCAAATTTGAGTATATAAATGAAATCGCGAGTCGACAAAAGTTAGCGCAACTAACGTCTAATCGTGTCATTGACCTCGCCTGCGGCTATACTCATTCAAGCAGCTGACGCGGTATCGCTTGTGGCGACGCATAGTGTAGAACTTCGAAACTAGCAAGAGCGCAAATTCAAAAATTCAAAAATTCAAATGCCTGCAGTACGTGCTTGGGTGAAAGTCCTGGCAGCGTAGATTAATTATTTGAATAAAGGAAAATCAAAGTTTCATACATACAGATACGTATGTTATGTGTATATGCATGTATCTACCTACATGAAACTTGGGAGTCTGTGGGTCAATTCAAAATACTGCCTACAAGGTAGTGAAAATTTGGCATACGTCTTCCCTATAAGGAAGATGAAGGTTTTATTTTTTATCCAAGAGAAGTAGTCGCAAAATCGACGATGTATACTCATTGACGAAAAAAGATTCCTCTTGTCTTTTTTTTTTAATTTCAGTAATTTACCGAATCAACCTGTATATGTATATATACGTACTATGATCAATCTTATTGTAACGTTACCTTTATTTGGGTATACGAATTGTTGATACACACCTAGTATATGTACTACTGACAATAATACTTATAGTATGACATAATGAGTAATATAATATAATATAATATAATATAATATAATGTAATTAAATGTATAGTATACATATTATGCGGTGACGTAAAATAAATAGAAAAAAAAAAAAAAATGTCATAACAATTAATTTTATAACAAGATAAATGAATTTTCCCGCTTATAATAATTGTGGGTAATGCCCGTTTTCAAACCACTAATTCGTTTAGACACAAATAATCAGATTTATTGAACACAAATTTTTGTCTCCAATATATTAGCAGCTGTTTATTTTTTATTTTTTATTTTTTATTTTATTTTTTTTTAATCGGACTGCATAGTTGGTCCGCAATAAGGTGGTTTACTCATTTACAAATAGATAAATAAGAATAAAGTTAACAATTTTATAATTTTTAGTAACGTGACGAAAAAGATAATAATTATAACTGTGGATACAATAAATGTTAAATAATTTATATATATAATATATATATATATGTATAATATAGGTACATGAGTACATGAATATATATGCTATGCGTATATGTATAGTTATTAATAGTGTAACTGATAAATTAAAAAGAAGAGAAGAGAGAGAAAAAAAAAAAAAAAAAAAAAATTAAAAGAAAATTGTGAAAATGCGTGGCAATTTTATTAAGTTATAATTTCAACGTAACTTTGACGTGACAACTGATAATAATAATAATATATTACATCGCTATATAACTTAATATACTATAATAATAACAATTAATATAATAACAACAACAAAACTACGTTATTATAGCACAGTCCTCCCGAGAGCTGTATAATAATTGAGTTGTAAAACATATTTTTTTTTTGTCTTTTTTTGTCTTTTTTTTTTTTTTGTTTTTTTTTTTTTTTGTTTAAATAGTATTTATAACGTCTTATATTTTACGTGTCTATAAATTCCTAAGACATTGACGATAATTAACAACTTAACGCTATTTATTATTGAACAACTGAATGACAATCATTTTTTTTTTTTTGTATTATATGCATTTATGTATAATATATAATTATATTAGTAATCAATGATTTTATATACTCAATGATGTGTATATATATATATTGATACGTGCAGCTAACTACTGAACACTTTCACATCTAAAATATGTATGTATGTATACTAGTCTACTAAAGGCTAGTAAGTATTCGTAATAAGGGATTGGTAAACGAGTCGCAGACGATGTATAAATTAGTCAAAATTAGCAAAAAAAAAAAAAAAAATAAAAAAATGAATAAATAAAAAATAACGCACAACCCGCAAACTTATACTTATAAGGTCTTAAAGTAAAAAATAATGAGCTGTGCGACGAACGTCGATTTATATAAAATTATTTAGGCACGTTTTGGAAGAAGATTTGGTATATATATATATATATATATATATATGACAAATGTTGTCTGAATGGAAAAAAAATTGTGTTTGTATTTTTTATTTTTTATTTTTATTTTTAATATCATTTATCGCAACATGTCAACGACTCTATATTATAATATGTATACGTTTACGCTGCAGCGTTGAGATTCCATATACGCATAATTATACGTACTCGCAAAAATTCGTATGAATTAATTAATAAAAAAAAAATGTTATTACCAAATTGCAAGTGGCAAGACGCAACCTTACAAAGAGCTCAGCTCGACGGCTTGCTGTCCCATCTTCACGCGCAAGCTAGCAACGTCGTCGTCTATTCTAACCAGAAGCTTGTATTTCTGAAACGAGGAATAAAGAAAAGAAAAAAAAAAAAAAAAATAGAATATAAAATATAGATCGATATTAATTCAGTTTGACTCGAAATTTTTGAAAATTATTTATATAATATTGGGAACCTTAGAACCTCGATACGCCAACTAGTGGCAGAAAATAGAACTACTCAAAGAAGGCTAAAATTTCAAAGCCACGCCCATTCCAAGGATCCCAATATCATCTCACGACGACTTACGGTATTGAAGTCTCCAGGTGTCGTTACCCACGCGTAAATCATGTACCCAGGTATGCATAGCATAGAAGATAAAGCGGTCATCCAACCAAGAACGTGGGACCACCAAGGATACTCGTAGTCCAAGTACTTGACCGGTGTCCATTGTACGAGATTGAAGATGAAGACACCCTGCGCGGAAAAGAATTGTTATTATTATTATTTTTTTTTTCATGAAATGATATCCGATCATCGTGCGGGTTTTTATACTTACGATGCAAATCATGGGCGTTGTTACGGTCCAGCATAGTTTCCACCAAGCTAATGGATAGTAGCCAATCATGTCGCGGAGACCATCGTAGAAACGGTTAACACCGAATGCCCAACTTATAGACACGCATTCGAAGAATATAAGGAAAAGTAAACAAAATCCGGAAACCGCGTAAGAATCGAGTATTTGAAAGATGTACATTCCGCCCTGTGATATACACGACAAACCGACCAGGTAGGACAAACCGCATACTATAGCTATGAAGATCTCCTTACGTCTTCTGAGCAATTGTGGCCATTCGTCAACCTGGATGACAAAAAATATCATTTTATTTGTTACACGCAGTAATTTTCAAATAACGAAATTTACTATACTCTCTAAATTCGAATCAGTGGAAAGTCACTGATGGCAGTGATAAGTATACCAGAATCACTGACAATCAGTGAAAATTTTACTGATTGTCAGTGATTCTGGTATACTTATCACTGCCATCAGTGACTTTCCACTGATTCGAATTTAGAGAGTAGCAATTGCAATTTGTATTACCATCGCCGTTATGAATCCTTCCATCGTACAGAACTGGGAATCCAAACCGATGAGGAGAAGCATGAAAAAGAATAGACAAGACCATAAAGGAGCCCCAGGAAGTTGTAGCACCGCTGATGGATAGGCCAAGAAAGCTAGTCCTGGACCGGAAGCGGCTACCTCAGCGACTGGTTTCTGCTGTTCGTGTGCCATGAAACCGACGACTGAGAATATCACGAAACCGGCAAACATACTGGTGGATGAATTAACCGTACAGACAATTAGCGCGTCCTTGTATACGTTGTTTGTAAACTTGTTGTAGCTTCCCAGAGCGACTAGTGTTCCGAGACCGAGACCGTAGGAGAAGAATATTTGCGTTACCGCGTCGATCCATACCTGATAAAAACGTTGATAAAGAATTAAAAGAACGAGTCAGATTGAATTTCCAAATGTTGTATATGGATTTTATTTGATTACCTCGGACTCTCGTAGCTTAGAAAGATTCGGGCTGACGTAAAAACGGATTCCTTCCATAGCGCCGGGCAGAGTTATACCACGGATTAGTAAAATGGTTAATAAAACGTAGGGAAATAGGGAGGTGAAGTAGACGACCTTTCCTGTCCACTTGACACCCTTCCAAATACAAAAGTAACAAAGAATCCAAACTAGTAGGAGTGTTCCTGCCAATTCCCAGCGTATGCTTCCCAAGTGTTCTACTCCGTCAGTTATCTGCAGTGCTCGTCGCCTGAAAATTGTAAACGGGATGGATTTGATCGACGCCCCAATTCGGCGGCATTTCATCTTCATTCACACCTCAAATAACGACCCAGACAGCACGGAATATTGCCCAATATTGTAGCAACATTGTAGCAGCGTTGCAACATTGTAGCAACATTGTAGCCACATTGTAGCAACATTGTAGCCACATTGCAGCAACATTGCAGCAATATTGTAATGTTGCTACAATGTCGCTACAATATTGGGCAATATTCCGTGCTGTCTGGGGATCAGTGTGTACTTACTCCCAGAATTCTTTGACAGGGTCGGTGAGATCCGCCGCGCTAACGTTGAACGAATTCAGGGAACAGACTTTCACGATACTTCTATTGGTGGTTGTTTGATTCCAGCATATCATTCCACTTCGATCGTATGGATTCACGCAGTTTTTCGTGTTCCATTCGTTGTTACACGAACGCCACGGCACGTCTGTATTACATCAGGCGATTTGAAAATCAATTAATTGTTCTGTTCGAATGGGAATAGGAAGGAACGTACACAACGCAGCAAAGAGATGAAATACTCACCGCTCCTCATCGACATGAAGAAGTAGAAAATTGCCCAAGCCAAAATGACAATGTAGTAGACGTTCATCCAGCAGGACATCACCGCGGCGGCGTAACCGATTCCTTTGAAGAGAGGAGCGATTTTGAAGACACCGAGACCACCGATGGTGAGCATTTGACCGAGGGCAAGTTCCATAAAGAACATTGGTATCCCGGCAAGAATCAGGGTCAGAAAATATGGTATGAGAAACGCACCGCCACCATTTTTATAGCACAAGTATGGAAACCTCCACACATTGCCGAGACCAATCGCGAGGCCAACCTAATGTGTTGAAATATAAATATGATGAAGATTTATCATCGTATAGTAATTTAGATCGATTAATAAAAATCGTTCAAATGATTGGTACCACGCTCAAAATAAAGTCCAGTTTTGTACTCCATGATCCTCTCTCGGGTAATGCTTTACTCTTCGACTTTGACGGAGTTGGAAGATTAAGCGACGCCCTGCCGTCATCGGCGCTCTCCGAGTCTGCCAACTCTGGATCTCTCAACGCATCCGTCATTTTTTTAAACGCCGTTCAACGTCACTCGGACGTTTCCTAACGTTTTTTTTTTATCCTTACGATTCTCCGTTTTCAATTCACTCCGCTCGATTCTTCGGAGCTGCCAACTTACCGCAATCCTCTTCTTCTTCTTCGTCTTCTATCGAGGAAGCGGCTGGCAGCACATAACACTATATACTCCTTTCTGCAAAGTATAAAAAATAAGGTGCGAAATTGAGAAAGGGATTCTATTATATGCGTCAGAATGTGTCCAGAAAAGATGAGGCCGTTCAATGATTGATTACTGTTTTTCTATATCTTCAAATTGAACGGATTGAATTTTTTATATAATTATATACTTGATCGATTCAGCTTCGTACGGTGAATCCTATCGCTGCACCGACTTCTGGCTAACTAAAGAATCGTCTCACGTTTGAGTTTAGGTTTTAGAACGCGGTTTTAGTACCTATACGATTCAGAACCGGAAGTACTCGTCATTTTCTCGTCGGAAATATTCAGGAAACGATTAGTGGGAGAACAATGAATCCCGGGCTAATGACTAGCCGTTTAACACCAAAGTCCGCGGAAGGAGGAAGAGGAAGAGGAAGAGGAGGAGGATGAAAAATCGCGTAGAGTCTACAAGTACATAGGAGGCTGCGGAGACAGTGAAAGAAATAAGCTGCGCGATCAAGAGTCCCAACGATTAAATGACCGCTCGTCTTTTGTCCGTCAATTAGTCCAGACTGCTTATACTTTAGTCAGATAGTAGGTAGAGGCGATTTTCTCGACGCGTCAATTATTTCGATTCTATATTCAAACCCATGCAGATGAAATATTGTCAAATTAAAAGAACCCGATTGCGCGTTCACGGGGGGCTAACGTAAGCCTCGACGTTGGGGTGACAGCGAATCTGACACTGCTAGCGTTAATTATACGTGTCCGGTCTGGGGGAGTGAATCCGTGCAATAAATATCACGATATTTCTCCGCCCCCCCCCTCTATTCTCCCTCATTTGGTGCTGATGCTGATATGCTGCAGTGCCGCTAAAAAATCTCCTTCCTATTCATCGCATCCGATTTCGGGATGATGAAAAAACGACGTCTATATTCCCGTTCGACATGGGAAACTCAAGACTTTGATTTCTCCTGTCTCCGCGGACACAGGTGCGGGATATCACGTGCAACGTACCTTTAGAAACTGCCAAACTCCAATGTTACATGAACCGAGAGACGCCACACACTCACTGGAGTTCGATCTCTCTTCGGCTTAAAGTTCCTCGGTGTTTTCCTTACCGATTTTTTATTTTTATTTTTTTATTGTAAACAATTCATGACTCGACACTGCGGATGAAATGGGGTGCGAGGTAAACGGAAAGTGTATAAGAAGGACCCGGGTTTGGTGCAGGTGCAGAAGCCAAGAGGTCGGAGAAGCGGGTTTGCGCTGCGGTTTAGATTCGAAAAAACAAAATAAGAGAAGAGATCAACCGACCGACCCCCAAAGATGTGTCTTAAATACCAACAAGCTGTTCGCCAGCTCGCAGAGGACTGACATCTACTTGGTGTGCCTTCAAATATTCCGATTACGTTCGTTACAGTGTGCTAAACACCGACGAGTCTCCCCACTCCGCAATTTTCGAACCCTTTCGCTCCTTTGCCGCGTTTGACTGAGTACGCGGTAGGATACAACTATACCATTGGCACGGCTATCTGTGTCCGCATAGATATAAACCAGAGGGAGATGTACGGTGCAGGAGAAGTACCGGAATGATTCTGCGGTCGGACTCCCCTCAAGATCACATCAGTATATCATCATCAAGTTGACATCACTGCGAAGCCCGATACCTCCTAATTCCCAATAGCAAGCGATATCACCATATCAGAGCTATCAGCCCATCACCATCACCATCGCCATCACCATCACCATCACCATTGCCATCAATGCTTGCGAGAGTTCATCATCAGCCATAAATCGCCCGGGTGTATAGAGCGATATGTTCTTCTTTAGAGCTTATATGGCTTTATAATCCACGATATCTGGACCAGCTATTTTTACCGGTAGACTATAATGCTAGCTGCTGCACATTTCCGCAGACTGTAATAGTACGTATCTATATATGCGGGGAGAGGAGATGCGTATAGTCGCATCGTCGTCGTCAACGTACGTATCTGTTACGCCGCTTCCGGTTGCTCCGGAAGGAACTACCTCGTATATCTCCTATGTGTGTACCTCTACCTACCAAGTCCTCCAACCCCGACGCGATCTAACCGCGACACGCAAATGCGTCTCTAAATGCTTCTATAGATATATGTGTGTATGTGTGTATGTGTAACACATTGGTAGGTATCATATCCTGGCATTTTGGTGATTTTTTCAGACGACTAAGTGTTACAGCATTAAGAAACTACCACCGATCGCGATCAGAGGAAAGTAAAGTCGTTACTCGTTTGTGCAGAAGATCGGCTTTACATTATTCTTGATTTTGTCGAATCAACTGTAGTTCGTCGAATGAATCAAACCGCACTTCGTGGACTTGACCGCAGTGCAGTTCCGTTCAATTGAATTAAATGGCATGATTCATTTTTACTAGGAGAACATTTTCTGATCATTCCGGAATCTCTGTGATAGTCTATATCGGCACGGAGGGCGGAAGGAGTTGACGAAGACGGAGGGTCAATTTATTATAGCATCGGATTATTGGAAATTACGTACTTTCTTGACCGTCTGCGTCTAGGTCGATTTAGTCGAAACCGTTTTGGCGGTTTCATAAATTATTTGGTACAGCGAATGCATACGCAAACCTAACGAAGAAATATCGCCCAATTCTGGTTGCAGCAACGATACTGTTTTTTTTTTTTTTCTTTTTTTAATTGAGCCAAACAATTTGTATCGTTCAAATAATTGTTTATTCAATTTAAAAATTCGACGCTATAATATATATGCGTATATATATATATGTACACAAGTATTGTCAGAATCGCGGGACATCGCATAATCAGAATAGGTGAGCAAAACTAGGAAGCTGGTATTTCCGGAGGGTCCCACGTGACATCGATCTGCCCCCAGCATCCGCTTTGATGCGAGTCTCGTACAGGGGCTGGACCAACGGACCTGACCACGCAGCTGCACACACCGACGCGCGTTAAGGCACATCGATTCTATGATGAGACTAACACAATTGGCATATAAGCGCTCGAGCACGCTGCACTCCGAGCGCCTCATTGCGAATTTAATCCATACTGTATAAAGACGCGATTATAAAGGAAAATAACTTTCAATTATTTCCTATTATAAACTTGCAGCCTCGCCTCCGCGCAGATATTGCATATTCCTAACTGCAGGTATATTGTTACGGAAATATTGCAAACCGATCCAATGAATGATAATTCCAATCCATATATATACCTAAATCCAATTTTCAAAGTCTCCTAACAAATTGAAATCAAATATTCGAAATCGACGAGTATTTTCGATAAAATCTTCCTTGCGGAATTAACAAAAAATCGGATGTATAGCAATTCATTTTCTTTTACTGTAAATTGTACGTTTCCCTTATTTTATCGGTCGATCCGACGTCAGCCGGTTCTATTCAAATTTTGATAAAGTCTCGTTCCTTTTTCGTGATCAATCTTTGCAGCTGTGGCTAATACATATAACGTGCAATCACGTATATCCATGACTGAGCTTGATACTCGCGATGAGCTGACGCGACGTTTCGCGGTGGCGGAGGGACAGAGAGGTGGCCCAAATGACAAGAGGATGTTGCTGGAATAGGCGCGGGAACCACGCGTGACCACCGCCTTGCCCCGGTCTGACTGGGGGGCTAAAATCTTCGTTGGTAAGAAGATTAGAACGTTTTAATCATTTTCGAATACAACGTTTTATCATCATCATTATTATATCATCAAGAATATAGATTTTATTTCAAGAACGCGGAACTATAGCCGAAATATACGATTTAGGGGAAAACGTGATCGATTCTTATTCCTAGACACTGAAAACTCCAACTGCAAGGGTCGCTGGTGAAATTAAGGAATAATCGATTCCTCGTCTCGAAAGTGTACACTGTACTTAAAAATTTGGTGATTATACTAAAAATCAACTAATGTATTGATAAAAAAAATTAAAAGTGTATCAAATATCTACTCAATTAATAGGACCATGAATTTATCTTCACTTGCAATGAAGATGAATATTAATTTCAGCGCGCTTGTGACAATTGAGTCAATTATTTATTAATTATTGTACATCGTCTGTTTCTTTGATTTTTTGAAAAGTTTTAATAGCGAAAGGTCCCTACATTCCGCGCTACATTATTTGAAATAAAGTCTCGCGAATTGCGTCACCGGCGATTCATTACTCAACACATTGGTATTATTGATTGAATATAACACGAGTAATTGATTTATCAACATTGTTGATTTTGCTAATCAAATTGATCGTTTTGTACAAAGAATACTTCTTCTTTTCACATTTCCTTTCCGCTTTTTCGCATATTTAAACTCAAACCTCCGTGCTGTGAATTAATTGAAATGAATTCAATTCAAAAATCTCGACGCTGTTAATATGAATTCAAATTCGAATTCCCGCCGCGGGTATAATCCCAGAACCACAAAGTAATACGTAACGTTTATCTAGAGTCTCTCTACGTTCGATTTGTCTGTTCGCGCCATAGTTTCCACTCTACAATATCTCTCCACATTCCAAGTTTGTTTAGTACTCGTGGCGTTGGCGTCGTCTGCGATATATTGGAAAGCACCGCGATTAGCGCGGACTGCTATATCTCATTTGAAAATGTTGTCACACTATAATAAGTAATAAGACGTTAAACAATACAGTAAAACATATCACTTCGCTGCATTATCTACACCGTAATAAATAAATTATCAACATTAAAAAATCTCCGAAATCATCGTTTTATACCAAACAATTTTTGCATCTTAAATGAAATGCTGTCAAAATAATTTTCGAGGTTATGGCCGTGTTTATCGTTGTTAAATTCGCCTCATCAAAGGGAAACGCCCTCCTATTTTAGCCCCGTTATTTCTTTAACAAAACTCGTAAAACCATGAGGGGCGCGGGTATGTTCGATGCCCACGAGTTTTCGAAACGTATAAGGCGTCTGTTAGATGGAAATTACTCGTACCGCAAGCTGTTGCTTTTACTCCTATTGTGCGGAGGCCTCCTGCTCTATTTAGGCCCGTCATTAGCTCAGTGGTTGTTTTCAAGCAGCCAAGAACCGATCGAAGGTGATTTTTCTAATTTTAGGTTATGTAAAAATAAGCTTTAGCAAGCTACCCTGTTTGTAAGAATTTTTTGTTCCATAGCGTTCGAGGATCGTTGTATAAACGCCAGATTGGCGACGTCGTTTTTTGACGCTGCCGAATACAACGCAAACATAATAAGAGATCCTCCCGGCTCTGAGGATCAGTCATACCTTCCGTACATAGGAAATGGTGTGTTTGGAATTCCCGTTAGCAAGGATACCAGGCTGTACATAAAACACGGGAGAACATTGTCCCTGAAGGTACCGTGGCAACCGATAATAGAACATCCGGTTCCCGAAGGAAGTCTTTATCGGGAAGCTACGGTCACTTATCTTACCACTGGAATTGTGCAGAGGTATCAATGCTTCAGGGAAGGATACCATCTGGATTTTCAATATTATGCCCACAGAAGTTTGGACGGTATACTTGTACAAGAAATCAAAGTTGCAAATCCATCTGCTCTCCCGCAGGAGGTTCCACTCAAGTCTCAAGCTTCTACTAGGTGGGGCGGCTCCAGCACTGAGCCAGTTCAGTAGGTAGTTTGTTCTCTGTATTTCATTTCTAAGAGAGAGTCTCTATGAGTTACAAGTTCGTCGTATGAATTAGATGGAATCAGTAAAAAGGATGAAAATGTTATTTCTGTGTCTCTTAGCTCAAAACTTTAACATATTCTTTCATCAACAGAATCCAAGCCGAAGGTTTACCCAGTTTTGGGTATACTCTGACTTCTGGATACGTTCCTTTACCAGATTCTGATAAGATGATTGCGGTAGCTGTGGTCTATAGAGCACCACCAAAAACGGTACAGGTCAAAGCGAGGTCTTCTACAAGACTGGAACTTCTCTCTAGTATTTATTACAGCGAGCCTGTATCCTCTGAATCTTATCTCGCAGAGAGAGAAGCTACTCAGAAAAACGCCATAGAAGTATGATGAGCATATAAAATATACAATTTCTAACATCAAGAGAATAATAATTATAAAAAATCTCCTTCAGGCAATGAAAAAGGCTCTGCTACATCAACAGCACGGACTAAAAGATGACCACGCTTCAGTATGGCAGAAATACTGGAATGCAGGTCTCAGAATAAGCGATTCTAAAGCAAAGGGGGCCATCAATGGACATAAAATAAACTCTACAATGTACTATGTGTTGTCTCAAGTACCCACCGCTCTACCAGACGTGGAAAAGAACGTTGCAAACAACGAGGGTTGCTACAGAGGCCATCACACACTGTACTTATCTTTTATTCATCAATTATTCGGCTGTATCCTCATCTCTGATTTTACAATCACAATTCTAATCTACATTATTGATACAGGGATGCACCTCGGCTCTGGAAAGACACGTCAACAATCGAGGGTGTGAACGAGATTGTCGGAGCATGGCTAGTCACCTTAGAGAAACAGGGTTGTCATCACTTGATGAGTGGGGGTCCAGCCGCAGTTCAACAAGCGATAGTTCTCAGTTTAGGATCTTTTCGATTCAGCAATCAGCATTTAGAGTTCAATATAGACCCGCAGTACTTACATCGCGACTATTTGTTCCGGTAGCTCTTTACGCCTTCCTCATTGTTCCCTGATTCGTTTCGAACTTCCACATCTCTAAATATTCAAATATCTGCTTTTAATTTCCAGACGTATTAGTTACGGCAACGTGACTCATTTGAACGTCTCAGTATCAGTTGGAGAAGACAATCGGGCCGTTTTAGCAGTCGCTCTTGATCGGAGTGACAGCGTCTATTACGCTTGCGATGCTGGATGTCTTGACGCTTCGGTTCCACTCAGTCAAGCGTACACAAACTTTCCAGTAAAGTTGACCAAGCCTTTGACTGCTATATTGTACATTACATCGGATCATCAGCATATGCAGGACTTGCGGAATGCTCTGCACGTTCACGAGGTCGATGAGGGTAAGGGAGGATAGATTTTTAAAGATTGGCTTTGAATATATTGAAATAATTGTTCATAAGAGATAGAGATGATTATTATTTCTTTATTATTTCAGCTCCTGCTCACGACCATCATGTAATGGCATTGCACAAACACGGCCACCGTCTAGGTGGTTTGCCGACATTATTTTGGGTGAGCATTTGCTTCCTGATCATAGTCTTCCATTTGTTTTTGTTCAAGTTGATAATAAGCGAATATTGCGAGCATCAAGATCGTCGGGGAACTCGTTACAGCAAACCTTGAACGTTGGATGAATACAGCAGCTTACTGTAAATAGTTGTAAAGTTTATTCATATATAAACGTACGACGTGTTGTATGTATGTTAATGTATTTTTGATAAGCAGTTGAATAATAACTACGATTAATCGATTATTGAATTTCTTATAACTCCGTCCTTAGAATTCCCGATTTAATTAATTAACACAAAAAGAAAGAAGAAAAAAAATATATATGGGAATAAGATTAATTAATGAAATTTTTAAACTAGTAGTAGTGAATTTTATCGACAACATTTATTATAGAATATATTAAACATGTAATATAAATTTAACGAGGAATTTTTTAATGCTTATGATTTCTTCTTTTTCTTTTACTTATTATTTTTTTTTTTTTTTTGTTGTTGTTTCCTGCACAGCAAACTGTTGATAAAAATTTAATAATCAAAGCTTATAATAGTTAATTTTTAACATACGATATCTAAATATGGAAGTATGGATTATTATCTAATATACAGGATATTATGACCGTTGAGAATTTCTATAATATAATATATAAATACTAAATGACTATGAAATAAAGAGTAACTCTTCGAATTTAAATTGTCTCTTCAACATTTTGCTGTCTTTCTTTAAAATATTTTCTGAATTTTCGAATTAACAGTATAGGTACATGTATTTATCCGACATACATACTCTTGTATGTATATCTAAATGATAACTTAATTTTATTAATGTATATTGACATTTTGAGACCAATCACTATCGACTACAGTCTTGTACGATGCTTCACAGCTTCTCTGCGGTTGGCATCGCATCATTATAACGTTATTATGTATTATTGTTATCATCGTGTATTTATTCATGTATATCTCTACTATTCTATATAAATTATCGTTTATCGTTATTATTTCTATTATTATTATTATTATTATTATTATTATTATTATTCCTATTCTTATTTATCATTATTCTATGGCAATATATAATACTGTTCGTAGATAATACTTTTATCATATAGTATATATCTAATAGTAGTTTTTGCGGCGACAATATCTATTTAATCGCCCACAAATCGCTGTAGAATTAAATACAATATGTACATATATTATTTCGAATTTTAATTCTTTCTCAGTCTGCGCTATAAATGAAAGAAAAGAAAAATGAAATTAAATAAAAGAAAATATATGGGGCTTTCCACGTCAACCCAAATTACCATCGAAATTTACATTCTTGATTTGGCCTAAATTTTTTTGTCCTTTTGTACTCTGTGAAAAAGAGCACCATGATTTATTTCGAATTTTTTTTATTAAGCCGTTCACGAGATGAGATTTTTTTTTTTTTTTTTTTTTAATGTTCATAACTTTTCCAAAAATGCATCAATTTGAATGTTTTGTTTGTTTTTTTTTTTTTTCAAATTGTGTGGTTTTCAATGAATTTTTAAAAAATTTGATGCAAAAAAATAAAAAATAAAAAAATTATTTACTACTTTTTTTTTTCACACCTAGATCAAAATCGGATTTTGAAAACTGTTTGCATCCTTCGATTTTTTTTTTTTTTTTTTTTTTTAATTCTCAAAAAAACTACTTCCTATTTCACAAATTTTAAGCCGATTATAAATGGAAAGCCCCATAATATACAAATTAGTCTATTTCTTTGAATCTATCTACCAAAACTCGATTTGATTGTTTTCGTTGGTTTAATAACAGTTTCTTGTTTGTTATATAAAAATTGACAATTTTTCTTTCGTACACATCGTTATATAAATAATAAAATACAAGAAAATTAAAGAGTTTTATTTTCGAACGATTATATAAAATCGATTTTTTTTCTTCTTCTTCTAATTTTCTTCGTTGTCGATCTATAAGTTTCTAAACTTAATTTAACAACACTGGTATATTATTCGTACTCTTTTTGTGTTCTCGTATAATTTAGCTATAATTACTATCTACATTCGTTTAGTTTTTTAATTTTTTTTTTCAATATACTCCGAGTTCCTTTCATCGCTATATAATCAATCTAAATATATTTACAATCTGACTATAAGATGATATTTACATTATAATTATAAACCAACAATTGTCTATTATAGAAACACACTGCGTGCTATAATAGATATAATATTATATCATAATATTAAAGTAACATAATATTATCCATCGCGAATTTTCTCTTTTAACTGAAACACGCTTATATACTATATACAATATTTAACTTACTCAAATAACAAATGTAAACATAAAATCTTTTCTTTTTCTATACGTTATTGTGACGATAGTAGAAATCTATTTTACATATATTTTTTTTTATATCTGTCCATATATATAATATATAATTATATACCTAGATATATTTACAAATCGATTTATAATATACCCGTGGGGATATTATTATACAGATTTTCTATAAGTTATATATATATACTGGGAGTATTCGTGGAAACGTTTCATAGAAAAGTAAAAACGCCTACATACAGGCAAAATCTAATCGATTGATGATTGAGTTGCATGTACATACAGGCGTCCTATGAAGCGTTTCCACGAAACATCCCTGTATAATACTATACCTATTGAAAAATTTGACTATTATAAAACATCGTAACATCGTAATAGTATATAAAAGATTTTTTTATACTATTTTCATTCATACCTATATATTTTAGATGTAGGTACTATTAGTCGATCTAATATCCAGACAGATCACCGTTACTGTCAATAATTTCGAAATACTATATCGGTATATAAACTTTACATTATTAATAATAATAATTATATAAGTAACGTATATTTTTTTCATATATACCTTATATATGTATTGTTTGTATGTTTTTTTTTTATATGTATGTATGTATGTATGTATGTATGTATGTATACAAGTGGATCTTCATATTCGGCGATAGCGATCTGCGGTCCAAAATATGGCTAATAGTCAAACTAACTAACTAACTAACTAACATTATTCATTAATTCGAAAGAACTATACTCAGGCCTTAATATTTATATACCTAGGTATACGTAGTACAATAATTATTCTCGTCTCAGAGACACGAATTATACAATAATATTTATGCGTGTTAATCGTATAGCTTATGGGTGGTTTTTTTTTTTTTTTTCAAATACGTAGAGTCAAATTTATACGGTTCCGCATAAAACTCATACCTATGAGGTAATATATTTCCTTTTCGTAAAGAAAAGTGGAAATTTGTCTTATTATTAAAAAAAAAAAAAAAAAAAAAAAAAAAAAACCACCCTAACGGCTAATACACGTATAAATGAATAATACTAAATAGCTGAGCGAAATTCACCGCGAGATTCATTATGTTTTTTTTTTCTATTTAAATCTTTCGCCGAATCATATTATACTATATAGCTAATCTGGCTATATATGTATTAATATATATCTCTTATCTAACAATTCTTATCGTGCCGCAAGTTTTTAATTTTTCTTTTAACATAATATATTTTTTTCTTTTTTTTTTTTTTTTTTTTTTTTTTATTCAGATAGAACGAAAAGTATAATTGTAACGAAAAATTTAGTATATATATATATACTATATGTTATATTCGAATATTTTATAGCGTTATATAGGAGATATTTAAATTATATTAGGGATAAATATATAATACCTATATATTTATATTCGACGAGTATGATATAATTATTATATCTATAATGTTAAAACACTTATAAACTACAGGATATATACCTACATAACTTAATACTGTAATATAATAATTGTAAATGAAATTTGTCATCGCGCATATATATAGAGAGACTAAAATTCAATTAAATTCTTTGATTCGCGAATAATATATAATATAGAAATGAAAGTTGGAAAATTTGTACATTTATAGCCTAATTATTGGTATCTAGGCTTATTTTTAATTAATACTGCGTATTCGATCACTTTATTATGTATATATAATCGCTATAGATTTTATTTCAATATAACTAATGACCAGTTTTACGAATTTATACGTATTAGGGTACCTACGATGATTTCGATTCTTTTTATATTCCTATATAGTTTTCCTAGTATATATAATTATATATAATTATCTACTCGATATCGCTATCTATTTATTATACATTTACCGATATTATATTTTATACAAACGACTGTACAAAATTTCGCAAAACCTAGTCTTATATCGTATATTATTATAATAGTTTCAATTTATCTTTTTCTAATCATTCAGACTAGAGCTATAGTTTCGGTTTTTGCGTAGTTACTTAACGGATTTTTCTTTTTTTTTTTTTTTCTAATTTAAACCGCTGGATTAATCTATATTATCTATAAACTGTCTCTTTGGTTTTCTTCGCAAAAACAGCTGCTTAAAAATTATAATACCTACAGATTTCGTGACTATATATATATATATATATAAATATGATATATTTTCTTAAATATTATTAATTATACTACTACTATGCAACTACAATATATATATCGCGTCTATATTATCATTTTTTTTTTTATTTTTTTTATTGCTAATTCAGTCTTAACCCTAACACATTTATCATTTTTAGGGTATAAATTTCATTTCACAACGATTATAATCGCAGATTTTATAATACGATCAATTTTTCAAACTTAGTTTTTCTCATTTTTTTTTTTTTTTCATTTTCATTTTCATTTTCATTTTCATTTTCATTTTCATTTTCATTTTCAATATTTTCTTCTTGCCATTATTATCATTTCGCGGCTATATAATAAATATATATATATATATATATACCCGCATGGTAGTATATATGAAAATAGAAAATCCCGAGCTAGTTTATAGGTCTCGACGATATTAAACCGGAAGTAATTATATTGAAAAGCAATCGAATAATACTTAGGTATACCAACGGGATTTTTTTAACGGTATGCAAATTTTTGGTAATCGCCAATAGCGCGCGAGTCGATTCGATAAGTGATTTTTAAAACTGAAAGCGGTATAGGTACTACCTATTTGCCGAAAAGCGTAGTGAGAAAAAGTAGAGAGCTGTGGGAGAGATGAAAAAAAAAAAAAACAAGGCCGTTTTAATCAAGAAACGGTATTAGAATGGAATGGAAATTTTCTAATTTCACGGTACGGAAAATTGAATTTTCATGGCCCAACGCGATACTCTTCAGTTTTTCATCGGATGAATAGAAATGAGAGGGAGCGGGGCTTCCTTCCTTCCCTTTCTTATTTTATTTATACCTATTCCCTTTTTTGTTTCGAGAAACTCTAAGATCAAAAAAATTGACGATTTTATAAAAAAAAAAAAAAAGGAATTCCAGTATTCATTCAATTCATTCATTCATATATTCATCGTTCCTTGGGGGTTTAATCGTCGGATTCGCACCCGCGATCAATCGGCGTAGAAACAATTCGGCGTCTGGAAGACGATTCCTGCAACGTAGACGATGAGTACATCGATATTTGATCGACGTTCTCGTCAGTCCGTTCAAACTCTCCCTGCATATCATCCCTGCAGTCAGTTTGCATGGATATTCTGGCCGATATACTCGGCACATCATCCGGTCTCTCGTTCTCCATCGAATCGTTCGACTCGATTAGGTGAAGATAATAAATAACGTTTAGATAAAGAAGCTGCGAGAGACATAAGATCGAAAATTGATATAGAAAAATTGAAATAGTCACCTGGACAGACCCGGAGATCGATTCGTCCCGATATCCGTTGGACCTGTTGTTCGTAGGCGGTGTCGGTGTGTCAGTCAACTCCGAGAGTTCCGCTACGGTAGATAATTTGTTCTCATCCTGATCATACACCTCCATATCCGTCTGCAAAATCGCTTCATCGTCATCCGACGAGCGAGTTTCCTGACTGTGATGAAGGTGTATCAGAGCTACCTAGCTAACAGATGTTTCCTCGACCGAAGGGCTTGCCAAGGCTTGTGGTTCCCCGTTCACGTGTTTAGATTCACCCCTAGTTTGCCTTGGAGGGCTGCTCTTCGAGCCAGATGTGACACTCTGCATCGTCTGACTCCTCACACCGGTGAACCTCATGCTGTACGCGGGTCTGCTCGCGCCTTGAGTTTGCGTCGTCTGTTCAGCAATTTTTAGAATAGGATTAAGTTTTTGTGAAAATTGGCAATGTTCGGGTTTAAATTAACTGATCGGATCTCATTATGACTCACGCTCGCGTGTCCAGGCCTGACGTTTTTATACGGTTGAAAAAGTACGAGGTAAACTTTTGGGGTGAAAAGACAACCGAGTGCGACCGTTGCGGATATGTTTATGCACATGCACATACTGGCGATTTGTATCTGTCGGAAGAGGAGACGAAGACATTTGAAATGTTCTTTAGTCCAGGAATTTTAGCACCGAAAATGGGTTCGCTCCGCAAAAAATTCTGATAATTGATTTTTCGATTGGATTATGTCAGAGGGTGTACCCTAAGTGTAAAACCAAGTTTGTGTCGTCCGAAACCGCGAGTGTTAGCCGCCATCTTGAAAAACGCTTTTTTTGCAAATATCTCGGAAACGGTGAGTTTTACGTTAAAAATTGTAAGAACCTTTTTTGTAGAAGATAAAATTTCCCATCTTTTTTATTTGAAACTTTTTTCTCTATTGTTAATATTTGCCGAGATATAGTCGATTAAAAAAACCAAATTTTTGTTTTTGGAAAATATCTCGATAATTTGTGGAAATACGAAAAAAAAAAAAAATGTAAAAATTGTTTTTTTCGATCGACTATATCTCGGCAAATATTAACAATAGAGAATAAAGTTTCAAATAAAAAACATGGGAAATTTTATCTTCTACAAAAAAGGTCCTTACAATTTTTAACGTAAAACTCACCGTTTCCGAGATATTTGCAAAAATACGTTTTTCAAGATAGCGGCTAACGCTCGCGGTTTCGGACGACACGAACTTGGTTTCATACTTAGGGGGACACTCTCTGACATATAATCCAATCAAAAAATCAATTATCAGGATTTTTTGCGGAGTGAATGTCTAAAAATCCTGGACTACTTTTATATTTGCGGGTCCAAATGATTCGAGTCTGCGTATAATGTGGATATTCTTACCTTGTAATCGTTGTTGGTGCCAAAATAAATCGGAACGAATGCAAGCCAGACTATGCAGGTAGAGTACATTGTGAATCCTATGTACTTAGCCTCGTTGAAATTTTCTGGTATTTTTCGTGTCTTGAAAGCGTATAGTGTACACATCAAGATCAGTATCATGTTGTATACCAGTGACATCATTAGAGAAAAGGTTGACACGCGACATGTTAAAACCGCGGTTAATGGGTACGGATGTATCTCCTTGGTGTCTGGTGGCTCGATGATTAACCAGACTATGGCTCCGATTAGCTGAACTGCCGTAATCCCTAGGAATACACAGAGGGAGCTTCATAATGTACGTTTTCACAAGAAGATGTAATTCACTAAGCGAAAACCCTACAGGTATATACATATATGTGGAGGAGCTGTTACGTGACGGATCATATTAATTATATAGACGTGGTGTAGTACTACGTGCGGGTATATGTATGTAGTACGTGTTGCATACGTGTATATAGGTATATATGTAAAGAGTTAGCCACTTCAAAGTGGATCGTTGATAGTGTCTGAAGGATAGCTGGTACGTGTATATCCCGAAGAGTAACTTCGTTACAGTCAATATGGGCTGGGAAACCGTTTCGAACCTTATATGGTTGTGGTCGTTGTGTATAACATAACGCACTTATATATATATATATATATCTTAGATTACATATAGTGTGGGATCGATAACGGTTTCTCTTCCCTACTACAAGAGTTAAGAATTGTATAGAAAAGTTGATGGATTTATGGTTTGCGGAACTCACCAATAGCTATGGCGACTTGGCTCCTCGGGGACGTGTACGAAGGTCTTTTTATACTTTTAATCCCTTGATTGAAGATCCGTGATATCCTGTTGGTTTTCGTCAGTATAGCGCTGTAGCAGATACTCAAACACAGGCCCAGGCCTATTCGTAGATATGTGCAATTCCAGGTAGTAGGTTTGCTCAGTATCACAAAACTCATACCATAACAGGACAGAATACCGACCAACAAAACGTAGCAGAGTTCTCTCCCGGAAGCCATTATCACCGGTGTGCGGTTGAATCTGCGTAATTCGGTCCATTTTATTCGTCAGAACTGATTTAGTCGGGTAAACAAAACTACCGGGTCTATTTAACGGATCGAATTTGCAAGGTAAACTGTTTTACACACACACACACACGTTGTGTACCCGGATCAACAAATCTGCGGTTCGAACCAAACTACAATTTATGTGGAGCGCAGTTGCCCTTTTTTTTAGAGTTTATAATTTTTTGTATACGTGCAGGAGGAAATGTAGAACGTTATGATAAACTAAAAGATCAGAGGTATAGGTGTGATACGGTGTTATAAAGAGCTCCTGACCTGATGAAGACAGCGGTTGTGAAGAGGGTGCTCAGAATTCCAACCGAGGCAAAAGTCAGAGGTACAATTGCCCAGGGGCTAGTCCACGGTATTACCTCTGCCGCTAGTTTAATGCATCTGGTTTTTGTTTTGTCAGGAGCATGTCCGGGGTCACAACTTTTACAAGTGTCGTTAAAAACGTACGAGTCTTCTCTACAGGCTACGCAACTCCAGCAGCAAGCTTCCTGGAATTAATGTATAATCAGCAATTTTGAATTTTGATCCATACCGGAGATGATAAGATGATGGAATCAGTCATTCGTAAATAATGAACAAGGATTATTCTCTTGAGAATTTCAATTATTTTAGCAATCGGCTGATTCCGCAGGCACTTGGGTTGAAAAAAAAAAAAAAGAAAAAAATCTCTTCAAAATTATACGTCCGATTTGACTCCGCGGATGATCGAGCCCCTCCTCGGCTCCCTTTAGCCAATTAAGACCTCGCTGGTACGATAAGATCTTAATTGAGCTTACAGTCACTTTGTGAAGAATTTCTAAAACAGCTCTCCCGGTTTATTCAGAAAACGGCCCAATTTCTACTAACTAATTAAGCTAACGAATGTACTTTACTTTTAGCTGGATCATTTCTTATCCTGATTGCACATTCTCGTCTTCTGGGTATATCGATCTATGAAACTTTATGTCAACCCGGTGACGAAAGCTTTCAACTTATTCTCTCCCCTCGTTTCCGTACGCAAGGTATACTATATTATACAAAGGGTATACACTGCATGTAGACAGTAATTCGCTATCACTTTTCGTTAGATATACATATTAGGGTGGTTCGTAATTCGGTCTTATTCGAATTTCAATGCTCCCATGGGGCCAGAACGTCTCGAAATATATATATATATATATATATAAAAAAAAAAAAAAAAAAATGTAATTAAGATCCCAGGTTCTTATCTCAAATCTGAGTGCCCCATAAAGCCTTTGAACTTAATCATTTAAATGAGACACGATTTTTAGTACCTTATACTTCGGTGTTATTTTTTACTTCTTATTTCGAAATTCGAAAATGATCGAATCAAGGACCACCCGCAGTAACGCATGTCTGAATAATGATGTGTTGAAAAGATAAAAACAGACGTGGGAAGGTAAAGAGATATGTATTGGGAATGAAATGAAGAAGAATAGATATATATATACGATATCGGATACGAAGAGAGCTGCGTGTAGGTTGAATTTGAGTAACGTGCGTTAACCGCGAGCTCTTATAGGTACATTTCCATCTGAGTGAAACGTATTTCTTTATCCTAGCCAGTAGTCTCGTGATATAGGTATACTTATGTATACGTGGAATGCCTAAGTAAACTCGGTAGAAAATATCTCTGCATATCTTATTGCCTTTATATTTATAGCTGTACTATATCTGCAGATAGGAGGACGAGGACGAGGACGAGGACGAGGACGAGAATGAGGATGGGTATTCCCGCGTGGTGTAGGTGGCCATCCTACATATATGTCAGAACATCAATTTCCTATACGCGAATCGTAGTATACCTAATGTATAGATCTACTCTTGATATTACTTCTATTTGAATTTCTATATATATAAGGGAATAACCGCGCCTATATTATAAATGATCGTTTTCATTTTTAACGAATTTAAGTAAAGGATGGAAATAATTATGGGTCGTATCCAAACGGATGGGAAAGGGAATACTTTTTTCCATCCTTTTATTATCTTCTAGTATATAGAATGCATCGTTGCAGCAGCAGCAGCAGCAGCAGCAGCAACAGATGCGATTTCAGTATACCTATATATACATAGAAAAGGGGGTAGATTCGATAAGGTATTACATATCGTCCTTTGAAGTTACTATAGAGAAAAATGCTTCATTCCTGCGAGCTGAAGCTCGTCGACAATTGACGTACATACATAAAATGATGTGATAAAAAAACTTGAAAAAAAAAAAAAAAAAAAAAATGATATTCCACGTCTCTGAAATAAGAAAAAGCTTCGACCATCTGTCTCGCTCGGTCTTTTTGCTCGTCTGACTCGTACCTATAGCGCGATGGTTCGATAAACGTCTTTATTATTAGTTACAAGAGAGGGGCTGCAGTTTCGAATCTCCACGGGGTTCTTATTCTATATTGTCTTCCAGAATCCGAATCGAAGAAGAAAAAAATAAAAATAAAATAAAGATAAAAGTGATTTGCTTGAAATTACTTAATCGTCATGTATACAGTTACCTGAAAATTCCTGACGTGACCCAGGGGGCAGTTTTCGCTGCAAGCACTGCGAGGTATGTTTTCTTCGCCAGGACCAGTCGCCCAGCGTGTCATATTCACGTCGAGATCCAGTCTGTAAAAATTTATTGATATAAAAAAGGAAAGAAGGCCTTTCGTCAATCGGACTCAGGAAAATTGGAAACTGGAAATAGAAAATTGAAGATTGGAAATTCCATCCAATTAATAGCACCTACGTGATCGTTTCGAATTATGCGCTGGCACGTCGCCTTTTTATACGTCGTTATTCGGTTGCAGCCAGTTTAATTGTTACATGCGCGATGAAGGACACGCGAAACAAAAATAAAAATAAAAATCTCGCCTTGCGAATATGACAGAGATTAAAAATATATCGAGAGTTCTTTATAGGTCTCCTCCGCGTACATTTTCATTACAACCTCGCATTACAACTCGTATAGTAGTCGTAAGGTGGTTAAGCTCGACTGGCTTGGCCAGCCTACGCTCTTGTAAATTTTAGGTAATGGTAAAAGGGTTATTTAGCTGCCCGCCTCTCAGTCGTCCATTCCGCCCCTATACCAGAAACTCTAGAGGATGTTTGCATTAACCCTTAGCTCGCGCCTCGCGTGTGGGAAATAAATTTTACCGACACTGGGTGATACGGGGGATGAATTTTTTCGGACCTTGGACACCGGTCCGTCTGGTGATCATTTTTACGAGTTATATATGTATATGTATATGTATGTATGTATGTATGTCCGAACCCCCAATTAGAGGAGTTATGTTTTAAATTGTTTCCACTTCGTCGGACCCTTCTCGATCCGGCCATTTCAACCCCCAGGGGGAAATTTTTAATCACCTTATAATATAATACGACTTACATCTCTTTCCAAGTACCGATCGGGGTGTAATCGAAACGTCCCTCTTCGCTGTGCTGGTATTGATAAATATTGTAGAAACCAAAGGCATCTCCGTCCGAATTGAACTTGATTTCAGTCCCCTGACGACCTGGGAACAAATCGGTACTCGCTATAGCTTCAATGGTTTTTAATAAAAGAGACAAAGTCTTGTTGATGGAGTTGAATGGCGTTATTTAAACTTAGGTATGGGGTTTTCATTCTTCTATTGACAATGCGGACAAAATCGTGTAATTTTAATCGAGCTTCTTCTCCGCATAACGCGATTGCGTAGAGACACGCGTGATAAAGCTTTACTATTTTATATTATACAGCTGTATGTGTGTATGTATGGTATGTAAGAATGTCGTGAGAGAAAAGCTTTGCATAAATTTGCATGTCTTGATCTTGATCCAAAGGTCCGGATCATCTACAGCACAGCACTGAATCTCCTTCTTTTCATTCTTTCCTCAAAAATATATATCTTAATGTCGTTCCTGCGTAGCGGTTTCACTGTTATAATACGAAGAATATAAAGTGAGACAGCATATCGAATTAAGCGGCTTAAGGAAAAAGTAAAAAAAAAAAAAAAGGAAAGTAAAATATTGCGAAGAGCCTAACGACGTGCGATCATAAACCGTGTCGTTGAGACAGAGAAAACGCTTCTTTCTTTTTCATCCCTCCCTTAATAACCGCGAGGGTGAATTTGTTGTAAAATTGAACAATTTGCACTTATTTTTATTTCCATATTTACACAGGGTATGGCATTTAACGGGTGCCCCCACTTCTTCATAGAGTCGTTAAAAACCGAAGAGGATAATAGACCTGGTCGTTTAGATCTCGTAAACCACTGCTGCATAGATAGCGAGGAATAAGAGTGATGGCAATTTCTCTCTCCTGTTTTCTTATTTCTATTACTATATATGCATATAGTATATATAGCTATAGAGCAAACGGTGATCTGACTTTACAGCTTCTTCTTATTCTTATTTTTTTTTTTTTTTCCGTTTTCTTCTCTATAGGTACATTTCGCTTCACAGTCGATATACGTACCTATACTATTTCCATTGCCGTTAATTCACGGTTCAGTACGTCACATCGTCGCAGTCATATAGGACGAGACAACGTTAGGTAACGTAATGCGTTATGTACCTTATAAACGCATCCCGTGAATGAAACCTCGAAGTAATATATTGCTGCATCCTCCGATTTTTATACGGCGATCGCATAGAAGGTATACGACTTTGTGAAATAAGAATCTGTTACGAATGATCATGACCCATACCTCTGCAGCAGAGAGAAAATCGCTATCTAAATCTAGTTTCATTCTCTAACCCCTGACTCGTCTTCCACTGATTGCATAAGGCCACCTTAAGCTTCTCTGATGAATGGCTTTGCTAGGTAATTGCATTCTGTCGGATATACTAGACGGTAGGTATAACTATACATCTCTATGTCTGCGGGCTTATACGATCAGACCTTGAGACGCGTTAGTCGTACTATAAGTTTAATAAACTGATCGTTAAGACTTTTTTTTTTTTTTTTTTTTTTTTTTTTTTTTACCCCAAGCCTATATAATACGTACATGGGTGTAATTGCGGGGCATATATGGATATATATATATAGTAGGTATACGAAGTACTTGAAACAACAGATTGATTTAGTATTTTATCTGCAAAGCAATCAACGGAAATTTTGAATTGGTCGGTGCAGAATATAACAAGAATGTGTCTCTTCGTGTGCACACACTGTGTATACCAGGTCACGTATTCATTCAATTTGTGTTAAATCTGGTCATAGTGAATATCGATATGCTCATGCAGCTCCCTCGTTAATCTATCCTCGAATGGGCGGTGGATATGGATATGGATATGTATATGTATATGGATATGGGACCTCCTTTATCACGAATGCATGGCTACGGTTATAACCGGGAAACTACCAACCGATCGATCACAACGACATGGACCAGAAGCTCCTCTAGGTACCTAGGTACTTGTCGTTTAACTGCATAATTTCGATTTTCAATTATGGAATTTGATTTGATGCGATTCGTCTGTCTGTACGACGAAATTAATTTCCTATGCATATATTGATGATAAACTTGATCGGGTTTAAAGTGATTAAAATTAAAATTGCCTGATTCAATATTACCTGCGTCGGTATACCTATTTGTATGTTTATTATATTGTCATTTTTTTTTCCGTGGTTCACGTTTCTGTATAAAGAGTTTAACGATTCGAATCTTTATTCTCAATTCGATGGGTTTGGGGATCTGGTTTACGTAAGGTATGGTATACGCGATCCGGATGAAATAAACATTTCTCAATAGCATTGGGACGTATAGGTATACCCTATATATACCGCGAGTATTCGGTGAGTCTGAACGACCCCCTCTCTACGCAAAACCAACACAGGCGCGCACTTCGTCGGTAGAAGCGCCACTGGCCGCCTATCCCCGCTCGCCGAGCCTCACGCACGCAGTGCGCGCCTGTGTTGGTCTTGCCCCAGGAAGGGGATCGTTCAGACTCACCGAATACTCGCGGTATATTGCTAGACGGTGAATATTTGAAATTCAAAGAAGAAGGGTAAACTGCAGCTACCGTGCGTTCAAAATAAAATAAAAAATAAAAAATAAAAAAAGAGAGAATAAAAACAAAAAAGTATAAAGCCAGGAGAGAGAGAGTTGGTTAATTTCGTCAATGTGACGAGGGTGTAGATGGGTATAAATATTGCAGGACGTTGTATTATACCGGGGGAAAATGATAAAATAACAAATCATCCCTTTTCAAAATCGTTGGAGGTGTACTTATACGCATTAAAAAATAAAAAAAAATAAAAAAAAGAAGTGAAAAAAAAAAAGCGGAGTATTCAGTGGAAGGGTTCTTACCACCCCCGTGGATACCATATCTACCTACTTTTGAAACCATCAACTTTTCCATGTCGTAGGGGGGTAGTAGGTAGGTTACTGCTATTTTGCGGTCGTTCGCAGACGCGCGTTGTTTTGCCGGATTGTTTCAAGCCCGGTGAACACGCAACACAGTCACATGGCTGTCGCGGGGAGTAAGAGTAAAAAATTCATCCCCCTCTCTCTCTCTACTCGCGCTTTTCGTGCGATATACGTTACGTAACAAAGAAAAAAGATAAACGAAAAATAAAACAAAAAGTGAAGAGATATTATGTTGTCCCCTGTGTGAGATCCTCCGCAGGGTATATGTATATATATAAATTGTAGGGGTAATTTAAAACGAACTCACAGACGAGTTTACCGCCTCCTAAACTGATTTACGATAGAAACTTTTTTTTTTGTTTTTTTTTTTTTTTGTTTTTTATATACTATATATATCTTCTTATTTCACACACACACACACACACACACACACACACCGCACTACGTTATGCTCTCAGCTGCGATCAATTTTTTCCGTCACATATTTTTTATTCTCTTTATAATATATTTTTTCTAATATTTTATCCACCTTTTATTCGTTTTTTTCTTTTTTTTTTAATTTTCTGTTTTATTTATACAACATCCTTTTTTTTTTTTTTTTTTTTTTCAACCTCTTCAAAGATCAAAGTTTTTTTGTCACTGTCCTATAGAAAATTCATGGCCGCAACTCGCGGGGAAAGTGGTCTGGCACAGGGGGGACCAAACGAATAACGCGGACTTCAAACCTTATCCATAGGGGTTTTCCCGTTGAAGTATATACACATATGAAAAGTAAAGCTTGTATAATACCTCCGACGCACGGTACGACATCGTATATGGTTTTTTTTTTCTTTTTCTTTTTCTTTTTTTTTTCATCTTCTTTTTTGTCGGCAATAAAAAATTCCGAGTAGTTTAAAAAGTTCAAACTGACGGGGTACAGCGATTTGCCGAGGATAACACCGCCGTAAATTAGGTTGCCCTATATATCCGAATCGCGCGCAGTTCATATGTATTTCATCAAACTCCGATGAAACCTCATTTCCGTGATTCCCTGGCGTAATATCAGCACCGGCGTTACCAAGTTTTCTCCATTTACTCCTTTTTCGATTCGTTTTTCCCTTTTCCTTTTTTTTTTTTTTTTTTTTTTTTTTCTTATTTATTTTTTCTTCAACCTCCGCGAGTCCCCGTTTTTTTTTTTTTTTTTCTTTCACTTATTATACGTCAGCGACAAAGAAAGAAAGAAAGAAAGAAAGGGAGAAGAAGAAGAAAAAGGAAAAAAAAAGGAGAAAAAAAAAAAAAAGAAAGAAGAAACGCGCTCGAGTCCAATAGGATTTTTGTGTTTGTACGCGTTTCGTGCCTTAATACTGCCCGAACATGTGACGTCACTTCCGTTTATACGGACTTCCGAACAGCCTGCGGCACTTTTTACGACCGGTGGCACTCAATGATCGAAGGCTCGTAGAAAATATAATATAGCCAGAAGAAGAAGAAGAAAAAAAAAAAAAAAAAAAAAATTGAACCAAAATATATCGATAAACGAAAAAGAAGCGTAAAAATATCTTCGTCGTAATGAACGACCGCGTAAAACTATTTTAATTGTTTTTCTAAACCGTGCGTGAAACTCATATAAAAATCAATTGGAAAAACAGAATTTTCCACAGTTATACCTATATGTACTTTTCAACTCGACTAAAAACGTTGAATCTGCAGTTACCACAAACTAGGATTCAAAGCCTCGGTCTGATTGTGAACGAGAATCGATTGAAAAATCTCTTTCACGATTAGGGTGACTCCTGACGTCGTATGGGGTGGCTTTTTTTTTTTTTTTTTTTTTTTTTTATTTTTTTTTTTTTATCAAAGAGATGGATATATTTCTTATCGATACCCACTTAAAAACGATCTCTTAACACCCAATTAGATACTATATTATCTACTATATGAGAAACTTTGTCATAATATATTTACGGGCGTCGTATTTTTTATTATTAAATAATAATGCAGGGTATAAGTGCGCGTGTATCGGCTATACTATTAATATGGTTTGTATAAAAATAATAAAATAAAATAAATAAAAATAAAGCGCAATGTGCGACAGCCGCGTTACATCTCAAGTCGCATATTATCTTTATAAAGTTATAGTAAAAATCAACCCCTCATAGCTATATCTATTATATGTGATTTGAATTTTATTATTTATTGTCATTCCGCAATTCCGTTGGCTTTCACCTTATATATTTTTTTATCACCAAACTTTCTTGCGTATATATAAAAATCCATAAAAGGAACTACTATATATGTGCGGATATATATGGTGGGTTACGGTAATAGAAATTGATCGGCTAAGTCATCACTTCGAATTCCACTCCAACGACCCGTGATTAATTCTTTTTAACCCCCGCATATATGAAGAGAATGATTATGTGTTCTTTTTACTTTTTTTCATTTTATTATACTATATTATATACTTACCGACAAAAGTCACGTTATGAATATAGTGCAGAAGGTGTTGTCCCTGGGGTGCGGGTCTCAGGGTTTCGCAGAGATAGTGGGTAGTTCCTCGACCCCTGACACACTCGTCTTCTATGATGTTGTGGACTGCGTAGGCCATCGCGTATACAGCATCCACTGCGTGGTTGACCAAAAAAAAGAGAGAAAAAACAAATAAAAAAAAAAAAAAAACTGAATATGGTAATTTGTTGCGAGCCTTTTTCATTTTTATTTTATTTATATTCAGGGCGTAGAATATGTTCAACAATTTTCATTCGGGGTAGAGAAACCGGCGATAGTGACTTTAACACTTTGAGAGAAGAATCTTGGAAGTTATGCAGACTGACATTATACCGCGAGGTTTATGTTATATATGTGCCCGGGTGTTTGTGTATAAGAGTATATAATATATAAGCGTGTGTATATCGACCCCTTAGTGGTAAAACATGCTACCCGAGAATATGCTGGGAAAACATGCTACCCGAGAATAAGCTGGCAAAACATGCTACCCCAGAATAAGCTGGCAAAACATGCTACCCGAGAATAGGCTGGGAAAAGATGCTAGCCGAGAATAGGCTGGGAAAACATGCTACCCGAGAATGAGTTTCAAGAACATACTATCTCACGTCAGAAATTTTTTGGAGCAAAATTTGGTTGGTAACACTGCTGCTCGCATAAAGACGAACAAAACGATCTTCATTCCAATTTTTATACAGAAAGTCTACACAGTCTAACTATTACCTAACATTTGTTGACATACTTGATTGCGGATACTTGTTTTTTTTTTCTCATGTCATATTTATTTGAAAGATCGTGAAGAATATAAAATGTTATTAACATTATGTAGATATCGCACACCTAGATCTAAACTGAGACAAGTCGAAAAATCTCATTTTTCAGTATGAGGAAAAAACGTCACGTTGTGTAATTAATGAATTATTTATCCAAAAGCATAATTGGAACAAAACGTTTCTTCCTCATACTGAAAAATGAGATTTTTCGACTTGTCTCAGTTTAGATCTAGGTGTGCGATATCTACATAATGTTAAGGGGACCAGTACAGCGACTTTTCGAGAAATTATCATAGTCCGAAATCAATTTATTTAATAACCAAAGTTCATTTCACATCAAAATATTTTTCTTTTTCAAAATCATGTGTCGTAAGGATTTCAGAGCACCGTTGGACCGATTCAGGTCATCTTGGATTCATTTCCTTCAGAAAACAAATCCTCATCATGTGAATGTAGGAATTTTAAAATAAAAAATTGTGTCATAAGTTATGATCAATTTACCAAATTTGCAAAAATTATTATCACTCATTTCTTAAATAACTTGGCCAAAACGAAAAATTTTCAAAATTCCTACATTCACATGATGAGGATTTGTTTTCTGAAGAAAATGAATCCAAGATGACCTGAATCGGTCCAACGGTGCTCTGAAATCCTTACGACACATGATTTTGAAAAAGAAAAATATTTTGATGTGAAATGAACTTTAGTTATGAAATATAGTATATTGTGTACCAAGGGCGTAAAGTGGGCTTTTTTAGACCGAGTGTGGAGTTTGCAGTACGAGTCAGAGGCGAGGTAGCACGAGTCGAAGACGAGGGCGTCTGCGAGCCGAAGACGAGTACTGCAACCACACAAGGTCAAAAAGCCCACTTAGCCCTGGTGCACACCATATTTTTTGTAACAGCACGATTTTCGCGTTTTTTCATCATTGTTGATAATTTTCATGAAAATATTGAAAAATAATTTAGCGGGCGTTTTTAGTTTTTATTTGCCCGCTTATGCTCGAGTAGCGGGCGTTTTCACTTTTTATTTGCCCGCTACTCGAGCATAAGCGGGCAAATAAAAACCAAAAACGCCCGCTGCTCTATTTAGCGGGCAAATAAAAACTAAAAACGCCCGCTGCTCGATTTAGCGGGCAAATAAAAACTGAAAACGCCCGCTCGTCTGAAAACCGTCACTTTAGGCCCGCTTAATGGGTAAAAAAAAACGCAAAAATCGTGCATGTGTTACAAAAAATTCATTTCGGCCTATGATAATTTCTCGAAAAGTCGCTGTACTGGTCCCCTTAATAACATTTTATATTCTTCACGATCTTTCAAATAAATATGACATGAGAAAAAAAAAACAAGTATCCGCAATCAAGTATGTCAACAAATGTTAGGTAATAGTTAGACTGTGTAGACTTTCTGTATAAAAATTGGAATGAAGATCGTTTTGTTCGTCTTTATGCGAGCAGCAGTGTTACCAACCAAATTTTGCTCCAAAAAATTTCTGACGTGAGATAGTATGTTCTTGAAACTCATTCTCGGGTAGCATGTTTTCCCAGCCTATTCTCGGCTAGCATCTTTTCCCAGCCTATTCTCGGGTAGCATGTTTTGCCAGCTTATTCTGGGGTAGCATGTTTTGCCAGCTTATTCTCGGGTAGCATGTTTTCCCAGCATATTCTCGGGTAGCATGTTTTACCACTAAGGGGTCGATATATTATATATATATATATATAAACTTTGACCAAATAATAACGAGAAAAGTTTTTGGTAACGTCTTTTCCAGTGGTGTAAGATAATTGATTGATCGATAAAATCGATCTAAAAGTTGTTAGATTCTTATTATATATACCTATACACCCTCAAGTCGACTCTTTAAGGAAAGACATTCCCGATCCCGTTGAGAAATATTGGGTTTTCGTATAGTATAGGTACCTACTACTACCTATTCGAGTAGGATGAAAAATAGAAGTTGTTGAGATAGTTCGTGAAGTGAGTAAACCGAGGGTTCAAGAAAAAGAGAAAGAGAAAGAGAAAGAGAAGGAATAAGGAAAAGGAAGACTAAATCGATCGAGAAACCCGGCTGCCTTTTCAAAGAACTACCCCCGAACCCTCGAGAAAGCCAGGCGTCAAACAACATAGGTTTACGTCAGCGTCGATAAAACTTATCGGCGCACAAACTTTCTTCTTATATATGTATATATATAACAAATTCTATCTGTGTAGATATAGTATGTATGTATGTCTACGTATATATACCTACAATACTCGAGACGTTCAAAAGTAGCGGAGGCATCGCGGGAAGACGTTACGCGTCTTATTTTATCCCTCTTTTTTTAAAACTGCGTGCTAAGGTATATAAAAATCGAAGTATTAACACGATAAATTTTATCCTTATTCTTTATTTTATCCTTCTTATAAGAGATGTAGGGTCGATATCTATAGCTAGCTAGGGGTCCACACACTTGATACCTATTGCGGTTGACGGGTATAGTTGCGAACATTTATTCGAGTGTCTGTTTCAAAGACAGAAACAATATATATAGTATTCTTCGATATACAAGTGCATAAAGGTGTGGTGGCTATGCGCTGGAGCTATTGCAATTTATTTCTTCAATGGATGATAAAATTTTTATATACAGATAATAATAATACGTTCAAGAAATTTTATGAGAAAATTGCTATACAGTTGACTTATAGTATGCGAGTCTGAGATGCTGTTTGAAAAAATTACGGATTATCATGACGTGGCTGGGGTATATATGGATGCGATATTGAAAGTTTAAATTTTCACGGTACAATGAGTTTTGGGTATTTTATTAATATGCGACGTGCGTCAAAAATTCAGGGCTAACACGGAGAGAGTAGGGGGCTAATATCTGTGTATAAGCACACCCGACAAAATTTTTCACCACCGTGTATAATACCGCCGGGAGATATGCATACATCAATTTTTTTTTTTTTTTTTTTTTTCACGAACGTGGGGTAGGTAAACACGCGTCAGCCATACCAGGTGATTTGTTTTAATTAACCGGTGTGTGTGTTTTTTTAGTTCGGGTGAAAATAATAGCTAAACGAATAAAATATATAGTTCGAACGATTGATCAATTTATTATATTCCGCGCGGTAATTTATGTCAAAAATGTCATCATATATATTATTGAAGAATTTTTTTAACGTTATAATAATAATAATATCACATTTTTAATTTCAAAATTTATCCAATTTATCTCGTCCCCCCCCCCCCCCCCCCCTCCTCCCAAAGTTTCTACAATCAATTTTCAATCCACGTTTACTTACCCCCCCACCCCATCGCGTACTATACCTACTCTGTAGGGCGTTAAAGTTGTTTCGCCCAAAGTTTGAACGCGAGAGACATTCGACCCGCGGCGGCGAAGCAACGGACAAAGGAGCTCTTCGCAATTATATATCATCCTATAATTCAACTATTCGACAAATTTTCAGATACTGTTATAGATATAATAACGCGGGGCGCACCCACATCAATATATTACCGGGGGATTTCTAAACCGAACACGTATTCATATTATAGTTGTAGTCATAGTCACTGCAGCAGTCACGGGGCCATCAGATTAATTGCGACGAAAATTATAAATATAGTACCTATACCTACGTGTAATTAATTTTTAATTAATTTTTGGTCCACTTTTTTGTTTTTTTATTTATATTTTTTGTTTCGAATCATCCTCTTCTCCCAACAACCCCTAGACAACATCCCCACACCGCGGTTATTCTTAATCTCTGTCTTCGTTGAGTGGATTTTATTTTCCTCAAGGAGAACCATTAGACCCACACACACACACCAGGAGACGGTGTCTCTTCTTTCTTTATTCCTTGAAACCATTACAACCATGCACTACCACCACTACCACCACTAGCATCGTTTTGGTCAACTACTTTTCATTTAGAACGCGCAGCAATGTTTGTTCTCTCGAGTGTCACGCTTGGCGTTTGTCTGTATATGGTGGTGTCATGGGAGTAGAGATAATGGTCGGAAGTTCCTATACTATACTATGGCATAAATCTCAGGGACAGGAAGTGAAGTGCGGTGCGGTCTCGAGATATTTATAAATGAACAAACTACCTACCTACACACTCTACGCAGTACTACAATATCACCCAGTGATTTATATCTTTCGATTTTTACCCATTTATTTTCACCCCCCCCGTATTTCATTTTCTCCTCTTCTTTTATATTATTTTTCTTTGACACCAGGTAGGTATAGGTATACGTATTATTATATCGACGCCCGATACGAATAACAGCACATTTCAAATTCCGGGTGAAAAAGAGCACGTTTCAAATTCTGGGTGGAAAAGAGCACATTTCAGATTCCGGGTGAAAAAGAGCATGTTTCAGATTCCGGATGGAAAAGAACACGTTTCAGATTGAGAATGAAAAATAGCACGTTTCAGATTCACTTGAAAACTAGCACAATTCAGGCGAAGCGAATATTACTCATTAGTAAGTGTCAGGTAGGTTTATTATGAAATTAGAAATGCACAATTATGCACAAAAACTCGATTCAATTTTATCATTGAATAATTAATTCAATCTTATAATAAACCTACCTGACACTTGCTGATAAGTAATATTCGGTTCAACCTGAATTGTTCTAGTTTTCGAGTGAATCTGAAACGTGCTATTTTTCATTCTCAATCTGAAACGTGTTCTTTTCCATCCGGAATCTGAAACATGCTCTTTTTCACTCGGAATCTGAAACGTGCCCTTTTCCACCCGGAATTTGGAACCTGTTCTTTTTCACCCGGAATCTGAAATGTGCTGTTATTCGAATCGGGCGTCGATATTATTGTGGTCCTTAATTCGGTCATATTCGAATTTCGATGCTACCAATTTTTTTTATTTTTTTTATTTTTCTATGTAAACTGGGATTTATTCGATGGTAGGTATATATAGGTAAATGTGATGTGACGTCGGGGGCTTTCGCCGTTTTCTAATTAAAGAGCAGGACTGACTGTTTTTTATGATTAAAATAACTAAAGGAATAATGGGCGGTAGGGTTTGTCTAAAAAGGCGCCTTTTTCTTTTTCTTTTTCTTTTTCTTTTTCTTTTTCTCTTTCTTTCTCTTTCTTTCCCGTTCTTTCTTTAGTTCTCCCTCGAGTTTCGCACCAGTGAAAGCTCTCGAGGTAATAACAATAAAACCTCGACTCCTTTGCATGAAATTGTGCGCGGGGTGAAGGGAGCCGGGACGAAAGTCACCCCCGCGATCTGGGAGGAGAATATAAGGGAGGCCGAGGAGTTAAGAGAATAAAAAGCAGACAGGCTGCAGAGGAAAGAGAGAAAAAAACAAAAAAAAAAAACGAAGATCGAGAGAGAACGGGGGCGACCAAACAAAGAAGAGAACATAAAAAAAAAAGGTAAAAAGTAAGAGAGAAAAAAAAAAACAAGGTAAGAACGCAGAAAGCAGAGAATAATCGTCGGTATAAGGATTAAGACCTACAATTTTTACAATTAACTCAAATCAGAACAACGCGAAGGTCTTTCGTCCTTTCTTTCCTTATTCCTGCGTATTCGTTTATTTATCTGTTCCTATGCGGCTTATACCCGGAATCTAAATAAAAGAAATTTAAGAAAGTTGTCGCGTTTGCAGTTCGATTTTTAACGATCGATGAGATAATATCGAAATTACGCGTTTTCTCATTCTTGAATGAAAAACGGGGGGAACAAAAATAAAAATAAAATTAATTGCCTCCATAAATCACAGGAAGATATCATTATTATCCTAAATTCCTCGGTTATACTAATGAATCACGCATTTCGCGGAAACTGCAGCAGCAGCGTTATTATCAATCAAACGATTGACCTGAACGAAATTCTATTTTACGAGTAACTATTAATTGAGAGAAGAAGATTGTAAAGAATAATACTTATGTAACGCTCTACAGAGCTATCTCACCGATTATATTCATTCCCACATTTAATAATCCAGCCATGTATAATTCGAACGAACGTTTCCGCTGCCCTTAAGTATAATCCTTTGCTTTCGACTGTGGAAGTGGAAATGGAAGGAAGCTTTCCACTGAGTTTTAGCTTACTTGGATAATTGTTGCGACACCTGCTGCTGTTTCCTTCTTAAGTAAGGAAATTCTGGACCGGTTGCGCCACGCTGTGCTACTTCCGTTTCATTCTAAATTATACTTAGTAGAGACTACACGTAGGTATAGGTATAGATATAGATGTGTATATACCGAGAATATTCAGTGAGACTAAACGATCCCCTTCATACGGAAAAAAACAACACAGGCGCGCACCGCATGAGAAGTATAAGGAGTAAGAAGTAGAAGTAGAAGTAGAAGAGAAGTAGAAGTAGAAGTAGAAGTAGAAGTAGAAGTAGAAGTAGAAGTAGAAGTAGAAGTAGAAGTAGAAGTAGAAGTAGAAGTAGAAGTAGAAGTGAGAAGTAGAAGTGAGAAGTAGAAGTAGAAGTAGAAGTAGAAGTAAGGAGTAAGAAGTAGAAGTAGAAGTAGAAGTAGAAGTAGAAGTAGAAGTAGAAGTGAGAAGTGAGAAGTGAGAAGTGAGGAGTAAGAAGTAAGAAGTAAGAAGTAAGAACTAATAAGATTAGTAAGTCGTAAAGAAATCGGGATGTTGATTTAAAAAAAGGAGTTCTGACCTATGAGAAAACGCACGTCTCTGACCCCAATTCTAAGGGTCCGCACCCTGTAGTCGTACCCCTTGAACGACAGGATTAACTTTTATCTCACGTTTTATTCTAGAATACCTGGCCTGCCACTGTGTAGTATGTAGTAGTACGTGGACGAATTTTATCCGAGCATCACCTAATGATAATAACAATAACAAGCCCTGTAAAGGCGCAATAACAAGAACGTCGGTCCTAGCTCGCTCGGGAAATAAGATCCTGTCGCTCGACTTGACTTTACCAGCCCCTAAATTCACCCCTGGATTTTGTGGGATCCACGGAAAACGTTGGGGAAAAATTCATCCCGAATAAGGATAAGAGTGGGGGGGGGGGGGGGGGGGGGGGGGGTGCAGAAAAAAAAAAAAAAAAAAAGTTCTTTATGATTTAGTGCCGGTATCAGCTATAGTATAAGTCGCGTCGTTTTGATGAACGCGCTTCTTTTTCCTGCGAAATGCTCTTTTAAAACAAGCCATTAACTTTTTTTGTCGTTTGAAAATAATTTACTCACCGACGAAAGGTACGAGTCCTTCTTGTTCGTAATCGATCAACTCCTCGTCACCGGTGCACCTCTTCAATCCTGATGGTACGCTAGGTCCGAAACTACACTTGTGATGCTGTGACCAAAACTCTCTGTACCAAACGTTTCGGCAATTTATCAACTTTCCTGGCAATTCTGGATGCGGCACGTTTCTCTCAGATTGCTTGCCGCAATCATCCTCTCCTATACGGGGACGCAGACTTCGGTAATATCTGTCAAAACCTGCGAACAATCAGACCATAATAAAGATGCGGGAGAGACATTGAAACGCTGATTAATCCCATCCCCTGCATATATAAGTACAGAGAAAAGTATATTTACCAATTGAAATGCATTTTAGGAATTTTCTTTATATACTTATTATGGGGAAAAAAAGAACCACGGTAATCAACTTCTGGCAACACTCTATCTATATATATATATATATATCCAAAAGATCTCTGGGCCTTAGGGAATCTCGGTGAGTTGGGTTAGATAAAGTTTTCATCGTTGTATCGAATTTCGAATATGTCCTTTATGCATCCTGCCGCGCAATATGAATATTTAACCGAATTCGATACACGTATACCTTGTATAGATAGGTACGGGCCAGACTGATTTATCCGCGTGTGATCTGTTCAACCTGCGTACCTCTACCTTGCAGCGACGTGTTTTTTTTTTTTTGTTTTTTTTTTTTTTGGATTTCTCGAAATTCGTGGGAATACGATTTACCCCAGCTTCACCATTTCTTTAATTCATTTCTCGTATACTATATCCTCACTGCAGAATTTCCTTTCTTATTTTTGAGACAATATTCCAACAGGGAAAGAATTACTACTCGGATCAGCGAAAAGCTTTTCAGGGACGAGGCGAGGCGCGCGAGCTCGCGTCCAAATAACGTTGGTTCTCTACGTACGCGAGGTGAATTGATGGATTCTTTCTCTTGGTAGGTATAGTGGGAAATCCGGAGCCTTTCTCTCCGCGTCACTGTTAGATTAATAAGGGTTCTCTGATCGTAGGAAGGGTGAAATCTGGTTGAAAAAACAACGCGAATTAAAGGTATAAGTAAGTATATTATACCTCGTCTATATTATATAAATGTTTTTATTTTCGACGAAATATTGAAGAAAAAAAAAAAAAAAACTCGATTACTTTTGGGGGTAAAAATGGAGAAATCAGTACGAGAAATGGAATAAGTAGTATGAGAGAGAAAGAGAAAGAGAAAGAGAAAGAGAAAGAGAAAGGGTGGGTAAAGCTCGCAGCAATAAACCGTCTGGTATATTAAATACGAGAATGAGTCGAGGCTCAAGCTTTTTGTTTCTCTACAACCCTCGACGCAAGGCACAAAGCTGATGGGTTTACATCAAGTTCGCTGAGACACAGGATCCCTATATAGGTAGGATATCTAACAATTCTCAACAATGAGAGAGATATCATTACACCAACGTGCATCAGCTTACAATTATATATATACACCTATACGCTGTTTGTATCGCGAGGTTAAGATAAAATCTGGCGCTAACCCAGAATTTATTATCCTTTATGTATACATATACGCGCTCGATTTTTTTTTTTTTTTTGTGTTGTTTCTTTTTTTTTTTTTTATTTCACCCTCGTATAAATTTCCAAAACTTTTACCGCCAAAATTTACCATCGACAAATATTTCACCCTCAGATATAGCACGCGTGCGTTAATACCTAGCGTATGTATATATATATATATATATATTAGGGTGGCGCAAAAAAACCGACTATTTTTTTTTTTTGAGTCTCGGGTGAAAAAATGTTAGTTTTTGATGTTTTAAGAGCCCTCTCCAAAGGACAGCTAAAAAAAAAAATTTTTAAGAGGTCGCTCCAAATTTTTTTAAATTTCAAAAATCGTCAAAAATCGATTTTTTTTTTTTTTTAATTTTTTTTCTCGTTACGGTATAATTTTACAGTCCAAAAAAAAATAAGTTTCTGAAAGTTTCAGTTCAAAATTTGAATTTTGAAAGGTCGCTCATAATTTTTTAATAATTAAATAATTAAAAAATCTAAAGTATGCACTGATAAATTAAAAAAAATTATGAGCGACCTTTCAAAATTTAAATTTTGAACTGAAACTTTCAGAAACTTATTTTTTTTTGGTCTGTAAAATTATACCGTAACGAGAAAAAAAAATTAAAATTCGAATTAGAAAAAAAAAATTCGATTTTTGACGATTTTTGACGATTTTTGAAATTTAAAAAAATTTGGAGCGACCTCTTAAAATTTTTTTTTTGAGCTGTCCTTTGGAGAGGGCTCTTAAAACATCAAAAACTAACATTTTTTCACTCGAGACTCAAAAAAAAAAAAATAGTCGGTATTTTTACGCCACCCTAATATATATATATATGGGGTCAAGAAGCGAATTGATTGCAATGAGGCGTACGCGATACTAATTTCATTATTTTATATTTTTGATATGAGAAGAAATCTTGCCCGGGAATTGTTATATATTATTATAATACAGTTGAATATACGAGTTTTATTCAACGCGGTGTATAAATTTCTGTCAAAGATATAAAATCTGCGGCGTATCGTTATTCGCGTATTTTATACTTGCAGTATATACGAATTGAATAAATCACTCGCTTTGTGTTTCATCGTTGAGCAAAGAAGAAGCGATAGTCATGTCGTTTAGAAATTTATATGAACTCTGAAAGAAAATTGAGCGCACTTGCTCGTTGTGTGAAGAAATGATAGGTACCTAACGATCGGTGATTGCAAGAATTTGGACCTACCTACGTCACGCCCTAGTTGTTTAATTGATATAAAATTTACGTTTTTTTTTTTTTCAATCACTGTCGAATAGCCGATGTTCCGCAATTTTAATTATCAGGGATTTTCATTTCGACGAAACGCGTTTCTTCACAACGTATTTTCCCAATTTATTTATAATCTAGGAGCTCCAGCGGGTCAAAGCTGCGCGGGTCTATACGCAAATATTAACAATGTGCTTTTCTTATATATTATAAGGAATATAATCAGAGGTTGTTTCGAGTGTCCGAACAAAATTTTGTTCACAAATTTCAGGATAAATTCGATTTTTTTTTTATATATAGTAGGTACAAACCTGAAAAACGTAGAAGACTAAAATAGGAGATGAACATTTTTTTTTTTTTTTTTTTTTTTAGAGTTTTGGGTTTTTTGTAAAAATAAAATCGAAAGAATAAGGAGGCGAGATTTAAGGGCGATATCCTTGCCGCGCCGCGCGCACTCCGTTCACGAAAAGAAAATTCGTGCGTCACGAAGCATGTCTGGGATTTGTGAGTCGCGCGCGGCCTCACGCCTCTTGCCAATAAATTATATTCGGATTGTGTGTGCGGGTTTGAGGGCACTTGGCAGAAAGTATAAGGAAAGAGGAGAAAATAAAAAGGAGAGAAAAAAATAAGAAAAAAATGAAAAAAGAAAAAAGAAAATTACTTGAGGTTATTAAAGAGGATATTTCGAAGGGTGTAAACAGCTGTGTGTAAGGTGTGGTACCTACCTTACGCGAAAATTTTATGATTAAGGAACAGAGCTGCGAAGAAAACAATTAAAAATAACAACTGTTTGTATGATAAAATAAAAACGGAGCCAATAATAATTGTGATCGCCCTCGATATTAATTTGATTCGGAAATAAACCTGCGGTTCCCGCAGTTAATGCATGACGATGTTACAATCCGATATAAACACGTGGGCAAAGGAACCGCGACGGAATTGATTGCCGACTGTTCACGCAGGCTGCGGGAATATCGACGTCATTCCACCAATTATTTAGGGCATTAATCAATTCCGATGAAACGAACGATTATATAGCAATACGTTACCGGGGAAGAGGAATGGAGGGGAGGGGGGGGACTGATGTATCGATTATCGCTTCCGTATTTACTCTGTTTCGGGAAATAGAAAGGGAAGAGGATTGTTAATCAATCGGTTATTCACACACCTTCCAACGAGTTCCTGCGCGGTAAAATAGTGATCGCTCCTTCGGCAGCGAATTCCTGATCTCTCACCGGGTAGACCTTTGCACCCCACGAATCGCTGCCAATCCAAAGAAAGTGCCCTGTTCGATTTGCCCTTACAGTTGCCTGAAGGAGTTTCCTGGAACAAATATCATTCATGTTGTATTTTTCTTTATATTCTTGCCTTTTTTTTTTTCTCTTTTTTTTATTCCCGTATGTTTCTTTCGCTCTGAGTCCTTGTTCGAGGTCTTGCAGAGAAGAGTATCAACGCCTTCCGTTCTCGGACCCTCAAAACCTGGTTTATTTTTTCCCCCGTCATCGTCCCACCCTTACGAATAATTTTTGCGAATGTTTTTGCTCCCCAAATATAATAGTAGAGCGAATCAATCCTGCATTCGTAGCTCGCTTTTCAGCTTCGGATTCCTCAAGCTAACGCGACTGCAGAACCTTAGGTTTGAATAAAACCAGCCAACCTACTCCTTACCTACACTCTTCTTTCGCCGGAATGGATAAACCAGTAGAAAAATTCGATGGACCAAGACTAACTCCGGGAGTTTGAAAAAGGCTCTCGAATAGGGCAGGTGATCTCGGAATCGAGAACCTGCCGCCGCCTCGGGCTTGAGAAAATATATAAATAAAAAAACGAGGCATCGATGTTTACACCGATAATTGATTGACATTTTCTCTTCGAGGTCATTAAGTCCGCGAATATCTCGTAAACTTATGCAGATTAGAGAGCTATGTGAGAAAAAGTTTCCACGCCTTTTCCTGCACAGGAACGAGCGAAGAAACGTTATCAGCTCCGCTATATAGCGTTGAGTTTGCTGACTTGGCAACGAAATTTTCGGAAACCATGGCAAGGGACGAAAGAATTGATCCCTATATATACTACATACTCATGTATAAGAGGGCAAAAAGTCTGGCAAACTTTCTCGTTACTATACTCGACTTCTATATATGTATACGACGAATAACGCAACTTCCCATCGAGGAAGATTCGATCTAATTTGCATAACGCCTGTGATTACAGTTTAGTCGATTCCCATCTACTTCCTCTCAACTTTTCGTTACAAGCTATTCCACCTTCTTCTATACGCAAATTAGAAAATGAAATTAAGATACTATCTCGTATATAATATACGTCAGCATATTAGTCGTGGTTATCGATACGCGCTTATTAGAATGATTCGAAAAGCTCAGGATTTCTCATGATACCTCCGAGCAGGGTGGTAATCTTTGGATTTTCATTTTCCTGCACCCGAAATCATTTTTCAACCGGAACAGGAGGAAACGCACTTTATTGTTGTGTGCAAATGTACCGCGGAATTCGCTCTCAACGCTCGCAGGTTTAGATCGATAATAATTTATACCGGATGGAGTATAGTAGCTGTGCCTTTGTACACCTTAAGGACCTCGGCGAGTTCCGTGTTCCTTGAAATTACCTGGATATTGCAGGCTCCGCAGGGTAAATGTAAGCTTAGCCAAGAAGATTGCGGGGTTGGGTCTCTCTTCTCTTTTATACCTTGGGTCTTCATGCTTCTCATACCCCTATACGTATTAATTCGGGGCATTAGGTTACCTTTTGAAATATCGCGACACAGTTTGTTCCTCAAATTTTATACACCGAGTACTAGCTGCGAAAGCAAAAAAAAAAAAAAAAAAGCAAAAAAACGGAATACCTACTCGCTGCAGAGCTGACGCATATACAGCGAATTTCACTGTCCCACAATGTTTCGCGTTATACTACCGTCGTGTAAGCTGAGCCGAGAGGCTAGACTAACTGCCGGCTACAAATCAGCCCCGATATATTTTCACACGACGGACTTAACAAGATTATAGTTATTACGACCGTTATTATTGTTGTTATTTTTGTTAAACCCCCCCCCCCCCCCCCCCCCCCCCCGTTATGAAATATCGCTGAACCCGCGGGTATAGCGCAAAATGTGTACTTTTATGTTTTTTTTCCTGTGCAGTTGGTCTTTTTTTTTTTTTTTTTATTTTTATCCATTCGTTTTTTCATTAATCTTTTCATTACTTTCATTTCCTCCTCCTCCCCCCCCCCCCCCCCCCCAAACAATTGGGGGGGTGAAAATGTACAATATTTATACACTCATTTTTCATTTTCATCACACATCAACAAAGGTTCAACCCCTGAAAATTTTTCGCTATAAAGTTGGATCAGATTTGGTTATTATATGTAAAAGTTGAAAAGTCAGCGTAGCTGACCGCCGAACAATGTATATGCATGTATTCGTAGTTTATTAACCCTACACAGGCATATCATACATATCACTCGCGTAGAGTACGCGCTCATACGCGCTACTGACTCCAGCACCACGCGAGGTCAAGGAAATTTCCACTTGGCAACTTCGGTCCAGAGAATATATCTACCTGATTAATTAACTCCGACTAACGACCAGACCCGGACATACAGACTCGACCATCCGCATCGCCCGTAACGCCCGCAAGGTACGTCCCATAGTTCATCCCCGAACAATGGAACAGCCATTGGATGTCGTCGTCCAAAGCTAAGACGTCCATTGTTAGGAAAGTCGTTTTAACAACCCTGCAGTCGCAGATAGATATGCCCAGTTTTTTATTTATCGAATTATTTCCGTCACGGTTCGTATCCCCAATATTTGATATTATTATCTGCACAGGTAGTACTACTAGGGTATACCTGCACGTACGCGGGTGTATTTTTTTAGGACTTTAACAAACCGTCCGAGTATACGGGGAAGTTTGAGTAGTGTCTATGAGAAGTTTGACTTTGCTTTGCTTTGCTTTGCTTTGCTTTGCTTTCCTCGAGTTCCGTTGAAGAGATTTCGCAGTTTTCGATGAGCTGCGTTAGCAGAGGTTTTCGTTACGAAAGGGTGACCGAAGGGACCACGACCCTAGGTACAAGCCTGAAAATTTTGAGTCGAGTTGAGTCGAGTCGAGTCAAGTTCAGTTCAGTTGAGTTGGGTTGGGTTCAGTTTGTCGAGGAGATCATGGTGCTGTGGATTCTGGTTTCCTAATGACGTGACTTGCCTCGAACGGACAAAGGAGACAAAGAAATGAACTATAACTCTGGATAAGATCCGGGAATTAGTTGAAATTCGCAACTTCGACTTCAGCCACTACTAGTACCTATAATGATGCGAATGGTTTATAATCCGCAATGTTTTATCAGCTTTCGCTGTTAACGGATAGATGGAAGAAAATGGGTCAAGAGGAGTACAGTGGCTACAAGATTGAAGGAGCGTCGTATAAGAAACCGTAATTCGACTCCGTCTGTCAACCCGCACGGCCATGCCAGTCGGGTGAGTTAACTATCGGCAAAGCTCATCTCTCGGACTCTCATCCGCTTAAACGTAATTCACCCCTAAGATTTACTCAAACGTTATACATATTGTACGAAAATATATAGACGAAACGGAATTTTTATTCCCGGACTTTAAGGTGCCTATAAAAACGGCGTATAAAATCATTGCCGTCAGGTACAGATCCGATTATAAGATCCTCAAATTATAGGAAAAGTTGTCAGGAAGGATCGAATCAATTTCAAACTTCTCTCCGAAGTTGGTTGCGCGGTATAGGTATACGTTTCGTGGTATACGATGATCGTAAAGATCGCGTAGTCGAAGGAAATTCCGTAGTAATTCCTCTGTCGACATAAATCCTTGTCAGGATCATATATCCAAGATATATAAGTGGAATAAAATTGTTTCGAATGACGATTTAACAGCTGTTTCAAGGTTATATAGGTTCAGAGCTGGTGAATCCTGTGATGCTGCAGCTTGAGTTTCGTTCAGAAAATCGCATGGCGCCGGCCGCCACGGGGTCAAGAACTCTGAACAAGTTACATTTTCCATCTAGTTACGAAACAGCTGTTGTACACTCGTGCGGCTCGATGGATTACTCGGTAACCCGTGTAGTTCCGCAGGAGCTGAGAGAAGAGAAGCCGAGAGAAGAGAGAGAGAGAGAGAGAGAAGGAGAGAAGAGGGAAAAGGGAAAGGGGAATTTAATTATTCCGCAAGGGACGATCCGGCTGATGAAACTTTCGTGCGCAAAATTTTCACCCGCTCTCAAACATACCGACGTTTATGAAATTTAGTGCCTATTCCTAATTAATCCGCTCGTGTATAATATCCGCGAATTATATAGCTTCGCATATAAAAAATTTGTCGTTACTGCACTGTCATAGTCGTTCTGTGATCCACCATCAGCACCGCGGTGATCCCTATCGATGAATTCGCCACTCCCTTGCGTCGAAGCAATAAAATTTATCCGCTGATTCGATCGAACACTGAAAATTTCTACTCGATGCTCGGTTCGTGACCAACTGACGAACGAACAAAATCCTTTCGCATTATTAAACAACACGTGAGAGGACTGATTGAAATCATGATTCGTTGCACGGTGCAGTGCAGTGCAGTGCCTAGGGGTGGGTAAATATCATTTTATACTGCACGAAACTTTTTGACAACCTTTGATCATTATTTACTATTTTAATTACTGAGTCTGCTCCCTGTGCGTTGGTGGAAACCTTTAGTCGGTTCATTTTGATTTTTAGATATTTTCGTTTATTATTATACTCTCAAAGGATTATTCAAACTTTCGATCAGTTTTTTTTTTATCCATTTGCAGGCGATATTAAAAAATTCTTCTAACGTATATATATACCAGGGAAAGAGGTGTATAGAGGTGTGTACCTACCTCATCCTCACCTATCAATTCGAATACTCTGAAGAAAAATGCTCACCGAGGCGAGACACACTGTAACCATATGCTTCGCAGTAGACATCAAAGAAGCTATTAATCATGGCTATGATATGCTCGTACACTTTTCACTTTTATATATGTATATTTCCAACGGGAGTCAGAGGGGTATTAAAAATTCACGCAGCTAGCGACACTCGACTAAAGGAAAGAATAAAAAATGTAAAAAAAAAAAATAAAAAAAAAAAAAAAAAGCCACACATACTAGATATAATACGTAACAAACGAAAACTACTCTCGCAGTTTTTTTCCTTTCTTCGTTCTCTCAGATGAAAGATTCGGTGATACCTAGTAAAAAAAAAAAAGGTCTGTTCCAGATCGTATACCATTCGTTACAAGTTAAGCGAGTACAAGTGTGCATTTTCCATGTATCGCGTTTGCCTGAAAAATATCCAATTATAGGAAATTCAGGTGTATCCAATGTCCCGTAAAGTCAGCAGCATTTCACAGGGTATAGGATGCAGGACCGAAGGTTAATATTCTAGGAATAAAATTCCTTCGATATTGAGGTTTAAGTGGTGTGCCTCTAATGGATCTGGAATCCAATTTCATTTCCCACCCGCGGTACGTACCCGGGCCGCGGCTTCTTATTCGAATAAGGAATACGCAAACGAAATGAAAACGTGGTAGTATAGTCGCAGTTCTCTACCGCGGAAACTTTTCTTATTCTTCTTTTTTTTTTTTTTTTTTTTTTCTATCCTTCGATTTCTACTTTATCTATCCCATTTACACTCGTCCTGATTTACCGTTCTTTGACCCCATGATGCCCGGTCGGCGGATATCTGCCCGATTTTCTAATCGCAACTTATCCGGGACGGGCGGCTCCATTGGGGACGAAAATCTACGAAGGGTAGGTAGTCCGGGGGTTCTAGTTGCGACGGGTCTGCGACATACATATACCTATAGTAAAGGCTCGTTGTTTGTAGAGCGTCTGTCAGCATCCATCCTAATGGAAGGTCCGTATAAAGCGAACACTTCCTAAAAGCTTGCAGGGCTGTGGTTTTTCGTTGCGAGAATACATAGACGGAGAAAGAGCTATAGCTACCTACCTACCAACTATTTGTCGGTTTAGTAGATAAAGTTTAGCCGTTAGATTGTGGAATAAACTTGCTATTCCTTAGTTTTACAACGTCCGTTATTATACCTACGTCATGCAATTGAGCTCTGCAGTTATAAAAAAGTAATTCTAAAACTGAAATGATACCCCCTAGTATTTTCTGCGGGACAAAATTAACTGCATAATTTAAGTTACAACCATAATTGTATATACATGTACATGTACATGATACACACGTATACATATATATATATATATATATATACACGTAATACTGCGCGAACAGCTTGCAGACGCTGCTGGGTATATATTATAAACCGGGAGAACCGCAAAAGTTTTAACTCTTCATTGTATTAATCTAGGAACTTCCCCCATCCCCCTTCTTTACACTCGTTACACTTACTTCTACGCTACCGCAATTAATTAATCTTACCTCGTGTTGTCTTCGTCGACAAAAAGCACTACGCCACGGGCGTTGTGCTTACCGCCCAGACGCTCGATTATGCGGTCGAAATCCTCAGGCTTTGAATTTCTCAGAATTTTTTCACTCACCGCTATGCAGATGTTGTACTCAACTGATAGGGATATGAAGCTTGCGATACCCTGGAACAAAAAAAAAAAAAAACAGGTAAATTATTAGCTGCGCCTATAAGTTCAAAAACTTCAATGTCTATTCTATTCTATTTTATCTCACTGTTTTTCATTTCCTATACGATTATATTATATACGATATGGGGATGAATTTTATTCTGAGAATATCACTGCGGATGAATGAATCAATCCATTCGATCGATTCGACGAAACTGTTCTATATATACTAGGGTAGTTAAAAAAATACCTAATTTCTCAGATGTTGCTGCTCATCCGTGAATATGTTGTTTGTGATTTTGAAAAATTATTCCATTTTTTTTTAGCTCGAGTGGACAATATTTACTACTGCCTCAGTAAAGTTGAAATTTCGAAATTTTGCCATTTTTGGCAATTTCAAAGTTCTCAGATCAAAGCGCTCATCTGGCTACCTCGAGATTCTCATTCAATGAGCATGTTGGTTCAAGATGAGACTCGTACGATAATATTTAGTACTGCCTCGGAGACAATGGAGTTTTTTTTTTCAATATTTTACGTTTTTTCGGAGATTCGATCGTCAGGTGCTGCTCATGAGACAGTTTCATCTTACCAATATAAGGAATAAATCCAAGCAGTTTGCAGTCTGCGAGACCATTTTTACCACTGCCTCATTGAGGGCGACTTTCCTTCAAGTAAAATTAGCAACATGAGGCAGTAGTAAAAATGGTCCCACAAACAGCAAACTTCGTGTACTTCTTCCTTAAAATGGTAAGAAAAGACTGTCTCATGAGCAACACCTGGCGATCCAATCTCTAAGAAAACCCCTAAATAGTGAAAAAACTTCAATGTCTCTGAAGCAGTACTAAATATTATCGTACGAGTCTCATCTTGAACTAACATCCTCATTGAATGAGAAACCTAGAGGTAGCCAGATGAGGACTTTGATCTGAGAACTTTGAAATTGCCAAAAATGGCAAAATTTCGAAATTTCAACTTCACTGAGGAAGTAGTAAATATTGTCCTATAGAGCTAAAAAAAAAAATTGAATAATTTTTCAAAATCACAAACAACATTTTCACGAATGAGCAGCATAGCATCTGAGAAATCAGGTCTTTTTTGAACCACCCTAACATATACGTCCGAGTCCGCAAAGTGGTTTTAGTCGATTCAATACGAACTATAGTTTTGTCGATTCGACAGAATAGTTCGCAAGTCGAGTTGCCGAATGGCGACTGTGTGTATATTCGGCAAATATAGTTTGTTTGGTGGAAAGAAAAATGTCTTATTATAGTTTCCGAAAAGTAAAGTGGTGCAGTTAATAGTACCGCGAGATCAAGAGTTATCAGACTTTATGGATAGTGATGTTCTAGTATATAGGCTTGGTATCAGAGGCTCGAGCGTTTGATTGGTATGTGTTTTATATTTTTTCTCTTTTTTGTCTAAATCCTTTGGATTTCAGGGTGGGATTCGATTCGTCGATGTTAGGCAAGATCCTTTGTCGTTTTATGGGTTCATCTCGTCTTTAGTATCGCTTGAATCCTGGGCGGTTCGATCTTATTGTATCGTCGCAGCTCGCGTCTCGCGAAACAGAACGGTTGCGTAGCTTCCGTCCGGTTTTCCTCCTCTCTTTCCCTACACAGTTTCGTTTCTTTTCTTATTCTGATCTAACCAGCGCCCAGCTCCCTCCAAGCTATCAAACCCATCGCCCGGTCCTCAAGGGTCAGTCAGTATTCGATCAGGACGTCAGCGCGCCCGGCTATAGTACCGATCAGAAACTACTCTATAGTACGAATTTTCTCCCCGCTAACTTAGGGTGCCAAGAATGGTCTTTTAGAAGCGAAATTTCACCCATGGGGTTAGACCTGGACGCGATACCGAGCGCGCCCTATACCCCTAGTTAACATTCCCCTTGGGAATACCTACCCTTTCCCTTCGTCAAAGAATTTCACGGACTGCGAGTATAAGGTGAGGATGAAAAAAGATAAAGGGATTCTAGATTACGCGAAAACCACTTCTGTTTATTCACCTTACTTATCTCACGGGATATCTCTTCTGTACCTTATACCTACCGCTATCCTACAACGTCGGAGTGGAAACTTCATTCGAGTCAAGGGACCGCGGCGCGGCGCGGAACCTGCTCCCAATTTACATGCAACGAAAATTGAATCTCGCTCTTAACTTACTCTTCTCCTGACTCTCGGCTCACGGCTCCGTGGGACTCCTCCGGTTTCTAAACTCAAACGACTCCTTTGTGCCGAAAATTTTTCACCGTCACTCACTTTCGCGAATTCCACATCAACGGCGGGGTTCCACCTTCCACCTTCGGGCGAACATCCTCGCGATATATCATATATATATATATGCACCACGTCCCATATGTAGGTACCTTGTACCTTTCGATAGTATAGGACGGATACGTCTCACACTCTGATAATAGTAGCTGGAGGTGGATGTTGTCGAGTCGTATTAGTCCTCGAAGCACGGAGGTCCTTTTTGCACGATTTTCTTTGTCAAGAGTCTAGTAACGGTACTGGCATCTAGTTCTGGCGTAAGAGAAGTAAAGAGTTACGACGGAGCGTGACCTGCATCAACTATTCTCGAACTGCACCCCAGACCAGACCAGAGCAGCGAATTGCAGACCGCAAATAGATGAGACGGAATATGCTGTACCTACCTCTGCGTTGGAGATTTTACCGCCTGGGTCTAAACTAAACTAAACCGATCCAATCATCCGTCTAGCGTTGTTATTGTTAATTCGCTAGGGTTCGCGTCCTTGGAGGAACTAACTTTGCGATAGAATTTGCAAAGTAACGAGGGATACGACGAGGAGAGGTTTACCGAGAAGTCGAGAACCACTTCTGCGGCCCATCTCCACGTTGTGTATATATAGGAAGGGTTTGAGAGCCTAGCCGTGGGGTTGATGAGTCCTTTAATTTCATACCACCTTCAACGAGTTATTATACTAACGGATACGACTAATTTCGAACCCTCCTGCACTGCTCCGGGGTTTACTTAACACCGTATTCCGAGCCGAGTGCTGGGTTTGATGTCAAATATTTTTCAGTATTGATCAGAGAGATTCGCCACTCCCTTCCCCCCGAGTCTGGACGCGATTCATTCAACCCTTCGAAAAGAAGAGGAAATAAGAGAAGAGAAAAGAAAAACAGTCATTTCGAAAGTTCAAGTAGGCGTAACTGTGTTTACGACCTTTGGACATTCCGCGAAAGGTATAGCATTATAGTTTCTTTTCTTTTGGAAATTTATCAAAAGGTTTCCCTCCGGGTTTTACCCCGGGATTCGAATTTCATTAAAGTTTTGCAATATCATTCGAGGATTCCTTTTGGGCGGTTCCTCGGACTTGCCGAACGATCACCATAATCGTCGTCATACTATACTCCCGCGTTATGTCTCGTGTATAACGCACACGAGCTGATACAGAAGGTAAAGTGTTTAGCGTAGGGATAAACCTGCACTAAAATCTCCCTAAAGATAAACAGATCTGTACTCCTCTCCTCCTCTTATCTGTATACCTACGCCTAGGGTTTTCGACTAGGAGCAGCAACTGGATGTCTTGAACCCCCAAACCACATATAGGCACGCAGTGCACACGAAACTAGCTATGGCTGTTACACTCTCAAGTCACGTTTAAGAGCCCTAGTGTAGTAGGTATCCACCTACACCTCACCAAGATGCCAAAGTTTATCTTAAGGGAAAATATACCGGTTAATGGAAGGCAAACGTTAGTGCTGTAAATACCTACTCGAACTGGAACTAGGTACTGTATATAATTATATGCGCATATTGTTATACGATCTTTGGATCCTTGCTAGAAATTATTTCTGCTATTATCTAGGACGTAGATGATGATGATGATGGGAGTCCTCCATTGCGTTTCGTTGCGTTGCGTTTACGCCTTTTAGCGAATTGGTAATCCATGCAATGCATAGTTTATATGCCAGTTGCATGGATTATATATACTATATAGGAGAGTATATGGAGAGAATGGAGGACGTACGGAGGTACGGGACAAGTTAGTAGAGGGTAAACTGCGCCTCGTTGTATGCATAATGGATTTTTCCCTACCGCATATATCCAAGTGACGAGGACGGTTAAAATAAACTCGCACTTACGTATATATAGGTATCCTATCTCTCTTTTTACCAAGGGTATAAGGATAAACTAAATATTTCATATTTTTCAAACCCGCGCCCATATTTCGCTCGAGTGAAAAGTGTCGACCTATTTTCACCTCGCGGAAATATCTTTACGGATATCCAAGTTACGTAGTAGTACGTTCGCTAAATATTCCGCTCCTTCGACTTTGGTCCGATGTAAGAGAAAAAAAAAAAAAAAAATAGAAAATCGTATATTTCTATACACGAGAAGATCATCCCTTCGATTCGAATAACTAAATATCATGAAAAATATTGGATACAATTTTAAGAAAGACATTTTTTTACCGAGATCGCGAACGTCTGCGTATAATAGGGCGACAGGATGATACGTTATCGCGGAAAAGGGTGTATCCGCTTTCGCGTATTTACATCCGCGAGTAAAATACCGGAGACGGTTATACGCATATATCCATGCTATCTGTAGCTTCTAAACAGTGCCCGGATAGCTAAGAAGAGAAGGATCGCAGCTGCAGGGGAGATGAGGACGACAAGGATTGATACACAGCATCAAGTTGACGTAGTACCTTCACTCTGATGTTTGATCGTTCTCTGTCAAATGTATTTACTCTATCGTGAGAAGAATATTCTTCGCCATTTACTGCAAGGATACTAATTACCTATACAAATCGTACGTCTCAGCTGATTCGGAACGAAATGACCTGCAGCGATTCGGTATAACGATCGCGCGCGGTTCGAACTGTCAATTTTTAATTTTGTGACTGACTCGAATTGTTCCTATCGAAGAGAGATGTGAGCGAATAATTGATGTACTCGAGGATCTGCGGAACGATTTGAATGATTAATGCGGGACCGTTTGCCGCGAAAAATATATTATCCTCTTCAAATATTCACCGTGGAGTAAACTTCGTCGAGTATTTATGATAATAATTACACTGCATATCCGGGAGTCCATTCGTTTCTCCATCAAGCCCCGATGTTCATCTCATCTCGGGCAGTAATCGGTCAAAGGAAATCTGTCTAACGTCGGTCAAGTGGAAAGGGTATCGAGAGACGTAGGTACGTATAGCTAAAAAGGATGCCAGTCACTCCTTGAAGCGGAAATTCAATTTCTAGTCAGAGGATTGCGAAGTGTACCGTTGCAATACACCTGGGTATACCGCGCGGTACAAATTTTGTACCTATACCTATATGTTTGAACGCGGAGAGTGTTTTCATTCCTATTCCTTTAGAATAATATTTCCAATTCTCGCTTAGACGATATATACTAGATCATACCGCATCTGAAGATCAGAGAGCGGGATTTCCTGCAGGGAGTCTGAAGAAGCCCGTTGCAATTCCTTCGGAAAATAATCACCTGCACGGTTCGACTATAATATATAGTACAGAGGTTCGATCTTATAATTGGAACAATGATCGAGAGAGGCGTCGAACACGTTATCCAACTCCTTTAACAACCGTACGGAGTGAAGTGGAGCTACAAATCGGGGTTTCGCACCAAATTATTATTCCAGGGTTCAGCGATCAAAGGTCAGAGTTCGACCACCGTAACTATTCGTGCTAATTCACGGTTCGCTAATTATCTGACTCGTATCATAGTCCCGAAACTCTAGAGTCTAGATACACATCAGGTACAGATGTGCGTATGAGAGTGATCTTTGATTTGATCATTTTCGAATTTAGCCTTCGGATTTCTCCATTCGAATAAAACCCGAAAAAAATTTTTTTTCTTTCATCCATTGCAGTATAGCTCCAAAAAATCTGAAACTTGGTACAATCCTTACCTGTGCTAGCAGGTATTTCACGAAAATTCGACATCCTTTCAACGATATAATTTCCAAAGCTACAGCGAGCACCAAAAAAAATAAAAATAAACGATATAATGCGATAGGAAGTCAAAAATAGCCCTGAAGTACTAAAAATCGTGGATTATTTAAATGGGAAAAGTTCAAAGGTTGGAATTGAGATAGGAACCTGGGGATTTGACCAAATTTTTTTTGCATGTATTTGAAGACGTTCTGGCCCATGGGAGCATTGAAATTCGGATATGACCGTATCAAGGACCGCCCTAATGTATATGTATCCGTTGTTTTAATGATGTCGTGTAATTAATAACGCCGATGATAAAATAAATTAAAAAAAATGTGTCCTTTTATATTATATAGGTAGGTATATTATTACGTCGACGTCGTTTCGTGTTTTCGTCTTTATTTTTACATCGCTTTTGTTTAAAATAAAAAAAGAATGAAAAAAAATAAAAAAATAAAAAAATAAACATAAAAACCCGATCTTTTGATCCACCTCGGAGGATTCAGCCACAGGGGTAAAATAACGACAAGGATCAAGAGGATCTATTCATCCTGGACCACGGCGAACAACCGTAATTAACGTAGTAACGAGGATCAGGTAAGACCGATTGGACAAATTTTCAGAGAGTTCTGTTCTGTTTTTTTTTTTTTTTTTTTTTATCGCGACAGATTATCCTACCATGGATCGAATCGTTCGTCGTTATTGCCCGCGCACGAGGAACAGAACCTTTCATACTCCTTCTCCATATAAAAAAGTTCCGTCTTTCTGTGCGGAACAGAAATTATATAGGATAAAGTTTAGTCCCCGACGATTTGTTTCGAAGGGACCGGGTTTGTGCAGTGCACAGCCAGGGGGATGTCACTTCGATTTTATTCTACGTTCAACCTATACGTGCTTCCCGGTCGATTGGACAGAAAAGGGGAATCCCACCGTATACCCAGTCTCTGATTTCCCTTTTTTTTTTCTTCTTTTTTTTTTTTTTTTTTTTACGCCGTTACTTTACGCGCCGTAACTAACCGCACGGATTCATCACCCCTAAACTGAATCAAATTGGGGTAAAACTCTCGCGCGTTTTTTTGGTACCGCGGCGCGGGTCGTTGAGTGAATGCGGGAACGGAGAGGGGGATTAAAAACCAACAGGTTTCTATATACATTTACAGGATATATATTTATGGATCTATACCCTGAAGTAAACTTACCTTCTCTCCATAATCACCCTCGACGGCGACAGTAGATACGTATTTCCACCCCAGTCGACGAACCACTTCGACCATCGCCTGGGCTTGAAAATTATCCGGTGGCACAACGCGACTGAAGTATTCGAACCGGCTTTTATCTGATAGTTCGGTACTTGTGGAGGCGTAGCTCAGCTGTGGAATCTGGAAGCATAAAATATTACAGCTGCTTCTTTTTTTTTTTTTTTTTTTGCCTAATTACGGTCTTGATCTCAATTCGATAAATCGCGTCGTCGTTTCTTGATCGCCTTTCGAAGAACATGACTCAACTCTCTCTTTCTCTTTCTCTCTCTATTTCCTCCTTTATTCTTTCTCTGCGCGCAGTTCGGATCGGAAGTTAAAAGTCGCGAGGTCAGAGTACCGCGGTGATTCGAGCAAAATCCCTTACGGATTTCTTCGGATTTACTATACGACGTCGAGTTGCATAGCAATCCGAATTCTTGTTTCTCCTTTTTCAGATCTAGTAGTATATAGAGATATACGCGGAAATCCACATCGTATAAACGTTTGACAGATGAGATGCAACCGTATAGAATTTACGTTACTCAAAAAAATTACGACTTTGGTTATAATAATCAGCGTCGTTTTCGGCTCGATGAATTATTTTCGGATAAGAAGAAGAAAAAAAAAAAAAAAAAAAAAAATTGGTACATCGGATCTGTTCCGGCTTGAAGAACCTTTATGCATTATTTATAATCTATATTTGCATGTGTACACCCGCGCGTGAGTGTTTGAGAAATAAATATTCCCGAGGGTTAAATAGCGAAAGATTTCATTAGTCGTATAGAATCAGTTGCGTCTACGTATATAATATCTTCTCATTTTATTCGCGATGGAAACTGAGTTCGTTTCCTCTTCGTTTGAGGAATCTTGCGGAGAGGGTGTTGGGAGATTAAAAAGCACCCTGAGTTCCGTCGCGTTCTTTGTCCGAATCCGACACCTTTCTCTAATGAAAGGATCATTTCTGAACTCCCATTGGACCGAGCGAATGTTACCCTGAACCCACAGGTTGAGGGCAAGTATACTGTACACTATTTGTGTGCCACCAGACTGAAGCGGAATGGATGAAGGATGAAAAGGTGGGTGAGACTGTGTCGTCTATACGAACCGCGCGAAGCGCAAGGGTCGCACAAGGATCCGACCTTCTTCCGGGATAAAGGTACCCGCGCTCAGCTTTGTCTCATAACTGATTTTGCCCTGAACAGCAAACGCAAACGCAAACGCAACGGATTCGACCCAGCTCGGTCCTATAGCTACTATCAAATTTGCATTTTCTTCTCCGTTTATGTCACAAAGTTGAATTATATTTCACCCTGGGGTACATCTACATACACCGAGAGGTGTGCGCGAACCCGGACGGGCCCGAGGGATGATTGGGGGACAAATATTCAAGAATTTATGCCCCTTCGGGTAGATCCGAAGGTCAAGTGTGTCTCTCTTGGGGAGATTATCCTGCAAACAGTCGTTATTTTGTAAAAAAAAAATTTCCCTCTCCCCGCGATGACGACCCAAGAAACTCTTTCATTCAGAGTTAGGTTCTTACGTTAGTTTCACGGGTCTGCGTCTGCGGAGATTCCCGCTAATTGGTAGTCCGATACTTTGCTGATTGAAATCGATCCCGAAAACTTTCATATACCCCCGTTTCCCATTTCCCAAAACTTGAATAGCTTAACTCTGCAGCAGCAGGATCAGCACGGCGACTTATTTTAATTGGAGGATCAGCTGCGAGAGCCTGCAAGTTTAACTAAACTACGTTTAGCCACTGGATATTACCTACCGCGACGAAACCCGGGGCACGAAATTTTCTATAGGTAAGCTATTATACAATGCAGAAACTATATTATTAACAAACGAGAAATAGGTGTATAATGTAGGTATATAGTAGGGTGGTTCAAAAAATACCTAATTTCTCATATGTTGCTGCTCATTCGTGAATATGGTGTTTGTGATTTTGAAAAATTGTTCCATTTTTTTTTTTTAGCTCTATAGGACAATGTTTACTACTGCCTCAGTGAAGTTGAAATTTCGAAATTTTGCCATTTTTGGCAATTTCAAAGTTCTCAGATCAAAGTCCTCATCTGGCTACCTCTAGGTTCTTATTCAATGAGGATGTTGGTTCAAGATGAGACTCGTACGATAATATTTAGTACTGCCTCAGAGACATTGAAGTTTTTTCACTATTTAGGGATTTTCTTAGAGATTGGATCGCCAGGTGTTGCTCATGAGACAGTCTTTTCTTACCATTTTAAGGAAGAAGTACACGAAGTTTGCTGTTTGTGAGACCATTTTTACTACTGCCTCATGTTGCTAATTTTACTTTGAAGGAAAGTCGCCCTCAATGAGGCAGTAGTAAAAATGGTCCCGCAGACTGCAAACTGCTTGGATTTCTTCCTTATATTGGTAAGATGAAACTGTCTCATGAGCAGCACCTGACGATCGAATCGTCGAAAAAACGCAAAATATTTAAAAAAACTCCATTGTCTCCGATGCAGTACTAAATATTATCGTACGAGTCTCATCTTGAACCAACATGCTCATCGAATGAGAATCTCGAGGTAGCCAGATGAGCGCTTTGATCTGAGAACTTTGAAATTGCCAAAAATGTCGAAATTTCGAAATTTCAACTTCACTGAGGCAGTAGTAAATATTGTCCACTTGAGCTAAAAAAAATGGAATAATTTTTAAAAATCACAAACAACATGTTCACGGATGAGCAGCAACATCTGAGAAATTAGGTCTTTTTTGAACCACCCTAGTACCTATATAGGTATACCTAGGCTAAAGTTTCGCTCACCTTGAAAAGACGCAGGATGTTCGCCACCATGATGGAAACCACGCTGAACGAGGCGCCTATAACTCCGGTGACTGGTTTATGGGGTACGTAAACCGGAGGCTTACCACTCTCGCACTTGTACTCGGACATATCCTGAAACAGTTGAAGCCAGATCATTTTAATGTAGCTTAAGTCTGCCCGTGTTTTACGGAGACTAAATGGAATTTTGGTAACGTCCGAATTTCCACGTCAGAGATGGGTTTAAAATTCGACTTGATGATGATAGGTTCGAGGTGTCGGATATATCCATCTGGTCGTCGTACCTATATATAGGTACTGCGTCTGAGATTTGATTTTTACAAAAGTTATACAATCTCGACGTTACATCGGCGGAAGTCGTATCCGTGGGTTCAATTCGTAATTTCGTATCAAGTTAAGGATAAAACTCTATCTCTGTCTCGAAATTGGAATTGTTCCGGGTACCCACCTACATCCTACCTCTCTCTCTCTCTCTCTGTGGTCGAGCGCTGCTACCAAATCGGAGCTTTTAAGGGTCTAAGTACCGGAAATTTTACCCACGAATTTACCACTCGAAGTTTTAGATTCGTTTCAGAGAGAGAAAGAAAGAGAAAGAGAGAGAAAAAGAGAGAGAGAGAGCGGTTTACCGATCTGCGGACTAATTGCCATCCAAGTTTTTGACCTTTAACATAGTTATGAGAAGGGAAATGAACCGAACAGTTCATATCGCGAGTATTCCTCCAAAGTAGACAATTAAATCGGGTGCCTAAGACGCTAGGGCGCGTCTTTGATCAAAGATATATTTGAAATATACTCGCTCCGCGTATTATAGAACGTCAGAAACACTCCCTGATGTCTTCGCCATAATATAAACGGGATAAGCTCTTCAGATCGTTTTCGAGCAGGTGACTACCCAGTTTAATCAGTGAACTCGCTTTCCAGGAGTTCGGTATTTTAACTGGTAAAATGTTGATTAAAATCGTGCCAACTCACGTCGTGTAAAACACTTTTAGAACCAGCTATATAGCTATACTATAATATACCGAGCCCAACGGCGCGGTTGCAACGGTATATATAAAACTTGAACGATTGTGGCTGTATTTGTGGTAATAAATTCATTCAATTCATTCAATTCGTTATATATATACAGGTATATACCAAAATTGCTATAGCGAGGTGAATTTCCGGTGAAAATATCGCCCTTATATATATATATATCTGTCATTGATCAATTTGTGGATGCCGCGCAAGGACATTCGAGACGGTTAAATTAGTTCTTGGCCCCCATCTCGAAGAAAGCTGGATGGGATTGATTGATCGATTGATTGATAGATTGGTCGATTGATTCAATTTCATATTCTATGCATTTAAAAATGAACAGTTTACCGTTCAGTTTGAACCATCTATCAAACGCGCAGACCTGCACCAGCCCTCTATTACATACATACATATACCTATTATGTATATAGTATATATAAATATATATGTATGAGGATGGTTTGAGATAAAAATTAATGGAGATAAAGACAGACAGTCTGTTGCGGTTACGCGGTTTGCGACAGGATTGGATTGGATTGGATTGGATTGGATTGGATTAGTTTGGTTTGGTTTGGATTGGATTTACTTTTCGAATTTATTCCGGAAACGAAAAAAAAAAAAAAAAAAAAGAGATAAACTTTTGTTCTACATTAGGTATTCTTTCGGCTGGTTTGATCAGCGGCAGAGTCCCCATTATTTGCTCGATTCGAGTTTTAAAACTCTGCGTAAAAAGTGAAATTCTTGTATTTATATAATACACATATATATATATATATATATATATATCTCGTTCTTTCGAATATTATCACCGGTTGGACGAACTTTGAACCTTATGTGTGACTCTCAGCTGTCCCACAGCGATTTATACTCTTCTGACTGTAATATAACTTCGCAGAATTCGAGGAAATTTACACAAAGTTTAATCATAGGTTCGTAAAAAATGAAAACCTTCTTTACATTAACTTCTTTGCGAAAAGCGATATAAGAAAATGAAACAAAAAAATTTCCGCGATATTTTAATTTCTCATTTTTCATTCTTTTCCCAACTTCGGTATTATAGGTATAGGTACACAGAAAGAAAGGGTAACTTGATTCAAGAAAATTTTGCGGTCCAAAAATGGAGACCGAAATTTTCTCGGATCAAATCAAAAATTTTCTCGAACCAAGAAAATTGTGCCAATTGCTCGAGAAAATTTTTGATTTGATCCGAGAAAATTTCGGTCTCCATTTTTGGACCGCAAAATTTTCTTGAATCAAGTTACCCTTTCTTTCTGTGTATAGGTTCTATATTGTAATTTATTACAGCTCCACACATATCCCCTGCACTCGAGATTAATCAATAATTTAAATAGTTTAATACACTGCGCGCTCGAATTTATCCCGGGCGTCAGCCATGCCATGAAATTTTACCCCCCTCGTATCCTGGACCGCAGCGGGATATTAATTTATGCACTTATTGATCCCTATGGCAGTGCAGCACCGCAGGTATAACTTGCCTGGTGCGGTGGAGCAATAGCTATTCCCATGGAAAATTTTTACAACTGAAATAATCAACCTCGTTCCATATATGCGATAAATAAATAAATTAATTAATCAATCAATAATTCCCTCGAACTTAAACTCAAACTCAAACTTAAACATTATCAAAGGACTAGATTTTTTTTGTTCGTAGTTGAAATTCGGTGTAATTATTTAAAGCGGAATTATCGTTGAAAATTTTTCAATCAACGTTTTATCCGGTTGTTGATTTTCTTGTTTTTCTCTTGTTTGTTCCTTTTTTGCAAAATAACATAAAAAAAAAAAATATATATATATATATAGTAGGTATTTATATACTATGTGTATTCACCTCCACGTACAGAACAGTAACGAGGAAATGACAATTTAGATAATTGAGTTTTCGACAACTGACAAAAAAAAAAAAAAAAAACACGAAAAAGTGTTTTTTTTTTTTTTCTGTTAACGAGAAAATTAGTTTAAACAATATTATTTTTTCGCCGACAGGTATCAGTATATAGTATACATATGGGGGTTCCCAGCTCATCTCGACCACCTTCCAGACCTGACCCCCTCGGATTTGAGTGAAACTTTTTTTTCGCTTCACTCAAGGCCCAAATTGAAACCTCAATTTTTTTAAGAATTTTTTGAGCCCCCGTCCCGGAGACATAGATAGTGAAAATTTGCAATTTTATGAAATCTCAGAATTTTTGAACGATGATATCTTGGGATTGGCGAGTCATATCAATAAAAACAGGGTGGTCAATAGATTGGTCTTGAATTGAACTTTCTGAAAAAAAATATTTCGCAATTTTGCGATACCGTCCCGGCCGTTAGAAATTCATTTTAAAGCGCAAAATGGATTTTTCGATGATTTGGGCGTTTTTGATTTTTTTGATTTTTTTTTCTAAAATTCTATGAAGAAAAACAAATTTTTGAGGCCCATGACGAAGATGGAGACTCTAATGGTTTGGAAGTTATGATTTTTTCAGTTTTTAAAAGTGTGCGAAACTGAGAATTTCAAGCGACAAATACCCGTCTCATCGACTGTTTTACTTTTTTTCGTTTCATTCGACTAGAATTGACTTCTCATTCAAAGAACTGTACCGCATGAATTGAAAAAAAATGAAAAAGCCGATGAGACGGGTATTTGTCGCTTGAAATTCTCAGTTTCGCACACTTTTAAAAACTGAAAAAATCATAACTTCTAAACCATTAGAGTTTCCATCTTCGTCATGGGCCTCAAAAATTTGTCTTTCTTCATAGAATTTTAGAAAAAAAAATCAAAAAAATCCAAAATGCCCAAATCGTCGAAAAATCCATTTTTCGCTTTAAAATGAATTTCTAGCGGCCGGGACGGTATCGCAAAATTGCGAAATATTTTTTTTCAGAAAATTCAATTCAAGACAAATCTATTGACTACCCTGTTTTTATTGATATGACTCTTCAATCCCAAAATATCATCGTTCAAAAATTCTGGGATTTCATAAAATTGCAAATTTTCACTATCTATGCCTCCGGGACGGGGGCTCGAAAAATTCTGAAAAAAATTGAGGTTTTAATTTGGGCCTTGAGTGAAGCAAAATAAAAGTTTCACTCAAATCCGGGGGGGTCAGGTCTGGAAGGTGGTCGAGATGAGCTGGAAACCCCCATATACATACTTATGTGTGCTGTTTATATTGTATAGCGGTTTGAATAATGTACCTCGTGTCATTATTGTATCGCGTCACTGCAGAGGGACGTAGCGATGGCATTGATTAATTAGCCGAAAGAACGCGGGGGGTATGTAATTGAATTTTTCAATCTCGACTGCAGAAGCCGGAGTATACTTTCCTCGTATTTATCGGCTATCGTACCGCTCTCGTTTTCGCCAAATAGAATAATTAATTTCCTGTGTTTATTCGGCCTGAATATATACACACAGGACCATGGTGAATCGTTTGAATAGATGTATATATATATATACCTAATATATAGAATACATCATGTATCTATGGATATATGTACACGTAAACCTTTACCCAAACGTGTGTGTGTGTGTGTGTGTGTGTGTATATGCGAGGGGATGTGGAAATTCAAAGAGGGCGCTCTTTGAACAAAAATTAAAAAAAAACACAAAAAACAAAAAAAAGGCGATTATTATTTTATCGTTCGAAATCACCCTTCGGCATATATGGAAGATAAAATAAATATAAATAAACAAAATTGAAAATAAAATTAAAATAAAGATAAGTGAGAGAAATTAATCAACAAGTATAATAGTAGGTACGTAGCGGAAATTTACACAATTAGTGACGAAGCGGAATTGAATTAAAAACAGAAAAGGAAAAGTAAAAGGAGAAAGAAAAAAGAAAAACGAAAATTATACGGCAAACGCTGCGCAAGTAATAAATTTTTTTTTTTTTTTTTTTCTTCCCTCCCCAACGATATAAGGGGGTGTGAAACTTTATTCTTTTTCGCAACCCCTATATACGCTAACAAGTATCACAGGGTTTCACCATGGCGAGCGAGCGAGGGAGTAACGAGGTGGTATATAATTTTGTTTGAAATTTATTTTTCCGATCGATTGAACTTTTCAATTAAAACGTCCTTATCTCGCTTTTCTTAAAGCCCCGTAGTCCAGCCCTTTAATTCTTTTTTTTTTTTACATTTTTTTATATACAATATCCTTGCAATGAATTATGAATGAATTTTTTTTTTTTTTTTTTACCCCGACAATGCTCTTCATTCTTTCGAGGGATGATATTTTATTTTATTTTCATTTTTTTTTTTTTTTTTTTATAGGTACACAAGTCACTTGGCTCCGGTACTTGAGCGACTCTTGATTAGTTAAATATCGACCGAAGCAAACAGGTAGCTGTGCAGTAGCTACTATTAAAATTGATGACTAATCTCACGCGTAGGTATGTATATAAAAAAAGACCAAGAAATCATACGCGTTTATATAAACAAAAATATTAATTATTAAAGCGAAAATATAATATGTATACCGAGTTCAGGAAATGACATTTCCAATTCATATACTTATACTTATACGTCTATACCTATATATTATACATATATATACATATGAATGTATGGGAAGCCTCTAGGGAAAAGCGTTGATTGTTTATCGCTAATTGCCTTTTACCGGGAACCGTGTTACGATTAGGAGCTGCAGTGGAGAGAAACTAATTTTTCAAAAATATATTCAATTAAAATCCTCGCCTCGCGATGTCATATAAAAAATTTGAAAAAAAAAAGTAGAAAACACGAACGCCAATGAATTAGACTTTTTAATGAAATAAAAGCTTCGGAAATTATATCGTTGAGAATCTGAGAAATTTTTGTAAAATACCTACTATACTGCAGGTGCGAGGAGTATACCAGTTTGAAAATTTCGAGGTAGAAAAAAAGCAAGAAAAAAAAAATTAGCCACGAAATGTCGCAAGTTGTGTATTTCATTCGAATGGGGTAATTCGAAGGCTTTGAAACGGTACTTATAGAATTAGGATGGGAACCTGGGGTTTTGGTTACATTCTTTTTGTATGTATTTCGAGACGTGGCTCATGCAATGCGAGTATTGAAATTAATTAATCCCCGATGCAGTCGTATAGCTATTTCAAATTCCATGTTCAGAGCAGTTGCTGCAGCTGCTTCGAGGTATAAGGTATAAGGTATAAATAGGTATGCAGAATATTCATGGAATTGAACTCGATCAGTGATCTCTCCCGGCATGATTTTCTCTCGGCCACAGATCTTCTCCGCGCGGTGTCGTCGATGAGCCGCGATTTTCTCTATGCCCTTTGGCTCCGTGGCGTCGCGTCGTTTCGCGGTCGTGGTCGACTCTGTCTCCGCGTCTGCGAGAGTAAATTGGTTTTCTCGGAAACTGCTCTGCCGAAAGTATAGGAGGTAGCAGGAAACCACCCAGACCACACTGAAAAAAAAGTTTTTTTCCACCTAGTAAACTTTTGTCTCCAGTAAAGAAACTCGTATTCTTGTTGTAAGAATACCAAAGTTTATTTCCCACAGCAATACGTATACTGACTGTAACAAAATTTCGTATCCCTCTGAGCATAATACCAAATTCTGAATACAACGGACTTAACCTCACTTTATTGGCATAGTGAATATTTGTGGCAGAGATGATAAGTCCCGTTCTTGCAACTTTTCGCATACCCAAGAATCCTTATAATTTTTTAATTAACACGTAAAATATTTCTCCAACGATACGATTAGGCAATTCACAAACTAACACCTGCTTTTAACCTCCAAGACTGCGAAAAAGGAGGGAAATGATGGCGCCACCATTACGATTGCCATGGTAACATACAGTGTGGTTTTCGCCTCAGCATTATATTTGGTATTGCTGTGGGAACAATACCCGTATCCCTCCAGTAAGAATACGTATACTTACTGCAAGAATACTCGCTCAAAAATACTTTGTATCCTCGGAGGAAAAATACTTTTTTTTCAGTGCAATGCCTTTGGCTTTTGTCGCGAATGAAAAATATACGTCGATATGAATAAAAGAAAAAAATTAATATAAAAAAAAAAAAAAAAATAAAATAAAATAAATGAAAATAAAATGAGATGAAGGATTAAGGGGGTTTCCCAGTCTGGAGCTCCAGAAAGCGTGTGTGTTTTTTCAAGCTTTGTGCCGTTAAGGGTTGTAGAAGGAGAATAAATGAAAAAATATGTTTTGAAAGTGCTCAACTTAAGCTTCAATTTGAAAAAAAAAAGTTGACAATATCATCAAAATTACGACCTCTATGGCCGTTGAAGTCATGGTCTGCAAAAAGCAGCGTCGAAAACGGTAAACAACATTGTAACCGAACGGAGCATCTGAAACCCAAAAACAAGGAGTCATTTGATTGGTCAAGGCACCATCTAAGCTTCTATGGAACGGATTTGTCGTCCGTCTTTTGGTTTATTAATAACTTCCAAAAACAGTTGTCAAAATCGAGGAAATCTAAGTTTTTTGATTAAAAAATTCGCAACTCACCCAAATTTAGGTTTATCAAAAATCGGTTCCATAGAAGCTTAGATGGTACTTTGACCATCAAAATGACTCCTTGTTCTTAGGTTTCAGATAGTTCGTTCGGTTACAATCTTGTTTACCGTTTTCGGCGCTGCTTTTTGCAGACCATGACTTCAACGGCCATAGAGGTCGTAATTTTGATGATATTGTCAACTTTTTTTTTTTCAAATTGAAACTTAAGTTTCGCTCTTTCAAAACATATTCCTTCATTTTTTTTCCTTCTACAACTCTCAACGGCACAACGCTTTGAAAAACATGCACGCCTTCTGGGGCTCCAGACTGGGAAACCCCCTTAATGAGAATTCTTCGTTTCACTTTTCACCACAATTGTTTCCTTTGTATATAAATGTACCTACCCCTATGACATTAATATTTCATTGATAATAATTACGACCTTGTTAGCTTCTTTGAATTCGTTAATTAGCTCCTGCTGCAGCTGCAATTAGTATATCTTGACGAAAGAACGGACTTCTTGTATTTTTTTTTATTTATTTATTTTTTTTCTTTCTTTTTCTTTCCATTTCATTTCTAAGACTTTGAACTATCCGTCATCCTCATACTCGACAATCTGCGCACTTCTAGGACTCTTCGCAGTTGACTCGCCTCTTCACCAACTACCGAGTACCCGTGTTATTTGCATTCTTGAGTAAATAAACAAAGCCGCGCACCTCACCCACGGATTCCGTACGAAACTGTGCGTGAGAATTGAAGGAATGTTTTTAAATAAATTCTGTGGCATTATACTTCATATTATATATTTAGCAATGGGAAAGCAGTGAAACCACAGGGAATACTTCGCGAGAGATTAATTCAAGTCGGAATTTATATACGGGACACGGTCTTCGGCCTTTTCACTTCCCTCCTATTCTTCTCCTTCTTCTACTTCGTCTTCGTCTTCGTCTTCGTCTTCTTCTTCGTCCGTTCGTTATGAACGTATGAATAATTCAGGGTGACGTTCGCGTTGCACAACTCAATTAACGCCATAATCAACTCGACTCGGTTAATTAGATTGACGTGTTAATTTAGTGAACTTCAATATTTGTCAAAAGTCATATAACTAACGACACTGCGTGCTACGTTTCATACCCCCACAACTCCTCCTTTATATACCAACACGGTCATTTCAAATTGGCACAATTTCTACAAAACGAGAAACGTAACAACGTATAGGTAGGTACCGTCTGCTACGTTTAGATACTACCAGCTCCGTTAGTATCGCCCTGCGCATTTTATCGCATTATAAACTACTTGGTAATCGTTATTACCTCTCGGCATGTTCTGCAGCAGCGAATTATAATTAAGACGATAATTCGCAATCAGAGATCGCGCAGGGAATGGGTTCTTATAATTTCACGCTATAATAATCATCACCGTGTTACAATCTACATTATACGCCAACGATAGTCAAGACTCAAGATCTTTATTTATATTTGTCTACTGTCTAGACTCTAGCCGACTATATCCATCTGCAGTTGAAAACTTTATTATAATACTCGCGATTTAAAACTTTGGAATATTTTTAAAGCCCCAATCGCTCTTCGATATGAAATTAAAACAGAGATTTCGGAAACGGGTTTCACTCGATTTAATATCGCGAATTCACTTCCTTTTTGTTTCCTGCGTTTAAATCTCTAGAAATTTGAAACAGAGTGAAAGTGACGATCGTGCGAAATATGCCTTTTACTTTTTAAGGTCTTTCACATTGGCTGCGAAGGTTGCGGAAAAACTGGTAAAAATACGCGTCAAATCTCCCGGCTAGATGGAAGATGAAGAGTTCTTTTACACGTTGCAGCCTCGAGCAGATATCATCCTGTCATCACTGTGTTGAAGATATTTTAATAACGAACCAGCCGTCTGTCTGCAGCTGATTTAAGTTGAAATCTGAAAATCATGGCTTCATACTAACGTCGCTTTCGGCCTTTAACACACCCTTTATTCTTTCCTCTGGGATATTCTTGGAATTGTATATACCAGAGGGTTCGAGGGGATAGCTTAAGCTTTTGGGAACTGCGGAACTGCTCCTCCGGGTAACATTCGGGTAACACTGGATTGAATACCATTACGCGAATCTATTTCGAACCTACTTTTTTCTCTCTCGGTTTTTGCAAAAGGGAAATTATCGAAAATCATCCATCGTACATTATTGAAAAATGATTTGGTCTTCATCAAAGTGATTCATCAAAGACCCTAGCAGATAATTATTAAATACGTAAAACGAAAGATGAACGGAAAATGAAGAAAAAAGATGGGCACACGTTCCAGTAAATGTTTAGGGCGGGGGTGAATGGACTGCAGGGGGACAGGGTAGCAGTCAGTTGGCTGTTTTGTTGTTCGTCAAAGAGACCCTTATTATTCGGGTATCCCTACCACGCGTTTGCAAAGTCAATTAGCCGAGCTAAATTGGAACGTTACTATACAATGAAAGTTTTTCTCATAAGCCAGCTTTGCTCAAAAGGTATAGCTCGAGGTAGAGGTAGGTACTTTAGAAACTGTAGAAGAACAACGGTCGGCTGTTATTCAGTTGGAAATGAAAAAAGTACCTTCAGTCGAATCCCTTTCGAAAATGAAAAGAGGGCAAAAAAAAAAAAAAGAAAAAAAGGGGGAAAAAAATAAACAATGAAAAATGAAAAATCACCCCAACTATATAATTCAACAACGATATAATTTATCTAATCTTGCGACACACGTACGTACGTTGAACAACAATAGCCGTGTGTACACGATCAGTCTTGTTCAACGAAGGGTTTCGCGCCGATTGTTTTCCCAGACGCAACCTTTCAAGAGCTTATTGATTGATACAGCATCCCTCCCGAGCCGAGTGAGTGCAGAGACTCCTTCCTTACTCCGCATTATCCGTTCTCCAATTGTGTCTATGGACGAGATAGGTACTCGGTGCCTATAGGTGATAGATAACGAAGGGTATCTATTCACAGAGTGTTCATCTATGTTTGTGTATCCATTTAGTGGGTGGCAGCAGCCAGCAGGTGTAAAAGAGGATGCTGAAGAGGGTATAGGTATATAGAACACGTATAGAACACGTTGGGTCAATAGGCTGCAAAAGTACCTACATTGCGAGAAGAATGACCACAGCTATCGTTTCCCAGACTGAATAAACAACGGTACGAGGTGGGCACAGAGAGCTGGTATGGTTGTTTGTCTGTTAGTTAGGCAATAAAATAGTACTCGGGTGAAACTAAAAAAAGGATCAATGCTACCGGAATTAGGAAAGCCCCGATCGGTGAACGGATATTGATGTAGCATTGTACATGTAGGTATAGTACCTACCCATGTGCCTGCAAGGCACGTGTGTCCTATATCTTGAGGATCCTTAAACCCCGTGGAATTAGGTGTCGGACCTTTTATTTCGCGAGGGTTTAACTAGCCCCCACGACCCTGAGTAATAAATAACGTAATTAATAGGTGAATTATATCCGGCAATGTAGGAAAGAATTTATTCATAATTATATATACTCTCTCTCTCGCTATGGTGCTGGTGCTGCAAGCTTTGGCAAAGGAAATAATATCCTTCGAAATAGTTACCTTATATATGCCGTGGAACGAATGGTTCTATTTTTTTCACTCGGGTCCGAAGGAAGACACGACCCCTAGAATTCATGGCTGCTTACCCGCCATGAGGATATAACCGGGAAAATATTTCTCCCTTCCATCTAGCTATGGCGGGTATGGGGTGGCTATATACGTGTGCAGGCGCGGAATCTTCGCTGGAAGTGACGTTGAGATACGAGCAGGTTAACCGCCACGAGGGGTATATAATGTTGCCGGGAATAAGGCAATTTTCCAAATATCCCGTAAATCAGCTGATACCCCACATTATTTTCAAATCCCTGCTGCTGCAGTTGGGTACGATGATAAAAATCTCTTCATTTCATTTGACCGGCGATAGGACTAACCTGATTCATGTACGACCTGACGAACTCCATGCTCTGATCGAGGGCGTACGTGTCGCTGCTACACGAGTCGAGGATCAAACCGCCCAGGGTTGTGTTTGGAAGGAGGCTCGTGTCGTTGTTCAACTCGTCCATGGCGTATAGCATAGCCTCGAGTCGTTGGACACCCTTTTCTTCTTTGACAGCACCGCAAGGAGATTGTCCCATGGTCCCCGGCACCTGGATGAAGAAGAGTTGGATCATATCATACGAAATGAAAGTTGACGTGGCCGCGCAGTTTGCGAAGATACGTCGAACATATTCGCGGTTTTTCATTCGGTTGAAAGTCTCTCGGAATTTTTTATTTCTCATCCTATTTGCCGCGCGAGAACCGCACGAGAGATACGGATAACAAACACGTCCATAAAAACTGATGAAAAATTTGCTAGGATATTAATGATCGTGGGAATGGTCCCCATCGGTTCGATCCGCAACCACTTTTATCGATAGCATATATACCGAGTGCAGAGTGTAACTCCGTCCGTCTTTTCATTCCATATTTTGTTGGATATATAATACAGACGCGATCGTCGAACGGAGAAGAAATAGAAAGAAGGAGGAGTAGGTAGGTATATAGGATATAAGTTTCTTTTATTTTCGTGTATCTTTTCTAAGTTATACTTGAACCTGATCCGTGCGATGTTACTTCGATTTTATGGAGGAGAGAATCCTATTCAAGAACCGTTTGGCACGAACAAAGCCCACGGCTATACCACACGGTGTGGCTTATCTCGGTGAAGTTGAGCTTTTATGGAGTTCCTAACGAGCGAAAAGGTATTCGAGCCTGTAAGATTTCTTCTTTGAGATAACGCTTCTGACTGGATCAGATTCTGATCAAGATTCAAGTTCAAAACTCCCGTACCATTTAATTCTGGACACCTATATCTCTCCCGGCGCTCTCGCCATAAGGGATATATACTAATCCGTTCACCATTTCATTCAGCTCACCTGTTCATGCATGGGAAATATTCCACCGAATATTATGTCACCGGCGATACGTATCAGCTTAGAACTGTCGTCATCTTCGTCGTTGTTCTTCGGCTCGTCGTAGCATTCGATTAAAACAAGGAACCAGCACATCCACAGAAGCATTCGGTACAGGCTCATCATTTCGGACGGTGGAGATTCACGGCTTTATCAGACCAAGGCGACCCTGAAAAAAAATGTAAAAAAAACAAAAAAAAAACGAAAATACCTATAAATATGGTGTCAGACTTTGAAATTTTTCGAAGAATAGGTATACGAAGTCATTCTATATATATATATACGTATTTTCGGGATAGCCGTGTTTTGTTGGCGGAGGTTCATTTCTACTTTTTGTACATATTTTTTTTTTTTTTTTTTTTTCTACTCTCTTGCTCAAGGGCACCCTACCTAACTGGGAAACACGTACAATGGTTTCTGAGAGCGTAATTCAATGTTTAGATCCGAGGTCGAGGACCAATTAACGAACCTCCTTTGTTCTCGAGGGAGGAAATACTAAGTTTTTCAATTTAGAATCCGAATGGCAAAGGAAAGCGAGCCTCGCTAACTGAGGAATCGCCTTTTTTTGTTCTTTTTTTTTTTTTTTTCTCTAGACTCAATGATTCCGAAAGTTCTTCAAACTCTCTGTCTAATACGTGAAACCGACGTCAATTATTATAGACAGTATATAATATCGATCAGCTTCAACATTATCAACATATTTCTGAAAGCTTTTTCATCAACAGACACACTGACACACAGACACATTTCGATTTTCGTGTTGATTGGATAAATAAACTGCTGAAAATACTTCAAAGAATTTACTATACCAGGTCCTTCGATGTCCTTTGAATTCTGTATTTCACCCTCTATAATGATCGTGGCCGCGGAGGGGATCAAAACGTCATTCTGTTTGTACTTTCGAAGAGCTTCGTATCCTTTTACCTAACAGGCTATACCTATATACGTTTCAGTTAAATACCCTGTGAAAATTTCGTCTATATTGATCGACGTAAAACATTTAATTGACTTTCCATGGTATAGCTCCGAAAGTGGAAGAAGAGGATGAATTAGGGGTAGGTTTTAAAGATAAATTCAAGACGACGATAACACGCAATGAAGTAACGATAATTCAAATCCGGTAAAAGTTTTAACCGGTTCGCTTTTTAACAGAAAAATAAACATTCTTGAAATTCCGAAAAAAAAGTCTGATAAAACTTAGTCTTCGGGGGGTTTCGCAGTGGGTAATGTTATGGTCGGAAATCACGTCCACACTTTTCCCTCAGTTTCTTAACCTTCGAGCAGGAAGTTAACTTTATCTCTTATAAAGAGTTCGCGGATCGGGATCATATTCCCTTTGCGGATACTATACCTAATACCACCTCGATTAATTACGATCAATCCCTCAAATTCGTATAACAAATTGATTCCTAATTGATATAAGCGAATTATTATTCGAATTTGCAGCTGCTGATGAATAAGAGGCTTCCAATTTCGTTAAAAATATAAGAAGGAGATGAATAAGAAGAACCACGACTGCTTATATTCTTACTTCATTCGTATTTTATCAAATTTCAAACTCTGGCGTAGTATTTTTCTTCTTAAAATTAATTACATGAGGAAGAAGATATTACGCGAGGCATTAAAATTACTGTCACACAATTAATAATTTCAATCTCCTTTCATCAGTCAGTGAGGAGTATAATACTTGTTAAAACTTTTTCTTTTCCTTTATCGCTTTTTCCCTTTTTTTTTTTTTTTTTTTTTTTTCTTATTTCCTCTTCTTCTTCTTATTTTCTTATTTTTTTTCAAATTTGTTGAAGAATCTCTACGCCTATAGTAATAACTTTTTTCCTTATTTTTTTTTCTTCTCCCTTTATAATATCAAACGGATAATTATATTCACGGACAATTATTAAACGCGTGTTTTGTTTGGGGGACGATAAAGAAAAAGACTAAATTTCGAACACGAAACCGAATAACGAATTGAATGGCTTTAAAAAGTCGGACTAAAAGCTGTACTCTCTTTTCCTCTCTCCTCGGTCTTTATATACTTACTTTCATGTCCTTAAATCAGACGTATTTTCATTATATCATACCGCTCCCTCTTCTGCTGAGTCAGCTGTACGTATATATATATATATATATATATATGTAATACCTATAACTGTGTAAGATTTACTCACACATAGATTTCGTGACTCAAGAGGCATGAATTATACTACGAAATGAACTTAATTCGTATGAAAAGTTCAATCCTGGTAAAAGTTTCGGAATTATATCCACCAGAGTGGATTCGATGACCCCGCCGCTTTTCCGACACGCTCTAAAGTTCATATGAAATTACTTCCGGAGGTCCATCAAACTCCGAGAGTTAGTTACCTATGTACCTTCTTGCATCCCTAGGGATCAGTTGAAACGGCGTCACGTGTGTGTGTTAATACGAAGTTGAACTTGGCCCGCTCTAACGCTACGTTGGATCATATATAATTCTCTGCCAGTGAATGCGGAGAGCGTGTTCAAGGGTAGGTGGTAGGTGGTACCTAAAAACTGCAATCAACTTCACTTCCTCGCTTTGCTCTTGGTGCCCGAATTAATGATCGCCGGTATGGTGCCGCAGGGTGCCGTACAAAGTGCGAACCACCCGACCGAATTGTCGACTTCTATTTTCGATCCACCCCTAACATACCTCCGAGTTGTTCACACCGCGACTGGCTCCCCGTGCAGAATCCGGAGATTAAGAGTAAGAGTAAGAAGAAGAGAAGAGAATAAGAAGAGGAATAAGAAGAGGAGGAAAAACAAGGTGGATATTATCCAAAGAGCAAAACCGTCTGAACCGGAGATAATTACTTTGGGAACTAATTATCTTATCGTGACAACACAACGGCTTAAGAAGACTCAGGACGAGCCCTTTTATACAGCTTCGGTTTTACACCCATTTATCCTAATTATTTATACCGGAGGATTTAGAGATCCGAATTCGTTATTTGTTATTCGAGGCGAGGCTCGTGCGTTGTAGAATTTTTCGAAATTCTGTTTCGCCGTATATAATATACTGTATTCGCATCGAATAGATTTTCGAGTCTGGGCTGTCTTTCGTTTCCGCTTTATTATTCCAGTGCATGGTTCGTTGGGTCTCACACCTCGAAGAAAGACGAAATGCTTTGTTTTATTTTCCGCAAATACGGGTTTCACTATAAGATAGCGAAAAAGAGAAAGAAAATGACTAAAACTTCACTACGTTCCACGATTGACACTCGTCGTTCTCTATTGAAGTAAATATATATATATCTCTGTGGAGAAGAGAGAGGCGGCTGGATGTTAAGGGCGTTGGAATTTTATTTTTTGCTCGTCTTGCTAAAAGTACCTCACCCACCAACCCACGCCTTCGATCATCCAGTCCAAAAATATACCTCTGGTAATTTCCTGCCCTTAGAGTGGAATAAATTTAAGCGCAATGTTTACCCTTGATAACAAGGTTTTGATCTTACGCTCGAAAAAATCCTTCAATTTTTACTGTAAATAAAATAAATAAAAAGAATAATAACAAAAAATGTAAAAAGAAAGCGTTAAGTATTTTTTCATTTGTTTTATTTAATTATTTCCTATTTCGTTTCACCATAGTCGTATAATCAGTGCCAGGTTTCTTTATATTTTTGCATCAAGCGAGAAACACGGAATTGACAACCGAAATAATACACCCAGCTATATACACTTTCATATATTTTAAAACAAGGTAAAGCTCTCAGACCCTTGACAGTATCTGGTATTAGCCGGCCGGCCACCTATACCAAGCCACTACCCACCCAGCTATGAGCAAAAAGGTGGAAACCCTTGATCGATGAGTGGAAATGGAACTGCAGAATTCTCTAAAAACCAGCGCGCCAGCTTGAGACCCTTACTATACCGAAGAAAAAGTATTTCGAAGAAGAGGATAGAGAATCGAAAATCTCCGGAGTCTGATCACGTTTGCTTTTTTCTTCTATTTTCCCCTCTTTCTTCTCTCTTCACTCCTATCTCTCGTATACCTACGTCTTATCTTTGATGTCGTTTCGTCCAGTTGACTGTTACTGTCCAAGATCGATAGATTTCAATCTGATTACTTTGCCATTTAGAGATTCGAACTGACTGCAGCAGTGTCGTGTGCGTGCGGAGGAGCGAAAACGATGATTACGTTAAGGGAGGAAATGAAATGAAGGAAAATGAAAGGAAAATAAAGAAAATCACCTTAAAAAAAAAAAAAAATATACCTAGGTATATCTCCGGGGTGATATCCGACTGCTTAGTTTCCTCAGGGTAACGTTGTTTACTCCATTAATGTATCGAACCATTGCCGCACTCACCCCACGGACGCCTACTTTGGCCAGAGTGTTCCTTGCCACCACTTGGAGCGAAGAGAGAGAGAGAGAAAAAAAAAAAAAGAAAAAAACTGTAAAATTCCTGCAACCCTCTGGAAGACGTCAATATTACCAGGGAATGAAACGAAACGGAGCGGGTCGCTTTTAAATTCCGACGTGTAATGAAAAATGAAAGTCGACCAAAACCAAGACGGGAACTATGACGATGACGATGATTGTGACGAAGGGTAATTCCTACCGACGTATAAGATACGGTTTTCAAAAACACGAGATCAATACACGCGACGAACCGCGTTACAACTCTAGAAAAAAATAAAAGTAGAAAAGATGCGAAAACTTTCGTCCCTCCTTTTCGTGTCGTAGAATGTTTTCAAAGCATAAATTCAACGGCAGCATCCTCTTCCTACTACTACGATGAAACCGAAATGTATTTTAATCGATACCGTAGCTGTATAGAACAAGATTTGGTCAGAGTTGAACGTCCTTTCCATCGGCGGCTGGTCGAAGAAGATTACGAGCCACAAGTTTCATAAACAAAGGTCATAATATCTAATCCAGGAATGAATCCAGAGTTTTACCCTCGTCGATCTCTCAGTCATTCACTGCTCTCTGCAGAATGATGTTGGGCTGGGACGGATCGGTATATAACGGAAGAGGAAGAGGAAGAGGAAGAGGAAGAGGAAGAGAAAGAGGAAGATAAAGAGGAGTTGGGTTTCGACTGTCCCTGGTTGGTTTAGGTTTAGGTTGAGTTGGGTCATGTATCAGTCGCGTTGTCACGAGCTGGCATGTGCTCTTTCTCCAAGAGCACATACGTAGTACATAGATAGCTTGGCTATGGCCCATAACTGGTAAGAAGATCCTTCTGGATGCTCATTTGTCAGATTACACATCCTCCCTCGTTCCGCAGCCCTTCGTCTACGTTACGTTCATTTATTAACGTAGGTATAACCTGGCCCAAGGATATGTTTTCGTAGAAATATTCTATTTTCATTCCGGAATTCTAAACAGCGATGATTCCTGCGGAACGATGGAAGATGGGAATACCTTATACTCGAACTAATCACGAGTCTCGAAGCAAAGTTTTACGACGAAAAGTCAGCCCGTAAGGCCATACTAGGTGGGGATCCTGAAGGGACGTAAATGTCTCCCTATATAATTTGCAATAAAGTTGGTTACCTTCGTAACGATCCAGCCGTTACCGTGTTTCACTGGGTGAAAGAGAGGGGCGAAACTCGAAAGGGGTAGTAAACAAGGGAAAACCACTCGGGCGTATGGTGGCGAAGAATCTTCTTGTAACGAAAGATCACGAACCGTGTAACCGAAGGTTTGTGGAATTTTGAAGTGCGCCTGGTTATTCGCACGCGCGCTGTCGGTGCCAGTTAATGATTCGTGGAGGAAAAAAGAAATAATGAAACAGCAGCTCTCTTCCTGCCTTTCATTTCTCGTCATGTAGAGGGTGCGCGGCGCGGTCCGCGGGGAACAATCGGGAAATTGCGTATTCGCCCAGATCGCGGGGTCGTAAAAAAAAAAAATTTAAAAAAGGAAAGCAAAAAAAAAAAAAAAACGATCATTATCTGCGGTTAGATACGTATAGATTCACTGTCACGAGCACGAAATACCATAGTACCGGATGTGGGAGTAAAACAATTTGGTTCTCTTGATCTAAATTGCTAATCACTTTCATGTCGGTCCGTCAATCAAACGGCGACAAATCAATCCGTCAGAATTCTAATTGCAATGAAGTGTCGAGGGAGCGAGGGACGCATCCAAAAACTATCTATATATATGTTCACTTCGACGATTTCATCAAACTCGAGAACTTTACCAACGAGGCGAAAAGGTCGGTCACACAGTGTGGAGGCTGCGCAGATTTAGAATGAAACGATGGACGAGATTCAACGTCGAGGATCGAGCGCGTGGACGGGACTTCGTCATCCCACTCGGACCCGCGCTCCTCTCTAATTGGTTTTCCCTGTACCAGAATGCCACCTAGCTAGCTCGCCATTTCCCCTGGTGGTAGTAGGTAGTCGTCGACGCCAACGACCCATCCGAACTCGTAGCTTTGCTACAGGCCCCATCAGCAAACCAGTAAACACTCATTAGCAGACCTCTGTACCAGATAGGACTATATACCGCCACTCGATTTTGGTACGCGAATATATCGACCGTTTCTGATTTGCAGGATCGAGCTATGTTTGCTCTTTCAGAACTGCTTTTACTCTCGAAATTTTATGCCTTGCGGTGTTATATGCGAGTAACGCAGGGAAACGGCGCGGAATCGTTTTATATACATTCGATGAAATGATCATTGGCGAACTACTAGAGCGTGAACATACTAACGTCTTCGATTCCGAACTTCGTGCGGTCCCCTCGATTCAACGCGAAATCCTTCACAGGTCTGACACGATTAGAACAAAGGGAGTTTCTGGTTGCGGATTTAAAGAAGTGTGAATTCCTTTTGTCGTTACAAAGCCTGAAGTGTAGTTCGATACAGGATTGCGAGGTGCAGGTCTTTTCGATGAGAAAAACACAAGCTGTATATCGGGAAGAAGACCGATCGAGCGTGAAATAAACGAAGCGTGGTGGTTTGGGAACGGTTTCCACCCCTAAAAAATACGCTGCTTTTCTGGAGAGCTAATTCGCTTTATTCTAACCTGCAGCATGGGATCAGGGTTAGGGTTAGTTATTGATGAATCGGACCTGACGAGAGCGGAAAAACAGTTTTTCCACGGAACTTTTCCGGCGTTGCAGGTTGTTATTGAAATCGGATGAATAGGTTCGAAAAGGCAGATGAAAGCCGATAGCCGCCTGCACGGACTATTGCCATGCGGAAAAAGTCTATCGGGCAGTTTTCATCGCGTTAGTATTCCGCTCTTTCATTATTAACACGGGGGGTGAAAAGCTCCGTGCCTTTCCTTTCCTTTCCTCTCCTTTCCTTTTCTTATCTTTTCTTTCCTTTCCTTTCCATTCCTTTCCAGGTAACATTTTACGCGACAAGTAATTTATCAAGATGAATAACGCCGAAGTATCGAATGAATTGACCGAAGCGTTCATTCACGGCTCCATATACGTCAGATCATCAAATAGGTTTTTGACCCTCCACCTCGATCTCCGGCTGGCTCCTGGGCGCCGATAAACCAGAGTGAAGAGATGGTATAAGGTTAAATAAAACAGAGTACATAAATCCAAGCAAGTTAGAGGGTTGCCGAAACATTCAGCTGCAGGGTGGAGCCGCGGCTGTTATTTCTTATTTTTTCTTTTTTCTTTTTGCTTACTATATCTTTTTTCCAGCCAGTATCCGTCACGGATGGCCAAACGTACGAGATCAGACGGCTTTGACGGCGTGCCGCGTGTATCTTCTCAAGGGCTAAATTTTCTAGCGGGTAGTAAGTTGGGCGAAGAAATAGAAATTGCAGAATTTTGCATGACTTCGTTACATATTGAAGAATATCCGAGAATATCTCTCCGCCAATTTCTCATGCAGTTGAGAAAATTAAATCCAGTAGTCGAAACGGCGCCATTTAAACCGACGACAAATGCGAGGCGCACGAAATATCAGACGAAACTCAGTAGTATTAGTCGAGCACGGGTCAGCCAAGCACGCGAATGCGCGCACTCGACTCTTACTACTTAAACTGCACGGCGCTGCTCCGCACCGTCTGACGAGACGCGTTTTGATCTACATTACGAACAGAATAAGGATTTCCTGGGAATATGGAATCCAAAATATTGTCACCTGAATATACCTATACGTATGTACATGTAGTACAGTGATAAAACTGGGTTATTCGCAAACTCTACTTTTCATATACTGTGTATGTATGTATGTACTACGAACGTACCTACGTGTAACCCCTTTAATCCGGGTGCAGTGCAGGGGCTATGAGAGAACCGGGTCAGAGTGGCAATGGTGTGTTACGACTTATCAATTATCGGAGCTCTTTTCAGTTTGACAAATGGTGTAAAACTGGTCCGTTCTATCGCGACTCTCTCGCATTTTATCTCTTATGAAAAAACCAATCACTCAATTCTGACAGGGCATATAGCATCCCGATGTTTTTTTTTTTTTCAACCCTAAACCGCTCCTCTTCATCCCCGAATTAATTCATCGACGTATGCGAGGAGTGACGTGTGTATATACGCGGTATACCTATACCTATAGTACGTGGTGACCGGATACACGACCCTCGGCGGACACCGTTTGCTACCCAACTTCCATAAAGCACATTCACTCGTCGATAATCGCTCGGGAATTTGTCACCAGATAGATTATAGGACATACCGAATCCATATCCACTTAGTAATTACCCATCTTTTCATACGGCAATTTATATACCTACTTACTACCACGAATGCAATTGCATCGCGCCGGAGCATTTAATTCCACAAAGTATAGTATAACCGAGTGCAGCACCGCTACGGGTTCAGACACACTTCGAATCCCCGCAGGGATCATTCCGTGTTTTACAATTCAAACGAACCATTCAATCCTCGACTTTATAGCTGATTATTCAGGTCCCCGTGGCGTCGTCGCATCAGCGTTTGATTCTTTATCATCGTCGCTGGTAGTAGGTATAGGTATACCTATAATATAGTACTATGGTGCAGTAAAGAGTTTTCTGAAACGCGATGGCGTGTCGAGGCTGTATTTTGTGCCACAAAAATCGAGTTAGCACTATACAAGAATTTGAAGAGTCTTTTCACGTCGGTACTTCGAGGTAATGTTTCCGCCGATTTTTACGGCTGGCCAGTTTGCACGGAGACTAGCATGCTCACGCTATAAGGTCTGCCGAGTGATTTCTTTTTTATTTTCTTTTTCTTTCTCTCTTTTTTATTTTCTTTCTTTTTTTTTTTTTTTTTTTTTCTATTTTTTATCAAATATTCTCTCTGTGGAAATAAGCCGTTTTCTTTTCACGTCGATTAATCCGGGGGAGATGAGTCAGATTTTTAAAGCCGTTTGGCTATACTGTTAAGAAGATGAAGAAGAAGACGAAGATATGAAGACGAGAGAGAGCATGGAGAGTGGAGAGTGGAGAGTGGCGAGGAGTGGATATAGAAAGAAAGAAGTGAAGCCCTCTCGAGAAGGAGAGAACGAGACAGAAATCATTTCTAACCCTTGAGAGTGTTTCGTGGCGAGGAATAATTTGCTGGATTTTATTTGAAAAACTGTCTCTCTGGTAGAGCAGCAAGTGTGTAGAGGATAAGACTTTGACAAAGTTTCTTCTTTTTTTTTTTTTTTTTTCTTTTTTCTTTTTTTGTGTCAAATTTTTTTCATCCACTCCTTCGTCTTCTTCTTCTTCTTCTTCTTCTTCTTCTTCTTCTTCTTCTTCTTCTTCTTCTTCTTCTTCTTCTTCTTAGTATTTTTTATTCTTTTCTCCTTCTCGCCGAATCGATTAAGAAATTCACTTCACATCGCATGGAAGAACTTTAAGATTAAAATCTTACGACGTGCTCTGACAAACTTATAAACATAGCTTTATACTATATATATATATAGTACCTAACCAGGCAAGAGAGAGAGAGACAAAAGTTTTTCTACTGCCAGCGGGAAAGATTTAAAAAAAAAGATAACTAATACGCTTACTTGTTATATTATATATTATATTCTTTAAGAAACGAAACTTCTGCGGGTGAAAGATTTGACAAAGTTTTAAACCTCTTACAAAGACAGCTTTTACTTCTTAACTTACACGTTATTGATTGTTCTTTCTTTTTTGAAAAAAAAAAAAAAAAAAAAAAACAACAATAAAAGCGAGAAAAAAGATATCGAATTCTTAATACTTGACCGCAATGCGACCGCAACGGACTAAAAATCAAATCGATTCCATCTGCAATCTAACGACGCGTGAAAATGGGTTTTTTTCTATCTGGTAAGCAATACCAAAAGTGAAGAGGACTATTTGTACAGAACCTTAGCGTAGCTGCTTCTTCGAATCAGGCTAAGTGCACGTCAATCCGCACGTGACTTGTTGTCAGTATAACGTCTACCCTTTTTTACCTTTTTCTGTTATGTTTTTTTTTTTTTTTTTTTTCTTTTTTTCTTCTTCTTTTCTCCACTTTTTTCGTCATATTTCCACCAACTGGATTTACAGACGTCGCGTCGTATATAAAACTAAAATGAAACATTTCCGAGGCAGAAGTTTGCGGCTATTTTTTTTTTCTTCTCCTTCTTCTTTTACTCTCGAAGAGGTGTTTACAATCAAAGAAGAGTTTTACAGGCTCGAGGAACTAATGCCTTATGAAATGAGCTATGTACTACCTATATATTTTACAAAACAGCAACTTGTTGACTGTTATCGGATCATAATATAGAAAAACAGTTGTCAATATCCTGCGACGATATTATAGTTTTATAACGAATTTTTATAGACCTTTCGATCTTATATACTATATATATATATCTATCAATTTTTTTCTTTATCTCTATTTCTCCGGGAGGACACTCGAAATTGATATACTTATGGGCATTCAGTACTTTTTTTTTTTTTTTCTTCTTCTTTTTTTTTCATCATTTTATTTTAGTTCTCTCGTTCGTCGTCTCTCGGATTGTTCCATGGTTCTTCTTTCTACTTCCGGTGCTAAAAGAACAGGAAATGCGATGCTTCCTTTGAGAAAAGTGAGATGAGTAGCTTCCTTAAGAATCTTCCCCCTTTCTCTCGGATATATACCAGTATAGTATATACCTATATATATATATATATGGAAGCCGGAGATTGTCAGCTCGCGGGTAAATAATGATATCTCTACCTCATTATGGTTTGAACTCTTTAATCCCTTCCGATTATCCGTTTTTACGTAGGAGCTTTTATACGTAAAGGGGTCTCGCGGAATTTTAACGGAGCCAATTTTTGTCGTCTTTCGGTTCCCTTAACAGTATAGGTACCAATTATTTTCCCTCGTCTTTTATTTCCCTATAGAAATAAAGATCTCGCGATTCTCGCCGACGAGTAATAGCACGATTTCACAAAGTATCGTGCAAAGTTTCCTTATCAAGCGATAAAATATATAGATTCGAGTATATATATATATATATATATAGGGGTGGAAGAAATCAAGGAAGAAAAAAATAAAAAATTTGTCGCTTCAAAACGATAATTTATTCGTACGAATATAAAAAGTTTGGAAGGGAAAAGAAAAAAATATATATATATACATGAGTACATCTATATAGGTATGGTATTTATATATATATATAGTATATATATAATATATATATCCGTGGAATTTTAATCATTTCCCTCCGGGCGAAGTTCTGATTACGGTTAATTAATTAAAATGAAATATCTGTCAGTCTCAGTCAGTCAGTTTCCATTATAATTACTCAATTCGTGGTAGTACTACGACGGCCAGAACGTTGAAAGTCGTTAAAGTTCATTTACTCTTGCACGGAAAATTGACAACTATAATGGAAAGACGCGGATTTCGATACAAGTTTTATAATACGGGTGCATAGGTATATCCGCGGAGGTCCGCGTATATACTCGATCAAGCGAAAATAGATTAATAACACTATATAATATTGCTGACGCATCGTTCGGTCAAAGTATAATGAATTAGGGTCACGTGGAACGAATGTGGGTGTTGGGCTCGGATTATGAAATTCATAAATTATAGAGAGTTAATGAAGCCGAGATCCCAAGGCGGTCTGTCTATAGAATAACATCGCCATGCTGCGAGCGAGCCGCAGAGTGTCGTAATTAAGAAAATAATTAAGCCACATGCATGGGCAGGATGATGATCCTTATCAATTAAGAATTTATTAAACCCGCGGTGTCACGAGACTGCAGGGAATTAACCTGATCACCGCGGATCCTGCGTAAATTTGTATAATATATCTCACATCGAGAGAGGAACCAGGCGTAGCAATAGATTATACGTCTATATACCCTGTGGAGAGCGGATTCGTTTGCACTCGCGTTTTCCGCCCCGACATGAATGTCTGTCGCGGTTCCTGTGGCATTGTCGGATATTCGAGCAGCCCCACCTGGCCCCTATACCGTACTAGCTGCTTACTTCTTCTCACCCTTCTCATCGGCTCATAGAAATTTGGGAAAATCAGAGCGGAGCCAAGGGCCGGGGAATTCGCGAGAAGAGATTCTAAGCCTCCGTGGAATGCGGCCTGCAACATACCCGAACGTATATACGATATAGCGCAGAGCCAGAGGGAATTGCGCGCGGATTATCGCAGAAGTAAATTTAATTTTACGTTACCCGGCTATAACTTCGGCGAGTAAAGTTATGCCAAAGTTATATACGAGAACGGAATATAACTTCTGCCACCGTAGTTTGGGGAAACCCTTTGATCGCGTTCAGCGCATGCATAGGTATAGATATACATTTTATCACGACGAACGGGTACGGGTTTGCATGAAAAGAAATTATCTCCCGGGGCCGAGTCACTCCGCGAATTGCTGCAGGGAGCGCTGATTATCTCAAATCGAGTGATTACGCCGATTGTAAAATCCCGGCTCGGACTATAACCGGTGAGTAAAAGTCCGGGGCCAATTTTCCCGGTATCAGTAGAACGGCCCACTTTTTGAGCACTCAAGAGCGAAGGAGGCGAGAGGGGGGGGGGGGGGGGGGGGGGGGGGGGACTGCTATTTGATGGGTTTTCTCAGCGATTTAGTAAGCTCGAGGTGTGCGTGCAGCCGCCGTAAGACTCGCCTCGAGGGTCGAGGCTACAGTGGCTAAGAAATTAGCAGAGTGGAAGATGAAGAAGAAGAAGAATAAGCCGAAGCCCCGACGACCAGAGCGGAAAAGAAAACGCTCAGGGTTGAGTCGGACGCCATTTTGAAAGGGACGGATTCCGTAAAACGTATTTTTTTTTTTTTTTTTTTTTACAAAATTTCAGAAGGTTAAAAGGCGACCGGATCATACGAAGGAATTCTTCTAATCCCGCACCGATCTGCGCGCCTATTATCGCATTGTATATGCGGAACGCTGCACAATATGTTGTACAGGTTTGTAGCACCGCGACGACGTCGCGCGTGTGATACGGGATGGAAATTTTCCCACAAATGTACCGCGTTTCTCTCCATTAATGGTGACGTGAGCGCTGCAACAGCATCATATAGTATATAGGATTGCAGAATGCGCGAGCTTGATGTTCGGTTTAACCAACCTTGCGAATAACGACGTGATTATAATACGCGTCCTTTTGTCTGTCTATTCCACACCCCCTGCAGTTTTCTCTCTAACAATGAAATTGCGGTTCTTTCATCATTCTATACGTGTCCTAAAATTTTTCACCAATTTTGCGTTAATCCGCTTATATATATATATAACAACAACCCGCTTGCGCGTATATTTAATTTATAATTAGCCATCGACCCCCCTCCTCCCTGAACAACCCTTGCAGAATATTAAAACCTAATTTGCAAATTATATATCTCCCTTTTCAAGTTAAGCGGTGATTAATTAATATCGCATCTTGGAACGCGATGCTCGTGAGGTTTGTGTGTTTATATTTATAGCTAAAAATAAGACGATTATATAATATATTTTTTTCTCATATTCTTCTATATTTGATCCTGCGTCCGATTGACACCGTTAATTAATTTCGTGTGTACTTGTCTCGCTACAGTAGTTCCAATCGTCGATCTGATATGCAGGGGTGTAAAACGATTTCGTTGAATCTAGATTTTTCTGCGTAAGGCAGAAAATTCAGTCCGTTTGAAAAATACGCTTTTCCCCTCTGACTTTATACTCTTTGACGTAGTCGTAGTCATGGTGGTGGTGGTCGTCGACTAACCCCGCAGTTTAGGATGAAATCAAACTTTCTGTGCCAGTCAAAGCTAGGCGTACCTTTATGGGGGGGATGGGGTTTCGGTTATATATGTGCCACGTATTTGAGGAGAAAGGTCTCTGACATTGCATAGACGACGTGAATATACTACATATATCCACATATATTTATGGCTATAGGTGTGTAACTATAAAGGAGGAGTGAAGTCACGTAGCTGAATTTTAACACACATATATATGTTAGGTATATATGGGAGAATATGGCTACGAATTGGAGCAGAATATTTCCTAGTAGGTATAGGTGTTAAGTCGGACGTGACTTATATACGCGACCGATATTTACGAGAAAGCAAAACGGTATTTATGGCCTTGTTTGGTAGGTATCCAGGTTCTGCACAGCCATGGAAGTAAGGAACTAAGGAAGTATAAGAATTCTCGACAAATTCAACTAACTTCGAAGATATTCTCTTGCGAATGCCGAAGAAATAACCGAACGAATGTCTTTGCTTGTTTGTTCGAAAAATATGCCACAACTTATTCCCATATCATGTTTTCTATATATATAAGTATATAATATATACTATATATAGGTATAACAACATATTATAGCAATAATTTTTTATTTTATTTTTCTATACCCATCGCGAATATAAAACACATGTACTATATATATGGTGGACCAATATATACCCATAATAACCATAAGCAGCTTTAGCCACGTTCTGTTCAACCGTATCGTTTTATCGATCTGTCGCGAGGATTCGGGCCTACCTACCTACCTATCTACCTACCTACCTGCCTTTGCACGTCACTACGTCACCAAGCGACGCCAAACCATTCGACGACTAATTGCCCAGAATGGCCTATTTCGTCAATGATCGTTATATGGGTCTTGGAAACACGAGTTTTATTGCGGGTCGTATATAAGAGCCGATGATCCCTTCGCAGGTAAGTTTTTCAATCGTACCGTGCGAAAAAAAAGTTGACGTAACATATATAGGTATATATATATATATATATATATATACTTGTATATAGAGAACCGGAGCCGCTGATTCCCGGAACAATTTCACGTTCGTATCCGAACTTTTGAATTGATTCAATTTCGTCAAATGAGGGAAAACAGGCGCTATAAAGGAGGAGGCTGCAGGAGGTACAAGGGAAATAAGAAGTTTAACGAATGTAAGGCGCGTATAAACGCGGCCGTTTTACACCGGGGCGATACGATTTTGACATAATTGAATTCGGCGAGTAAAATTCTAGTACGTTGAAACTTGAATAGTTGGCAAATTTCTGACTATATATATATTTAACGACTTCAGGGTAGTTACAAACTTTTGCCAAGTAGTTAGGCCCGCTCTCTCTCTCTCTATTTCTCTTTATCGGGAAGAGCGTGCCACCTGCTGCAGCAGCGAGAAATAGGAGGTGTGATGAATGATAACAGTCAGTTGAAACGAGCCCGTAACAATTAATTCTGAAACGATTCGAACCAGGGCGATTATTCATATACGGAATGATAACCGTGTTGTGTTTGTTACGAAATTTGAAATCGTATTAAGAATCGGTATACCGTTTCGAAATCAGTTTACCTGGATACTGACACCGCGCCTAAATCGTGATTGATTAATTAATTAATGAATTGAAACAGTATTCGGGGTCGTTTGCCTTCAATTAACATCAAAGAAATTAGGATCGAGTTACTCCGCGGGTATATAACCAACGGTTTCAATTTGAATTTTCAATTCACTTTGATAAAGAGAGAGAGAGAGAGCCGAGAGGAGAGAGTTGTTACCACCGACCCAGCAGCATCCCTAAATTAACAATTGTAATTTTCACAATATCATCATCATCATCTCTTGTTGCATCGGTAGTTTAAAAAAAAAAAAACAGAAGCACGTAGGTACTACTCTCCCCTGATCACCGTGTGAAATTTAATACGAAAACGCGTACTTTCGCGCACGATATAGTATATATATATATATATATGTCCATACTATACGATACGTATACATATAGCTACTATTATTATTTAACACTAATTTCTCATGGTGTATTATGGGTTATACTCGGGTTACACCATGATAAAACTTTCACGCGGTAATATAAACTTCACACTGCACTATACGGTCGCAACTTCAATTCCTATATAGTAAATATATACACGTTGGAATTTAAATTTTCTCATTATTATTCCTCACTGTCTGTTATAAATTGGCGAAATATAAAAATTGTGATTGGAAATTAAAATTGTATTACAATTATCACAACTAGATCGTATAATAATAATAATTACTGCGTGACGATAAATCTTATGGGGTAATCTATAATCTATATATAATATACGTGTATTCACATCCATCATGCAACACTATATGTTATTTTTTTTTATCATATCTTTTGTATGACGAGACATCAAAAGTCCCGATCCCCCAGCCCTGTATAATAAGGGATAATAATTTCTCTATAGTACCCTCGGGGTCTATCTTCTTGATAAACTGTTTCTACCCCGCTACTCGGTAATACTCGATTCGAGACAACAATATATTTGCCAATTTTCTTGTCATATCCAATGTACAATGCGATAAAGTAAAATATTGACAACATGTTAACAAATGTATGTATGTTTGTGGCTGCAGGGTAGAGGGATCAGAGAAAAGGAAACAAAGGGGATGCGATGCGATGATAAGGGTATGATTAAAATAAATAAAATATGCCATGCAAAAATAATTTACATAATATATACAGCTTTTATAGCGATAAACTGGAAAAATGACAAACATGATGCATAATTTTTTTGGACTTTGGCATGTGCATATATATATGATCGGTCAATATTACATATAATTCGATATAATATATCGTGCATACAGGGAAACACGTACAGAAATTATTGATGGTCGCTAATAATCGACTAGGTTTCGTCGCGACTCGCGTTCGCTCTTCGTCAATTTATTGTGTGTCAGTCCAGTGGCTGACGGCTTTTTTTTGTTTTTTTTTTTTTTCAATTATTTATTTATTTATATATATATATATTTTTTGTTTGTTAATTAATTAATATATGAACTAAAAATCATCGTGACGATAATATTGTCGACCGCTTATATAGCGCAGCAGGAGAGAAAAACGTTTGTCGCGATTTTATCAAAGAGACCGCGGTACCGGTACCGCGGTTTGACTGGCGCGATTAGCGAACTCCTCGCACCTTTTATACCCCGTATTTCGCGTCTGCGCTTTATATACTGTTACCCGAGCCGCGGCGGGCGCCTCTCTCACAGTCACTACCACTCCCACTATCCCTTATATATTCGACAAGCCTCACCCAGCAGCAAAATAGCAGACAGTCGCCACCCGGGTTCTCCGATATCTTACGCGTTTTAGGGACCCTAAAGACAAACTTGGAAGTACTTGTTCTCGGCTTGTGGAACAATTCGCCGTGAAATTATCCGCCACTCTGTTCCCAAAGTTTAGTTTAGATCTTTTTTTTTTTTTTTCTTTTTTTTTTTGATTTATCTTTTCTTCTTCTCTTATATCATTTTTAGATTTGATTCTGGCGAAAACTCACACGCGGTATATATTACATATATACGGAGGGACAATTGCGTTTATTCTCGAGGAAAGGTGGCGGCGTGACGTCAATATGCAAGTCACACGGGTGTACACAACCCTTGGGCCCCGCGCGGAGAGCGGATGCCGGATGGGAATTTCTCGCGACCATACCAGGACCGAGAACGGCAATCAAACCCTGTTTGTACATGTATGCGTTTGGTTTCGAGCCGAGGCTTGCGTATATACCTTTTCACTAGGGAATTACGCCCCCGCACCTTTATACAGCGCAGACCCGCGCCGTGATGTAGAATTCGTTTAATATCTACATGGCATTATTTCTGTGATAATAATGAAAATAAAAAATCCACGTACACTAAACGTAATGGATTCTGATCCGGACGAGTTGGACAATTCTAGAAACAGCCAATCGGCGCTCTGGATTAAAAAAATCCAGAGCGCCGATTGGCTGTTTCTAGAATTGTTCAACTCGTCCGGATCAGAATCCATTACGTTTAGTGTACGTGCGTATATACGTCATACGCATTCGTTATGGTCAAATATTGGTGGTTTTATATAATTATAAGTGAGCCTGAATAATCTTTAATTTATGCAATTATGAGTCGTACGTCTTCTGCGCGATAATACAAAATGTAGATCGCTTCTTCCGGCAGAATGTAATCTACGGTTTATGTGTACAGTAAAACCCGATTTTATATAGGTATGGTAGGTAAATGTCTACGAAATTGAACGCAATGAAATTTCAAACTGCTCAGCTACCCCTGGCACACTTGATTTCCAAATTGTTCAACATTTAGTCTAAAAGCTTGGCGCTTTGAGAAGTACCAGGCACACAAATTTCATCGAAATAGAACGGACGATCGTCGAGATATTAACACTTGTTCGAAAAACACGTTTTTACCTCCTTTTATCAAACCCATTGCAGACCAATTCGGCTCAAATTCAATACTAGATCTACAAGTTATGAAAAATACATATATATGTCGACAAAATTTTGGTAAAATTTGTCGACTCGTTCAAAAGTTATTTCGACTCGTATGGAACAACGCTGAGAGAGATTATAACCGCGTCCGAGTTTCTTGGTAAACTAGAAACTGCGATAATTTATCAAGGCGCATGAAAAACTGGACGACAAACAATATAGGTACCTACCCACACTGTGAATAATGCAGTTTTTACTCTTCTTTCCTTCCAGTTCTATATTCTTGTTGTAAAAAGTTTAAATGAGCTCGCTGCCGCGGATCGAAGGATGGCTGAAAATGTTCCCATTATATCTGCAGTACATACCTATTATATACTAGTATATATACTACATGAACCCGGTGTGGCACTATATATAGTCATGTGCATTAGGGTGGTCCCTAATTTGATCATTTTCGAATTTCAATGTTCCTGTGGGCCAGATAACGTATACAAAAAACTGTAACCAAGACCCGAGGTTCCCAAAGTACCTCCCCCAAAGTCTTCGAATTTCCCCCATTCGAATAAAACACGATTTGTGACATTTGCGGATAATCTTTTTTTTCTCCCTATTGCAGTATGGCTCCGGAATGGTATTTCATGAAAATTCGACAGATTTTCAACGATATAATTATCGAAGCTATACATACAGCGCATCGAAAAAACATTTCTTATTGCCAAATTGTGATGAATAAAATTTTGTCATTAAAAATCTGTTATAATTAGGTAAGAAGTGTGTGTGTGAGGTTTCAGATTATTCGAAATGATATAATATGCGATAGGAATCAAAAAATAACCCCGAAGTACTTAAAAAATCGTGTTTTATTTAAATGGGAAAGTTCAAAAGCTTTTTGGGGCAGTATACTTAGAATTGAGATAGGAACCTGGGGTTTTGACTACATTTTTTTTTTTTTTTTTTTTTTTTTTGTAAATACGTATATGGAAACGTTCTGGTCCGCATATGGGAGCATTGAAATTTCAATACGACCGAATTATAGGGACCGGTTAATGTGCACATTACACCGCAGGCAGACTCACACAAATGTATGTAAGCATGTGTGTGTATATGTGTGCGTGAAGTTCCGACAATGCTCAACCTGTTGAGATCAAGGGAATATAATCGACTTTTCTACTTGCCTAGGAGCTCGACTGAGCGGGTAGGCGAGAAAGCGAATGATTTCTGATACATGCTTCTCTTTATTGTCTATCTCAAGGTATGTACATAATCCACCTATATACATAATCCACGTACAGACACATGGATAAATGAATTAGTCTGGACCACTGAATCGCGCAGTGTTATATTTCGAGGTATCAGATTAGTTATCGATCTCGAGTTATACCTATATACGATGATGCTCTTATGTCAAAAAAAAAAAGTCCTCTTATATCATGGGATTCTATAGAAGATGTATATGAATACCTACGATAAATAGACTAGCCACGGTGCGGGCGTTAGCTTCAGCTGTCGCACGAATCTTGATAATTATATGTATATTGATGACGGTGCACCGTGTGATTAGATCGTCGTACAACATAATCACAATATCCACCTCCTCCTGCATCTCTGCCGGTTATTATATCCATCCTCTATGTAATCATATACAAAACTCGTTAACGGTAGTATATATAGCCAATATGTATGTATGATGAAAATCTATATATCCATATAGATTACCGAAATATTACAGAGAATTTTAAACAAATTATTATTCATGAAGATTATAATATGCATATGCCCTGATTATATTGATTGACTACAACATAATTATTAAAAATAATTGATTTTCATAGATTGGCTCATATTGCTTCTATTTTAACAATTTTGATCGCGATTCGAAATCATTCAATGTATAATTAAACAACGTAGTTTGTATATATATACACTTGTATAGGTACACTAAACGTAATGGATTCTGATCCGGACGAGTTGGACAATTCTAGAAACAGCCAATCGGCGCTCTGGATTTTTTTAATTAAAAAAATCCAGAGCGCCGATTGGCTGTTTCTAGAATTGTCCAACTCGTCCGGATCAGAATCCATTACGTTTAGTGTACCTATACAGTCGGGTAAAGTTTCAAGAAATGTGAATTATGGGTGACGTTGAAACTCGGTATATGTGGGCTACGTGGCGTTCAGCAAACTACTACACAACTTCAGCTATTATGCATATCAACGAGAGAGTTGATCTACAACCTAGCTAACTACCTTATACCCTACTTATCCGAATCCCAAGATACGCGTGCAATTTACGCTGATTTTACCCCAGTTGCAGCAGCACTGAGTTAGACGCCTGTATATATATATATATATGACAAGACCTTTAATCATATCATCGTCAAGTCAAGTTGCTATACCCTCCGCATTCAGAAGCCTAGTTACATGTGTTATGCATTACTCAATAGGTTCGTCAAATGTTTCGAACGAATATCCGAAAAATAGTATCGAGGGAATTTTCGATGATCCTATAAAATGCGCTCTCTCGTTCCCTTGGGGATGAGATCAAGCGACATGTGAGATCTCAGGCCTCAGGGCACCTTTTCGTATCTAATTTCTGTTTTACCGCACGCTACTGTTTTCCCCATAGTGACCTACGGTCATGATCAGCTACTTCAAGGCTAATACTACAGCGAATACCACGAACTATTTCACCTGCCTGGTCTCACGTCGACGGAATTTATCTACTATACAAGTTACTGGGCTGAGAGCAACTGATGGTTGGCTTGAACTTCTGAGGGTAAAACTGCGTGTATGACTGATGTTACCGTCCGATCGTATATACGTGCGGACGAAATTCAAGGGTCGTTTGCTACTGCAGTGGCAGCGGAGATCAAGAAGGAAATGAACCATGGAACTGACGATTAGTGCAGAGGATAGTGGGATTTTTTTTTTTTTTGGCGATGTACGAGTCAGTAGAAATTAAAAGAAAAAAAATACAAAATAGGATTTTCGAGTTTTTTGATTGACTTTATTCGCCCGAATACTGAAAAATGAAGAAACTACAATGGGAACTTATTTCTCAACGTGTTATTTTCATTCCTCTTTCGTACAGATTTCGACTACTTCGCTTGTCGATTGATGCTTCTGATTTGCGAGTCAACTAATATTGAAATTTGGGCTATTGAATTTTTACTCTAGTAGTGGAATTGGAATTGAAAGCTGGTGTAAAAGTAATTATCAATTACGAACGCCTATGATGACAGTCCTTGAATAATGTTGATTCGAAATTGATGAATTAGGTAATCTGTGTAGGAAATTTCGGAATTTTATAACGCAAGCGAAACTCACCTTTTATGAATCTCGGGGGATGCAAATGATGACGACAAATGCGTACCCGATCCAATGTCATCCTAATTGACGATGAAACCTAGAAAGACATTAAACTGTAGATATTCCATATGCATGGATATTCCATACTATTCGAAAATACTTTACTTCCACCACGACTTCATTGAGTCAGTACACGTCAAGCGGGACACTTTTTTGACCGCATGATATGTGCTTGAAATTTGTCGTAACTTGTTTTACATGTTCTCTGGGTAAAATAAATGCATAGAACATTTATCTTTTTCAACTCGGAGGAATTAGAAGCTACAAGGAGTTGAATTTTCGAAAAAAAACCACAAAAAATCGGAATCGTGCATCTCTCCTTTAAACGTTAATATTTCCGGTTCCCTCAGTCGTACAGACGTCAGTAAAAACTCATTTTGAAACTCTTGAATTGTACTTTCGTGCTATTAATTTTAAATTCATTGAATATACGATTTTCTATTTGTTATGAGCAATTGTATTTTTCAAACGCAATTTTCGCGATGAATACCACCTTCGATTATTCTGAAAAAAATACGAGCGTGTTCTTAAATTCATTCTCTACAAAATCTGTAAATTTAAAAATGGAACTCCGATTGAAACTATATTCAAAAAGCGATTGATCCGTGCGAGACGTCCCGAAACTTGTTCGCTTCAGATGCAAAGAATATAGAGGGCATTTTATACGTTGAAATTCATCAGATCTATACTAATTTACGGAATTATTTTTTTCATTTCACACTGAATACTTCAAGAGCTTCAAAATGAGTTTTTGCTGACGTCTGTAAGACTGAGGGAACCGGAGATATTAACGTTTAAAGGAGCGCGTGATTCCGATTTTTTGTGATTTTTTCGAAAATTCAACCCTTTGTAGCTTACAAGCCCTTCGAGTGAAAAAAAAAAAAAAGACAAACTTGGCTCTGACGCGAATTGTCATTTTCCGACGATTCCGGATATAATTAATAAATCGCGTCACTAATGCCATAAGGTCGTAACCGCCAAAAAAAAAAAGTTTTTGTCTTTTTGGTGGCAAAATCTTTTTCATGCAATATAACATCGTTTGGGCATATCCGCAAAAAAAATAATTTTTTGGTGCTTACGACCTTATGGCATTAGTGACGCGAAATAGAAAAATCGAATTCTGTTTATTTAATTTTTCTCAAAAACTAGATTGGAGCAATTAAGGAAATTAATAAAACAATTAGGAGCAATTAACGAGCAATTGTTTGGTAATATATAAAAGATTAAAAAAACATTAAAGTATAAAGGTCAGAGACAAAAGTTTTCCGAATCATTAGAAGCTAGATAAAAAAACAATAAAGAAAAAAAAAAAAAAAAAAAAAATGAACCGTCTGAAATTAGCTCTTAACAATTAAACAAAGTATCTAATAGACTCGTAATTGGCTGTAAAAATTCATTCAACGACAGTTTTATAAATTTTACAAATTTATAATCTATCATAAAGTCGATTAAATATTTTAATTTCCGTTAAATCGAAACTATTCAGATTTCTATGCCCTATATATATGATACTTTTAATCGATTATATTTCATAATTCGTATGCGATAATCTGTTAAATAATGAATTTCATTTATTTTATTTATTAAATGATTTGATTATGGCGCCTAATAAATATAGACTACGTATAGGATAACCGCAGGGTACTCTAGACTCCAAGGTATATATACTAATACGTATAGGATATGCCTTCTTTATAATATCTCCGGCTCATTGCGATTGGCTAATTCTCATCACTCGAGTTCAGCCGTAGTAAAGAATACCCATGATCCCCCGCGGCGGACCGATCGCAACAGTTAGTTGTCCTTGACTATGGGGGATGGCAGAGCTTCGCGCTTCTTCTCTTCGTTCCTACATCGCAATTATAAAGGTAATTTATCTGTAATTATATGTATCCGGGATTATCGAGGGTTCGAGTAACACGCATATAGTGTTCAAAGTCAGTAAATTCCGATACCGCAGACATTGATAATAATTGTGAGATCGCAAAAACGACGGTTGATCGAAGCCATTTTGCGATAGCAATATGGCGGCGAGCTTTTCCCCCCCACATATCTTGCTTAAAAATTATTTCTCGTTCGTTTGTTTTCGTATACCTGCGACGATCATTGTTGTAAAAAAAATAAGTGTATTGCGCCGAGTATATCGCGACAAGGGTACCGCGTATCATATCAGTGCAAGGAGCAGAGTAACGAGACCCATAATCTCCGCCCCCTCCCCCCATTCCCCCCAAGCGTAACGGTCACCGCGGTTCAGTTCCATTTGGCCCGGGGTAGCAACAGGTTCGTGAAGTTATTATTTTATTTATTTATTTTTTGTATATGCAAGCAGTAAGTTAACTATTCGATAATCTGATTTGTCCGATTAATTATATAATTCGTGAGTTAATTATAATAATAATAATAATAATAATAATAATAATAAAGTCAGTTAAATTATGGCTGGAATTAACGTAGATTTATAATATATACTCGTATAAGATTTCGAAATTCATTTGTTTATTCATAATGCCGGTAAGGGGGCAGCAGCTACCCGTTAAAAAACTTTCTATCATTTATTATTTTCGTCGTAACTATATAGTATTATTGCTCGTAAGTCTATAATAGCTAGTATTTATTGTAGATGAATAGACGATATAATTATTATTATCTATAGTATACGAAATGTAGTATATGAACACTTTTTTTCTTATTTTATTCCATGCGTATAGTAAAATTCACTAGCACAATGCCATGGTATGAAATATAATTCATTTCAAGGTCAAGTTTGTTTACATGCGCGTATACCTATTATACCTACGTGATGCCTTATAGCTCTTTTCCATTAATACAATATACATTCAGTAAAACTTTACCGTGCACTGAATAATTTTCTTTTCTCTCCAAGTTTGTTTATATATTACATAAATTTTATTCTATTTTTCACGCGTCTCATTATTTTCAGATTTGTTTTTTTTTTTTTCTTTCTTTCTTTTCCTATTGTTAAGTGAACTGAGCCTTTACGTATATTAATTTCTAGCTTTTCAAATACTAAATATTTAACGTAGTGTTATGTGTTATTATAGAAATCTTTTTTCGTCTCCAATATTATTATTATTATTACTATTATTATTATTATTATTATTATTATTATTATTATTATTATTATTATTATTATTATTATTCTATCGTAATCGTGAGACATGAATCTTCAGAGACTTTATTTATTCTACGTAAGTGCAAATGAAGATCGCAAAAAAGGAATATAATATATAAATATCTATAAAATCATCAAAGTGTCTATATAATAGAAGTGAATAGTGTTATTTAAAATCTATCCACGGTGCAATTCTTCCAGTCATCATCACCGATTGAATAAAGGAGAATCATAGTGTGAGAGAAATCTTCTCTAAATTTGATCCCCCGTGTGAAAGCCCCCCCCCCCCCCCCCCCCCCCCCCCCCTGCATATCATCATCCGCAAGAGAATGTCCATCGCAAGTGAAGTGTTTTTAAATCTATCCATAATATGGAATATCCATATATATAAAATATCCACGTTGAAGTGTTTTCTCTAGATCTCATAGCTAATTAGGATTACATTTTACTTATTGGATACGTATATTCGTCGTTCCTGCAGCGGTGAGCTTCGCATGCGATATAGAATACTTATGGTTTATTATTAACGCCGGTTAATAAAGGCGCCCTTCTATACGAACTATCTCTTTCTCTTATTCTTCTATACCTTGTTCTTTTTTCTTCTCTATCGCGTGGCACGGCGGTACCATTTACTATTTCCATGTATATATATTATGTATGTCATGTTATCAACTGTATAAGCTCGCGTTTTTATTTTTAAAGATAAATCAATATTAATTTTCATTCATTATTATTTTGTCTTTAAGATCAATTTTTCTCCAATTTATTCACAATATATTTGTTCAATTCTTTGATTTATTCCATTCCATTGATCAAGATCTGTATAATAAATAATATATTAATAAACGAACAGGGCTAAATGAACTAATACATTCTCTCCCTACAGGTTACAGCTATGTCTACACACAGAAGAGCATGAAACTTCAGTAAGTTCGCCACGGTTTGAATGACGAAGTATATCTGTGTTGGTGTGAATGTCTAGGTATTTTCGAAGGATTTTCAGCGTTCGTTACTACGAGGGGTTCAAGTGTGAGATTATGCGTGTCTATTAATTAAATATATACTGTCTCCGCGTAGGGTGGGATTGGGATTGAGACGGGGGCAGGCAGGACGGGATAATTCAAGGTCGTTCCGTATTATTTCGCGTCTTAAATCCACACAGCGTCAAGTGATTGAGTCAAAACTAGCACTACGAGTAATCGGGAATGAATCTCTCTCAATAAATAAATGCATTCTTTAAAATCGAAATAACATCGCGACTCTTACTTTAAATTATATAATATTTCTTCGTTTGAACAGTCTTATCGCGCCTAACTAATTACGTAGATACGCCGCGGTGCTAAATATTCAATCACTTGAATGGGCAAAACGCTACGCTGCACCTCTGTGCTTACGCGTGGGGGTACAGAGGTCAGAGGTAAGCTGCGCTCGAAGAGAACGCCGACCGCCGCGCTACCCATACTCTCTGCTTTGTTTACATGTGTCTTTCTTATTTCTTCTATTTATTTCAAATTAATTAAACGTGAAACTTTTACTATTTCAGGTACATAATGAATATATACAGAATTATAAAAGTTCTTTTTTTTTTTCTTCTTCTTCTTCTCCTAAGTTGAAATTCTTGAAAACATTATTTATTCTCTGGTATTTTCAGATCAACCATTTCCCATTCAGAGAATTCAGAATTCTGTCGTTAGAGTAGCTAATTCGTGATGGCGCTAGTTGCGGTACAGAGAAAGTTCGAATTCACCGCAACTTTGACGCAAAATGCCAACTAGCGCCTCCTCGTGGCGAACTCTGTTAACGGAACATCGACGTACCATCGCAGTGCGCTCTGCTATTCTCATCATTCGATCGCTTCTCGTTAAAAGTGTTTCAGTCTTTATCGACGACGAACCCTCGCGCTAAATGAAGCATTAACACATGCATCCTTACCGGTACAGCTTACTCAGTAACCGTTTCGCATACGTGATTCGAATATTTGCCACCTTGTTCGCACGCCCAACGAAAAAGTTCAATCAATCCGTATGTATTTTGTTTACATACATAGGATCGGTCTTCTTCTTCTTCTTTAAGAATTGAAAGTTTGAAATAATGAGCTGGGAGGTAAGCGCCGAGGAGATGTGTCGCGCCTGTATGCGAGTCGACAGTGTATTATTACCAATGTACGATGGTCAGCTTGGTAGTAAAAATCTACCAGTTAAACTCGCAGAGTTGGCTTCAATTCAGGTTAGGATTACAGTTTATTCCAAAGCCAGAATCCCACCGTTATTTATCACCTTTTCTCTTCATTTCCGTTATTCTTATCTCTTTCAGATTGACAAAGACGATGGATTACCGTCAAAACTTTGCGCAAAATGTGCCTACAGAACGGACGCATTTTACGATTTCAAAATTCAGGTTCAAGCCACGGAGATTAAATTAAGAGAAATTTTCAACAGCCAAGACCTCGCTTCGATCAAGGTATCCACAATCTTACCAAAAAATTTCTTAATCTCTTAAGTCATCGACATTTTTCATCGTTACTAAACGTTTATTTCATATTCTCTCTATCTATAGATCGAAATGCCGGACGAACCCATATTTTTTCAAGTCGAATCTGTCCAGGATATTCCAAAGTCTAATACCACGCTAGAATCGTCGGACGAAGAGACTGAGGATGTTGATTATTCGAAAGATATAACAGAGGAAATTCATCAGAGGAATAACAGTGGCGACGAATTTATCCCAAAGTCTGAACTCCACGACATAGTTGGCCAAGAGATAGAAACAGCAGTTCAAGATCTGAAGATAGAGGAAACGGCCGAGAACGATGTAGAAAATTTATTGGAGGCAGATCAGTCAGAATATTCCATCGTCTATTTATCCAATACAACGCAGAATAATTTACTAACTGAGAACGAGGACTACGTATTTATCAGCCCTGAAAATACGGCGGAAAATCTACCAGCTCCTTCGAATTCGGAATCAAAATCTAGCCAAGTTCATAGCCCGGTGATATACGACTCTAAATCAAAACGGCTCGCTTTTATATTCGGTAAAATCGTCGAGGGAGAAGATTCTGAGAGCGACGATAGACAGAAGCCTGAAGAGGAAATGGCAAACGGCTTAGAAAGCGACGGCGAAGACTCTGACTACTTTGCCGATCCAAAAGACAACATTTTGGGTAGTCTTAACGATACTATTATTAAAATAAAAGAAATTAGAACAGCGGATAATGAGATGAGCTATCAGTGCAGTTTGTGCATGCAGAATTACCAGGAGTTAACCGGCGCCTTGAACCACATCGTTGATAACCACGTGCCTGCAACCGGTCCATTCTTTTGTACCGTATGCGAAAAGGACTGCGACAGTCGGCGCGAACTCAGGTCTCACGTTAAAGTGCACTCAGGGGCGCTGCCCTACGTATGTTTCATTTGTCACAAGGCGTACTCTGTGAAGAGGTATTTGAAGAGGCATATGGTCAGTCACGCAGATTTCTTTCGTCATCGTTGCCCAAAGTGTGGACAGAGATTTAAGGTGAAAAACGAACTGGAAACTCACGTTACCAGTCATATTCACGGCTCACCGTACGCCTGCAGTCAATGCCCTAGGGTTTTTAATCACAAAGGTAATTACAAGCGGCATTTGATCACCCATCTCGATCCCCACGGTCTTCATCTGCCTAAATTTCCGTGCAACATATGCGGAAAAAGGTTTTTAAACAATCGAACATTGGACACTCATATGCGAGTACACACAGGCGAAAAACCATTCAAATGCAATACTTGTAACAAGCAGTTCTCCCAGCAAGGAAACCTCCTCAATCACATGAGGATTCACTCAAATCCGCGAAGCTATACTTGCGAAGTATGCGGCAAGCAGTTTAACCAGAGATCGACCCTGAAAGATCACAGTCTTCTTCATACAGGCGAAAAGCCCTACGTGTGTACAGTCTGCGGTATTGCATTCACTTTCAGCGCTGCCCTGAGAAGACACATGTGGACTCACGCCAACGGTAAACCATACGGTTGTGAAGTGTGCGACGCTCGTTTTGTTGGCAAATATGATCTGAAAAGACACATGACTATTCACAGCGACAGACCTAGGTCTAGGAGAAGGAGGACTCAGAACGTGGATGAAGATTTCAATTTTCGACAACCTAGAGAGGATGTTGAAACAAGGGCCGCCGATAATACGGAGACTATACTCATTGAACAAGTACTGCTTAATCAGGACGTAACCCAGGTTGTTACTCAAGAAGAATCTGAGAAAGAGAACGTCGACGCTTTGTTCACCCTCATTCAATATGGAGAATAGATTAATTGATATGCTTCGATTTGTGTGTATATATAGGAGATCGTATAAAATTTAGGTTTAAATTCTGAGACATAGTCCTTTCCTCCGAATGATGACGGTATCAGAAAAAAAAAAAAAAGATAGAAAGAAAGAAAAAGATGAAGAAAAAGGAAATAAAAAACAGACTGATAAATATATCCTGGCATAATTCTACATTTCCAAATATTGTATATTATAGGTTTAAGATTATCTTCATAGTATAATATTATGAATTTGATATAAAACATTTGACATACGCTATTATTAATTCGTTTTTATCAACCCGATCTTAAGATTTTTAACAGAAATCTGACATACCGACTCTACGAATCTGGAGGATTAGATTGCACAGCGATAGATGGTGCCGTCTGCACTCTGCGAAGTGCAATCTTCGATTCGGTGTCTTATTATTGTCGTTATTTTGTTTTTCTGTTTTTACGTTTTATTCTATTACAAAATCGGACTCTATACTCGGCGAAAGAATGTAACGGGCTCGTTTGTTCGCGATTGTTTTTTGTTTTTTTGTTTTTTTTTTCCCCGCGAGATCAATATGAGTGAAAATTGTCTAATTAAGGCATAGCGAAACTAAAGAGAAACAGTAGACTGTTTTCGGTCTCGGTTCGGAAAGGTGCGCGTATCTACGAGGCGCATGCGCCCTACAATCGCGCATGCGTATAACGTTGAGTTTTGGTGACCCGCCATGTCGTGCCCACGCACGCAGCCCGCACGCGAAAGGCCGTAGGAGGCAGGAGGGAGCCGCCGTTTCGTTTATCCTGGGTAAGTTCGTTTACTTGAATCAGTCTGCACTGGCATGGCCACGAGGTAGCTCATCGTAGCGGCAACCACCTCCTCTATCACTATCTCATACACGCATAGACATAACCCTACATTCCGTAACCTACCCGGCCTCGCTACCCGCGGAGGGCTCATGATACCGCCGATAACAACGTAGCCAAGGTAGCCCCCTGAGAGAGACCGAGCGCGTCTAAAATTTCGAGGTTATGTTCGACACGAAGCGCGCGCGGTTTACTACTACTACTACAACATATCATCACTATTTAAACGGCGCCACCATTTGACTTCGTTATTTACTACGCGCCGGTTACGTTACTACCGCGTGGTGTGATTTGTTTATATTATATTATATTATATCATAATATCATATATCAATATCAATTATATTATATTCACATCGTGTGACAGCTTCTGTGTTATTATATTGTGGTCACGTTTAATAAAAATTACGCGGTTTATCGTTACAACAGTCTCATTCATATAGAATATCGCCGACGTTAGTTTAGTTTTTAGTGACATTTAACAGATTCATTGTTTGTTTTTTTTTTTTTTTTTTTTTTTCAAACCGACGATATTTCACTGTATAGTAACAGTAGTTTTCGTTTTCGTTTTCGTTTTTAATGCATGGACGACTAGTCAGAACCAATTCGAATTCAATAAAAAAAAAAAAAAAAAAAAAATTGTCACGATTTTTCAAACGAGTCATTTCACATCGGTATTCATACTAAGCGGGTATACCTACCGTTTTAGATGGACAACTCTGCTTACGTGCCGAACCATCTCGCACCGCCGTCTCTGGTCGTTTTTTCACAAGGCGCGGGCCTCCCGGAGGCTCTGAGAATGCAAAGACCCTACAACCCACAAGTTAGTGGTTTTTCCCTAAACCTTAACTAACTTAATATTACTTATATAGCCTCGCTAATACTAAAACGAGCATTCGTTAATCGATCAATCATTCATTCATTCATTCATTCATTCATTCATGATATAATTAGTGTCGCCGAAACGTTATATCCCGCTGCACGAAGTTTGGAAAAAATTTCATTTCAGTCTAATTGCTGGATTATTTTAATCACATCTATACATCCTCTTCGTCCCGATTCTCCTGCTTCTTCATGTCTCGGCTTTTGCACAAATTTCTTCACTCGTCGACGATGACGACGAATCATTCAGTTTTGTCAGATCTTTATAGAAAAATATATACGATATTCAATCATCAATGTTATCCGCGTTAATTATAATCAGCACGCTACAATGTTTGTTTAAACGCTTTGCGACGGCCGAGCGGATCGTTTGACCGTTCGGTAAAGTCGCGGTTGTGCGTAATATAACCATGGAAAATTAATCAAACGCAACTCTTCAGCTTGTTTTATCAAAACTTAATTATAGATAAATGCATGCGAGTGCTGCAGTGTCGTATACTAGATGTAATGATCGTTGGTGTAGGTCTTTCGTAAATTTGACATTTTTTTTTTTTTTTTTTTTCTAATCATATGAAGAAAGATTCGAATTTTAGAGATAAGAGAAGATATAGAAAATCCATTCTTCTATATTACTCTTTCGATGATATTCTTCAACGTTGTCTCGTCTTTTTAATCAAATATCAAATATCGTACGATAAAGATTGATCAACTGTATTACGACCTCGATAATTCAAAGTTCTATTCTTTTTGTCACGCGTTTCAAAAAAAAAAAAAAAGTGTTTTGTGAACCAGTGCCTAATGAAAACCACAAAGTGCGACCGCGGTATCATAGTGCGAAGTAGTGATAAATGCAGAGAGAGCGAGCTACGTATACCTACATGTAACAGTTGATCAGTCCGTACGCAATCGAAGAGTTTGAAAAACGGGAAATCCCCCAAAAATTCGTTGGTTAAAATTATTCGTTTTTCAAATCTAATGGACCAAAGATCCAAATAACAGTAATAACCGGCTTCGAAACGATCTGCAGCGATTCCTTCGATTCGAACTTAACGATTTTTAAAACGGTTCAATTAATTCGTCAATCGAGAATAAAATAGTCATTAGTCATAGTCTCTCGAAGGCAAATAGTCCGATCGTCTCGAGGTCCGGTTTGTAATAAAGAGCTAAAAAAGCATCAATGAAAAAGCGAATATATACTGAGAGAGGTTGTGGGTGGCAATGAACAGTGGGGTTCGTTTTTCGAATCTAAGATTTCAGATACAAAAGAGCTCCAAGTACCGTTCAGCACAGCAGCATCACTGGGTTATGGTTTACACCACATGCTCCATCTCCCGCCGCAGTTTCTACACCCTTTTGATCCAAGGTCGCCTTTCGGAGCCTTCAGGCCCCTCGGTCCATCGGCCTTTGCACCACCTAGCAAATGTCTAAAAGTTGAGACCGGTAACACGACTGTGTCTTCCGGATTAGCGTCAATCGGTTCGCTGTCGAGTATGTCGAACATGTTTTCGCCAACGCTACCTTCGTCAGGTGGTGGCGGCGGTGTGTCGACAGCCTCAGGCGTTGGTGTCGGCGAAGTTGCACCCCAAAGTCCGGCTGGTTCCGCGAGCCGATCTCCGCCCGGAAGCGGTACTGGAACTGGACTAAATCGTGGTACTACACCCGACGACGAGGATAGAGAGGCCAACGCTACACCGGGATCGGAAAACACGGAGAGATCGACACCGGAGGAAGGCAGACCCTACAGACGTGAGTTTCGTAATATTTTTCGTACATTTACACGACGATTTTAACAGGCGAGATCGACCAATTTCGGACCGGAAATAACGCGGGAGAATTTTAGACGCGTTTGATGGTTTTGGTTTCAGGATTTTTTAGACTCGGGAATTTATTCTGGTTTCTTGGTAGTTCGAAATCCGTAGAATTTGATTTACGGTACGGATGTGTGCGTGTGTGTCTGTGTAGTCGGCTAGTATGGTAAATTTGATTGCGAAAGTTTTCGACTGCGAGAAACTTTGATTGAATGGTATACGTGTATAGTAGAACGTGTGATTAGCGAATTAGATACTTTCTTATTCCGGAAACTAATCTATCGATTTCTATACGAATTTTAGTTTTGGTGTTCCTATTTTCCGATTTTAGCACTAAATTGTGAAATTCGAAACGGTATGTCCGATAGGGCGGAAGAATAGATGGACCGAAAATCCAAAGGTCGTTTAATATTCATGAAAATTGGTTTTCGCACGTTTTCTGCGTCGCTGTTTACAAAATTCAAATCGAAATCGCGAAATTCAAGATCGCGGGTTCGATTAGCGGACTAAAATCCACAAATTTACATATTTTCCAAAGGTTCTCTCGAGGTCTTTGATTGTACAAATCAGACCTAAAGAAATTAGTACGCCTTTACAAAAAAATAAAAAAAAATAAAAAAATTGATTCCCAAAGGCTTTCTGGGTCGCTGATCAAAAATCTGTTCCCGAAATTGCGGAATTGAAAAGTATGGATTCGAGCTTGCGGCCAAAAGTCATAAAAATTGTCATATTTTGTGGAAAAAAATTCGTCATCCGCAAGTCGAAAAGTGAGACTCACCGTATCCCTCCGATTCCAAAAGGGTTAAAACTCAACTCAGCTTACTATTTTCCGGCAACTAAGTCAATACGGATATCATACTGTCACGAAGAGTCAAGAGATGAGAAAAGGGGATATAAGAGACGAAAGAGCTTTCCGCTCTTGGTGGCTTTCAAACAATGTAACAACGCCGGGTACTTTAACAATAAACAAAAATAAGAAAAACCACAGTAGGTATACTAACTGTACTGAGAGAAAGAGAGAGAAATATATTATACATACATATTATAGCACGAAAGCTATGAGGGCGTTAGAACGGGTTAAGTGTTCTTTTTTTTTTTTTTTTTTTTCATTTTGTTTCATTTCTTTTTTTCTTTTTTTTTTTGTATGCTTTTAAATCTATCCAGTCGTTTATTTGAGCGTTTAAACCGTGTTCCACGACGCCCCGCAGCTGGGTCTTAACAGTACCTATACCCAACTATACTATAACGCGAGGAGGTGCAGATAGCAGGAAGCAAACGGGATAAAACGGCTTGTTTATTTTTCGGCTCATCTTAATTACCCGAAGATCAAGCCTCATTTATCTCTCCGCATCGCTTCCTTCCCGTATATATATATATATATATTCCGAGCGCAAGCTTTATCGCTTACTCCGGATTATAATTCGCGAGAAATTTTCACTCTTTCACCCCTTTTCTTTAATTCCATCTAGTATATATAGGTATTATAGTCGAAAAAAAAAAACAAAAAAAAAAAACGAATGTATAATAGTTAATAATAAAAAAACAAAATAAATAGAAAGAAAATGGTTCTTTTTTTTTTTTTTTTTTTTTCAATTTCGATTTGCGAATTGCTGCTGCTGCTGTGGCATGCTGACTACAACAGCGTACCGAAATTAAACGCGATTTTTACCCTATTTTTTTTTTTTTTTTTTTTTTGCCTTTCTCCCTCCGCGCTAGACTAATTTTCGTTTGATTGTCGGACTGGTGAAAAAAAAAAAAAAAATAAAAATAAAAAAGGAAAATAGTAAAAAAAAAAAATATATATATATACGTGAAATAAAAAAATAAATAAAACGAAATAAAAAAAAAAAGAACAGAAAAATAACCCAAAACGATAAATTTACGTATGATATTATAATTATAATAGTTTTTAAAAATTGCTTAGCCAGATTTGATACCTACTATATAGTTATATGTATTACCTAACTTTGATATCAACGCGCTTTCTTTCGGGGTTACAAAATGATTATCGAATTGTTATTATATATACAGTGGGAATTGTTTGCCTACAACACGTTGTATATTAAGGTATTAATTATTCACTCTTTGATAAATTTTCTATATACTACCTATATACTATGTATATGTGTATCTATATATACACATGATAATATCAACGGGTATATATATATGTATATATATCTGTGTAGGATAATCTATATATATATATACGTTGGTTTGAAATTCTGCATTGATATTTGAACGCATTCGATACCCCGATAAAACTGCTGCAGCAGCAGGTGGGGTACACATATATATATATGAATATATAGGTGGTAGTTATATATATATATATATTATATATATACCGCGGGGACGCATCATACTAGCATAGGCTTTCCCATACCTGCCGCAACAAAAACAGAGTAGATAGGTAGGCGAGAGGTGGGTATAGACTATAGAGTAGCGGAAGCGTTGATATTTGTCAGGAAATTGATAACTCGAATAAACTCGTTTCACGAAATATTCAAAAGGGCTTTAAAACGTTACTACCGCCCCCGCGCCGCAGGCTCGCGGCCAGCATCAAACATTTCGATCCTAATTATTTTTTCTGTTATTTTTTTTTTTTTTTTTCTCTTTCCTTCAAATATATTCCATATATATACTAGTATCTACATATTATATCTCATTTCTTTATATATTTACTAAAAACTAATTTACAGATTCGCAATTATTTTCCGACTACATATGTATTTAACAGAAAGAAACGAAACGAGAGTAAAAAAGAAAATTTCGGTATACTATGTCGGAAAATTTAACGCTCGTGAAAAAAGAAAAAAAAAAAAAAAAAAACGGTGCAGACAACTGGGTGTGGGTGTGGGGTTGTGGCTAAACGGTTTCTCACGCCGCTGTCGTAAAATAGAGAAATCATCGTAAAAGTGGTTGTTACCCTGTCCCCCGTTATGCCCCGGCGTCGCCCGGCTGAGGAAGGGGATAAAACGAGAGAAAGACAGAAAGATAGAAAGATAGAGATAGGGATGCAGCTGTGCGGGGGTGGAAAATTTGATTACTAAATAATTTGTACGACGTGCTAGTAAATCCGCAGGCCGCAGTTGGCGCGCTCTAAGAATATCAATGAGGACTAAGCGATTTTACGCTTTCGCTTTGCGCGGCCCCTGCGCGTTCTCTCATTCTATCCATATATACATATATATATATATATCTATATATACCTATACTACACAGCCTCGAGGCTATATCTCGTCATACGTGCTTATTGTCAGTGCCTCATATTCGTCCATCGCCACTCGCTAATTTTTTATTTTTATTTTTATTTTTTTGCGTTTTTTTTATCCGCGCGCGTTGATCAGAAGAATTTTAAAACTTTCCAAAATTCGTTTTGTAACGTTCTTTTTTTTTTTTTTCTTTTTCGTCATTTCCTTTACAAATCGTATTCGCATATATATACATATTGTAACTTTACTATATATAAATGTGGTTATTTCTGCGGTCATTCGTCGAAAATATTCACTGATCCATAATTTTGTATATAACGCATATTATCCTATTTTTGTTCATTCGTTGTTGCAGTTCAATTTTACCGATTGATATACCGCATACAGTGTATACCTAGTGTATATATATATATATATCTACTATCTATGGTACAATTTTTAACGAGTATTTTTCAACAATTTGTTACGCTTTGTTTTCATGCATATATATATGAGGTATTCCACGCCGTTTCGAACGGTCAAAAAAATCACCGCTTCCGAAAAAATCGTAATTTGGTCCTCGAACACAACTATATCGAAAGAATTTTTGTGAATTTTTTCAGAATTTTCGGATTGCATTTGTGGATTTTTTCCAAACTCCAACTTTTTCTACAAACTTCCGTATCTCTAAAGTATAAGATCCTACAAGGAAATTTGTGAGACACAAAAGTTGCAGTTTCGAATCAACTTTCTGAAAAAAATTTTTTGGGAATTTATCGAATCCTAAAAATACCAATTTTCATCAAAAATACACAAAAATCGATTTTTCAATCAATACGTCACCTTCGATTTGCCTCGATAAATCACAGAAAATACTCTCAAGTGTGGAGAACAACCCCGTATTTTTTTTTAGATGGGTGGCGCAATCGTTTGGAAGATATGCTTTATTAATTTTTTTTTTTTTCTGAAATTTTTTTTTTTTCTTCTGAGAAAAAAATTAATAAAGCATATCTTCCAAACGATTGCGCCACCCATCTAAAAAAAAATACGGGGTTGTTCTCCACACTTGAGAGTATTTTCTGTGATTTATCGAGGCAAATCGAAGGTGACGTATTGATTGAAAAATCGATTTTTGTGTATTTTTGATAAAAATTGCTATTTTTGGGATTCGATAAATTCCCAAAAAATTTTTTTCAGAAAGTTGATTCGAAACTGCAACTTTTGTGTCTCATAAATTTTCTTGTAGGATCTTATACTTTTGAGATACGGAAGTTTGTAAAAAAAGTTGGAATTTGGAAAAAATCCACAAATGCAATCCGAAAATTCTGAAAAAATTCACAAAAATTCTTTCGATATAGTTGTGTTCGAGGACCAAATTACGATTTTTTCGAAAGCGGTGATTTTTTTGACCGTTCGAAACGGCGTGGAATACCTCATATATATACACAGAAAGAAAGGTTAACTTGATTCAAGACAATTTTGCGGTCCAAAAATGAAGACCGAAATTTTCTCGGATAAAATCAAAAATTATTTCTCGAACCAAGAAAATTTTCCAAATTTTCTTGGTTCGAGAAATAATTTTTGATTTTATCCGAGAAAATTTCGGTCTTCATTTTTGGACCGCAAAATTGTCTTGAATCAAGTTAACCTTTCTTTCTGTGTACGGAACTCGCCAAACGTTCGTCGTTTTTTGTTAGTTACATTCAAAAATTTAATTAAAAACAAATTATATACGCTTATACTGCAGCGACTCCGCGAACATTTCGTGTCTTGTGTCTTTTCCGTTTCCTTTTTCCGTGTTTTTTTTTTTTTTTTTTTTTTTCTTTCTTTCTTTCTTTTTTCGGCTTATTTTTATTTACGGTGTATAAAAATGGAGACAACGAAGTCTGAACGTACATATATATATATATATATGTGTATACTACAGGCTAGTATATGTAGTATATAGCTACCGAGGCGGAGTCTCCCGAAGCAATCACACGGTTATATAGCCTCCAGGTTCTATATAGTAGCTTGTTCCCTGGGTCCATGGTATCCCTGCAGAGAAGAGAGATAGAGAGATGCTTGAAAGCTGGCAACGGGACGCCCAAAGAAGACTAACGATAGAAATAGAACCTTACAAGCTCCGCCTTTCTCTCCTCAACTCCTAGACGCGTATTCTACTTCGAGGATATTCCGTCGAGGAGAGGGCGTGGTGATGCTTATATAGAGAAATACGAAGGGAGGAGCTGATATAATCTATAAAAAGTTATATTCTCCAAGACGAACTTTGGATTTTTAAATCCGAACCTGCAAAAGAAACAATATACAACAAAACAGAGAAAAATAGATAAACTAAAGAAAAAAACAACAAAGAACTTTGATTAGTGGATGTTGAATATAATATGATAACGGAATACGGATAACGGAAACGATTTGTCAATTAAACTGTAAACACTAAATCTGAGTAGGAATACATATATTTGCCTCGAATGAAGAAAACTATTTCGTTGAATCGAGAATCTTACCGAGAAACGATCAAACAGCTTGATTGATTGATTCATATACCAGGAATATATTCCGATAATTCGATATTACTCCCTTTGATATAGTTTATAGATCTCATATCAGATTCTTGGAAATATGAAGATTAACCGTTTCCCCGTTACGCGCCTTGATTAGCCTATGCATATAGATTAGGGCGGAGTGAAAAATGCACTTTTTTTAAATCGCTATCTCCTTAGCACTCAGAAATTACGTCTTGACATCCTGAAAACCCACACCAAAGGATTTTTTTATGAGACCACATCTTGAGGTGCCTAGATGAATATTACATTTTCACTTCACTTTCGGGAACTTCCAGACTCGGATATATCCTTCCATTCACTAGAATGCAATTTTCAGCTAACAATTAAAATTTCGAATAATGATCGAATTGGCTCCATTTCAAACCTTCAAAGAAACAACAGAAATTTGGTTATTCTGAGTATGACACGGAAATAACCAAATTTCTGTTGTTTTTTTGAAGGTTTGCAATGAAGCCAATTAGATCACTATTCAAAATTTTAATTTTTAGCTGAAAATTGCATTCTAGTGGAAGGAAGGATATATCCGAGTCTGGAAGTTCCCGAAAGTGAAGTAAAAATGTAATCTTCGTCTAGGCACCTCAAGATGTGGTCTCATAAAAAAATCCTTTGGTGTGGGTTTTCAGGATGTCAAGACGTAATTTTTGAGTGCTAAGGAGATAGCGATTTGAGAAAAGTGAATTTTTCACTCCGCCCTAATATAGATGCAGCTGATCAGAATCGGTATAGCGCAGCTTCTTTTCTTTATCGTATAATACGATTTTAAGGAGCGATAAACGTTTAAACCAACGGGAGATGAATAAAAAAAATTAAAAAATAAAAATGTACCTTTCGTTTGACAGCCGTTAGTTTTGGCTTATATAACAATATGCACAAGCGGTTACTGCAGCAGTATACGACTGGACCATCGACGTAGGATAATATGTAGGTATACTACCTACGCGTGAGACGCGCGCGAGCTTTCGATTCGTGACAGAAATCACTAAATGCAGGTCGTTCGCAGTTGACGGGTTTCGAGGGATGTAGAAGCTGTGCTCTGCTCTGCTCTAGCTGTGATGGTGTTGTACAGCACGCATATTAATTTCTATCGAATGAAACGTACGGCTAAACCCTAGCTGTGACGCTTGCTTGTCACTGCAGCGAAGCCCATATTCCTTTCTATATATCAGTTTACTTCATGTAGACAACATATACATACATATGTAATATTTATATGAACGTATGATGTAAACGTTATAATTTCTATACGTCTAGAGCCGCGGTACCCCTCCATATACATAAGTTTACACTAAAATATCCGTATTAAAGCAGTTAATTTCAGGAATTTGAGCCCACCCTAATATCCGATCTTCCGTGGTGCTAATAGAGAGATTTTGCTGTATTAGGTATCATGTTTGCATGTATAATCGAGGCGAGCAGCGTCAGACCATATACGATTTTACTCGAGTTTACTAATCATATACGCAATACGTTATGGTTGTCAAATTCAATCTTCATCAAACCTTATTATTGTACATACAACAATCTTTATAAAATCGCGGGATGTAACGAGAGAGAGAGAGAGATAAAGAAAGAAAATTAGCGTTTTTTAAACCGCGAGCTAATACGTAACTACTCTAGCCGCAGTAGCAGCAGCAGCAGCAACAAGCATATGGGGCTAATATTTCTGACCACAAAACAGCAAAGTTTGAATTGAACTGTCACCATCAGAGGTGGTCCGGGGGCTGCGCGTTGCGCGTTGTTGCTGATGCTCTGCTCTCTCTACCAACATCGTCGTTTTGCGGTCGCAAATTTGTACCTACTATACTACGACAAGCGCTACATCGGTTATGTGTGGTTATCGTGGTTTGACGCGAACGGAGACACGCTTTAGTATCTCGTCAAATGTATAGGTACTCAGGTATTAGTAGAATCGTACACTCCACCTGTTCTAAGGTTATTTTTCGTCTTCAATTTGGTCTTAGGGACTTTATAATATGCTGCTCCTCCTTCACCGATTTTATAGATCGGAATTATATTATGCGTGCAATTTGAAACTCCATCCGATAGCTGGTGGACGGAAAGATGGACCATAAGGATCGAAGGGTTGTTAGATATTCCAGAAAATTTGTCTTGAAAATTTGGGATTAAAATCGCGGAGTTAAAAACGCAGCGGAACTATAGAATTCTATAAAAATTGTAATTTCTAGTCGAAATCGTTATATTGGATCCGCGCTTTTGAGGTCGGAGATAAATCGCTATAATACGATTCTCTTCATCTTTTTATTTTATTTTCGTTACCTACTTTTCTCCGTCCTCAAAGAATTCACGCACCCAACCGCTACGAGCTACGTCTCATTCCACCCTTGACCCGCTACTTCGCGCGTTGTCCTGCAGCGAAATATCCCTCGCACTTGTGTCCGCCATGCCGCAGCAGCACTATTCGCTTTAGGATGATTGTAAATCACGAACGAAGCCTTATCATTAGAGTGAGTTACGCAATATTCTCCTCATGCAGCTACGGAAGTTAAGCGACACTTTTGACACTCAAATTGTCGTAAATTTATATCCAAGCTCGCGGTCTCTGCCGCCTAAGGATATGAGGACATCTTCTCAAATTGTTCATCTCAACCATATATAGGCACAAACACGCGTCATGCCTTCCCCAGAAGTCTAGCCATTCGGATCATTCATACGTTTTTTTTTTTTTTTTTTTTTTTTTCAAATTATTTGCATCCGTTTTTTTTTTTTTTTTTTTCTCTCTCTTTTTACATATTGAACTTTTTCGTGACTTTTTTTTTTTTGCTGTTTCATGGCGGGCTCATCGCTCGTTTATACCTCCGCTGTTCAGTTACGCGTATACACAAATACCCAAACAAATAAATAAATAAATAAAATAAATAAATACAGAGAGCGATCTGCCATAAAACTGCTGTACGATGGGGTAGAATAAGGTATTATTAGAGGCTCAAAATGAGATTGCCTGGTTTCTGGTATAACTCTCTCATACTTTTTGACTCCTCTGTCCCCTCAGATTCAGCTGCGGTTTAGCCGACTAGGTATAAGGTATATATGCGAGAGACAAAACTATGAGGATGATAACACGCGGGGAAATGAGAGAAATCGCGGGGTTCCTAAAAGGGGAATAGCACAGGGAGGAAGGAATCTCCCAACAGTTTAGCGACTTTAGTTTACAGTAGCTGCGGTATCCCGCGGATTCATCGCCGGTGAATAAATCATTTTTCAAAAGGTTCACATATATATATCTATAGCGATTGTTATGACCCCCGCATTTATTAGTATAATGCCGGAGTTCCACGATTCTGGAAATTCTGATATAATTCGAATATCTGATAATTTCCATGCTCGTATAGTTTTGGTCGAAGACACTTCAGACACCCATTCGATTCTATATATGAGAGTCAGACTAATTAATCAACGCTTGTATGCGATTAACGAAAAATGATTGAAAAAATTCTATATATATATATATATATATTCTATTTGGGTTTTTCTGATATAGTACCTAGTGATAAATAAACGTTATAGACGGAGGGGATTCGGGATTTGAAATAACCGAATTCCCTTAGCCCTATAGGCTCTGCGGAAGCACGCGACGTATAGAATCGGCTAGGCTGCAGCAACGATCCGCGGCGCCTATCCAGATATTTACAACACTACAACGTCGATTACTGTTCCTGGTGTATATCCCAACCCGCTACTCCCCGTCAAAAAAAAAGAAAAAATAAAAATAAAAAACAGTTCGAGGAGTGAGAAATGGCTCCGACGACAATTAACTGAAATCACAGCCATGGATATACGGATATACGTGGATACACAGGCGTTTGTCAATGTCTGACTATTTTCACTATCTTTTCCCCGTTATTTCTCTCCGCTATAGTAATATTGAATGACTGCGACTGTATATAAAATATAGAATAGAAAATTCAGTGGATGTTTTTTTTTTTTTTTTTTTAAGAAATTAAGAAACATTGAATTTTTAATCAAATTTTCAAACGCGATGTATGTTTTTTTTTTTCTCAACGTTCAGATTTTTAAACCGGAAGTAGCGTACGTGTGGTAGAAAAATCGACGCATCACCGAAAAGGCCGTATTTTTAGTTTGACTCTTTTTTTTTTTTTTCTCCCTCGTCCCGTTGAAAGAAAAAGAAAAAAAAAAAAAAAAAAACGAATAAAAAATCTGATGCAGTGATTATTAGAAGTGGTATTTGAAAATCAGTGTGAAAGGGTTCATCCCCCGGCGGCGTGTACGAGGAACGGCTTTGCCTTTATGGGTCCTACCAGGGTGTTTCACTCCGGCGATTTAACCCGATTAAGTAATTAGAGGATTTTTAATCTTGTAGCCATGCTCGTGCCGTTTTGGCACTGGTCACGATTCTGTTACAAAAATAAATAAACACACACACATATACAATACAAACAGACGCACTCTCTATCTCTTGACTCTCCGCATATACACCCGCATACCTATACTACAATTTCTGTCAAATTGAATTGATCATTAAAGAGTTAAGTGCCGTAAAAAAAAAAAAAAAAAAAAAAAAAAAAATTATCCACATTTTTGGAAATATCATAATCTTTGTCATTTTTTATATTCAAATCATTATATCACAGTTTATTAGTTATGCATTATATTATATTTTATACGGAGCTTGTTAACTCACCCAGTTAAATGATATACGGTTCTATATTATACGTATATATCCTGCCTGCCTGACTACCTACCGTACTTACTACTACTACCTATAACTACTCAGAGTATCTCGATTTGCGTAACCCAACCCACTTATATACTCTTGGTTCTCTTCTCTTCTATACGGTTAGTTCCATCTGGTTTCTCGCTTCTTAAGCGGTAACCCAACGGTCTCTCTGCAGGATGCAGTGGCGTAATACTTTCAATTTTCAAATTGATTATCTTATTAATTTTTCACTATAATTTAATAGGTTTTTGCGTTCAAAAGAATAAAGAATCTCAAGATTATTTCATTATATATATATAGTTTAGGTTTAGTAAACTCGCAGTTCAGATCAAAAGTAGATAAATTATTGCATGAAACAACACTGCATGGGCACCTCTTTCGCGTATCCCCTCTTTATCTTTATCTTTATCTTTCTCTTTCTCTCCTGCGCAACGTCCCTCCCGCGCTTCTTTGACGGTACGCAAGGATTCAGGTTTACACTGGCGGTTTATTCTTGTTTTATCGTATTTGACAATTATTCGATAATTTATCAACGTGTCGGCACACAATGGACCGGCGTGAGTCGAGCTCCGACCAAGAAGAACAAGAAGAAGAAGAAAGAGGAGGTGGATGGTCGCAATTTCCGAGTCGTTTTGGGTCCCTGCACGTGTCTGTAAACGGTGTTTTAAATGTCGAGATCAGATCTTATCCCGTGTCTCTCTTAAAAAAAAAAAATCTTTCACAATCTTTATTTATATTCTAAACCGAATCTCTTATATATAAATGCGAAACATATGCTCATCACACCGAACACTTTAATCTACTGACTCGACCGATTGTTCGTATCATAATCGTCGCACGTTAGTTCAATGCCTATAATATACTGACAGTATTATATTCTATACCTATATACCTGGTTTAACAGTTCTTCGATGAACACCCGGTGTCTGTCCAAAGAGATTCACCGAATAAGCACAGAAGCAAGCAACAGGATCGGAATTGTACGAACAAAACTATCTCATTGTGTGTTAATACTGCACCTTTGGTTGTTCGTCGGCTGTTCTCTTCTCTTCTCTTCTCTTCTCTTATTTTCTCTTCTCTTCTCTTCGTTTATTCGCTTTATAGAGAATCGCGCTTCTTTGCACGATGGGACTCACTATCTGTCTCAAGAGCCGAGGGAAAAGGAAAAGGAAAAGGAAAAGGGAAAGAAAAAAGAACAAGAAGAAAAGGAAAAGGAAGAGGAGAAGGAAAAGGAAGGATTTGGCCCTGTCCCCCCGTACCCGGTGCATGAAGCTACTTGATCCTCCACCTCCTCTTCCTTACTCTCGTTTTAAAAGTCCGGAGTGCACCTCCTCTTATGGGAAGTCAGTCTCCAACCTGGTTAAACAAACGTATCTACCTACCGACGAACCGCGCGGTATAATAACGTATTACTACTTACCGAGTTACATTGTGTTCTTCCACCACACTCCACACGTTTCTGCCGCTGCAAGCTAGCTAGCTAGTCTTGCTGCCGTATGGTTAAATTTGAATACGAGATCACTCGATTACCGTACGATGCAAGAAACCCCACTATTTCAACCTCCTTTATTTATTCATTCTCCTCCTCCTCTTCTTCCTCCTCCTCGATTGTATCAAAAGAAAACTGAAAAATAAGAACTGACAAAACGCATGTCAACGAATATCAACGAATATCTGCATTAGCTCAACGATTTAACACAAATTATCCGGAAAATTCGTCTCCTTTTTTCTTTCTTCTTCTTCTTCTTCTTCTTCTTCACAGACTTTTATAGTACCTCGTAAATAAACAGATAAAAGTATCCACATACACATACCTACACGTCTTACCGATTATTATTATGGGCTTTCGAAAGTTACCCTAAATTACCTGAGAATTTGAGTACCAATTTTCGGCAGCTTAGATACGACGGAAACGAAAACTCCTCGCGGTATGGGGTTCCGCAGTTTTTTCTCTCCCTAAAGCTCATGCGAGCCCGGAGTGGTGAGGCGCACATATTGGATCATATCGTATCTTCTCACACCCCATGAATTATGCATCTTGGAACCCGAATACCCTTCCCACCTCTTCTTCTTCTTCTTCCTTACCCTCGATTTCCTTCTTCTTCGCCTCTCTCTCTCTCTTTCTCTCATCGTGCCTCTATACCTATAACCTACTCTGGCCAGTCTCCTTCAAAATCTCTTCGTAATTAAAGGTCCCATATATTTTACTTTAAGGCTCGACGATTCCTCGACTACTTACTGCACGAGTAGCGAGCAGCGAGCAGCGAGCAGCGCGAGCCTCCTCCACCTCTTATTCCTATCAAGACTCTGATCGTTTATCACGTCGCTAAGGATTATAAAATTTAACAGGTTTAAATTACTTTCGCGGAACCCAAGATCGGAATAGGTGTATAAGATATACAGAGACTGCAGAAAATGAATTAACCGATTCTTCCAACACTCGACCTATATAATTCATTTATAGCCCTATTTCTTTAAATTTAAATCAAATTCTATCATCAACTTTCGAATATAATTAAATAGTCGAAATTCACATCTATGTCGATTTCTTTCTCATGAAAAAGACAGAGAGCAAGAGCAAGAGAGCAAGAGAGAGAGAGAGAGAGGTACCAGCCTCCTCAAAGCCGGTGAGATAAATCTTGGATTACCCCTCAAGCTTCTGCTTCTTCTTCTGCTACTTGACAACACGCGCTTAGCACCGTCTTACAATGCTATCCCGACACTCGAAAACTTCCCTTTCCCTTTTCCTTTTCCTTTCCTTTTCTCCCTCTTCACTCCTAAAACTATCAGCAATCGGATTAAATGATCGCGAAAATGTTACTTGAAAAAAAAAAACTAAAAAACTAAAAAAGGGAATAAACGTCCTCGTCAAATGGTCGTATCGTAATCATGTCAGGGAGGAACTGCACAACCTACCTAAGCGTAGAATCGTGAGGAGGAATAAGAGAAGAGAGCCCTCTTAAATTAATTACAGGGAAAATATCCTGGTATCAAGAGGTGGAGGTAAAGAGCCCGCGACCCCTCTTCGACGTAGTCGTGAAGGTCCTCGAGAGTAGGCGACCAGAATCACCGGAGTGTTTAACAGGCAGGATTCCTCGTTAGGTTAAAAATCTGCGAGAAGAAAATTCCTGAGCGTATACCCAGTTGAGGGTGAGATTTAAGTAGTCTGGATGCCTCCTCGTTCGCTCACTCGCGCGCTTCCTTGCTCTTCCGAGGATTCGTCGTCCGCACACGGGTCCACGATGAGAGCCCTGCTAATCCCTCGCCTTTTTCATTTTCATTTTCATTTTCATTTTTATTTTTTAAATACACCTCGCGACACTTTTCAAAATCCACGCCCTCCTTCACGACTCTTCGTCGTATATGGTGTTTGAGAAGAGGAAAGGAGAGAAGATCGTGACACGGGACCCTGCCACGAATATATGGGCTCGATTCTAATACCCCATTGTAATCCTATAAGCAGCATAATTCCCAATGACTCGATGGAATTATTATGATATAGCTTAAACCTCGTTCTGTTCCTTCGCCAGTTCACTACTACATACATATAACAGCTATACTCTACTATACTCGAGACTCCGCAAGATCGTGTATTACCACGTATAACTATACAAATCCCCCGAAGATATGAGCCATGCTAATTGGGGTGCAGACTCACTGCCCGAGTTATCGCAACTGATATTATGGTAAACTATATATGTTAGAGTGTTTTAAATTCGTTTTAGAAATCAACATTTCTCTCTTCTATACTATAGACACTAATACTGGGTAAATTTATCTGCACTCTTTATAATACACCAGCGAATTAAATATATATATATATATATAGTATATTTTATATGCTCACGCATAGATCGTATCTGTTACTTAATTGCATCGAATTTACGCTCAGGCACGCGACTCTGATGTTCTCACGATGAAAGAAACAATGAAGACATTCATTCTCCGCTGTGCAGCGCGGTTCAGGCTATAGGGATGCTGCGCTACAGCAAAACCGCAAGTCTAATCTGTAACGGAATATATATTAGTATAGGTATATACCTATAGTACGTATTATATATTCTTATGTATTCTTGACCTTCTATGGTGCCGTTTATCGGTTTCTATATAACTTTTAAACACTGCAGAATTTCGTATCTCGTTTATTGAATTAAAATTGTAATTAAAGTAGGCGTATAATGAATATACGTACGATGTGCATATACGTTAACGTATTGGGTTGCACTCGAGCGTCGCGTCTGGTGGACGTCGGGCGGCTGCATCAGTGCACGGGAAGCCTTATAGAATCTTTGCAAATTCATTATTATATGAGGCCAAGGGAGACCGGGAGGCTAAACCACACGTGATATATATTCAAGGGTACCTATACCCGCTAACCAATAATGTGCACAAAACAATACCCACTGCGATGTTGCTGTGTTCTTTAGTTCTTTCGGTTTATATCATACCCCGCGCTGCGCCGTAGTGATCACAGGTGAGAGAGAGTAGTTCGCCCGGTGTAGATGGCTACTCTGTATGAAATATCAACCACCGTGAAACATGAACGGCCTGAGAAATTTCAATCTCTCGTTCATACCACCGGCGCCGCTATACCTGCAGTATCCTGTGTATATCGCTAATAGCACCTGTAACAACCGAAACATATACCTACACACTTTTTTTTTTCACATATTTTTACACAATTTTTCTTTCATCTATCTATAATCTATAACTTGATTCAAGACAATTTTGCGGGTCCAAAAATGAAGACCGAAATTTTCTCGGATAAAATCAAAAATTATTTCTCGAACCAAGAAAATTGGGACAATTTTCTTGGTTCGAGAAATAATTTTTGATTTTATCCGAGAAAATTTCGGTCTTCATTTTTGGACCCGCAAAATTGTCTTGAATCAAGTGCCCCTTTCTTTCTGTCTATACTCTACCGTTTCTTATTCTCGTGAATAATTCTCTATATAGAGTCGCGTTTCGTTTATCGAGGTGTGTTAAATATTATATTGTATATATGCATGCGGCGTCTATGCTTGCGTGTTATTTAGTTAAAGAGAACAAGAACAAGAACAAGAACGAGAAAGATAGAGAGAGAGAGAGAGAGAGTGTTTGTCGTTTGACCCGTTAATATTATGATATAAAAATTCTTCTCCTGGTGTTGGATGGCAGAATAAATATCTCACGCTGAGTATCGATGCGGATAACTCGATGCAATCCAACCCACTTGGTTGGACACTCTCCCTCTTTTTCTCCTTTTCGCCTTTCTCGCCTTATTCTTAGCGCCTATACTTATTCCAGGCACACACACACACACACACATAGACACACTATATTTTCATGAGAAACAAAAGTAGCCCCCCACCATATTTTAGACCTCGAATTACACCATAGAGGAAGAGCGGGCGAAAAAAAAAAAAAAAAAAAAGATGAGATTGTCGTCGTTTAATTTAAGAAGAAATAATAATTACGGGACGTGTGATAACTGATTTTTTTTTTTTTTTTTTTTTTTTCGTTTCTCTCGATAATCGAAAAGTCATATTCATTTCTTTTACTTCTTAACTTCTTCTTATTCTTCTTCTTTAGTTTGTTATGTTATAGGAAAGGGAAACATGTGTACAGCAAAGAGGTTTGCGCATCAGGATGAGATCTTAAATCATGAATTATTCAGAGTGTCGTGATCTGGTCGTCGGTCGGTCGGTTGGTTGGTTGACTGCAGATCGTTTCCATGGACGGATGGTCGGACGTATTTCTCTCTTTCCACTCAATCGTGCTCTCTGCACACTGAGCTGCTGCTGCTGCACTCGCGGAGAGTCGGAATTTATTTCTTTTCTTATTCTTCTTCGTCGCTTGCTTGCTTTCCTTCGACGACATCGGAACTACTACTACTACTACTACTACTACTACTATCCCACTGCTGCAGTAGCTACTATGCAGTTCAGATTAAGATCACAGCGGCAACTGTCACAGTCACCATTCATTCCCTTTTACGGGGTATACTAGGTATAGGCGAAGAAACTCTTCTCATTTTTTTTCTTTTTCTCTTTAAACTTTCTTATATTCCGTTCATTCATACCTATACCTGTCGTAGTTGTGTAGTTGACTTCGCGATACCAATTGGTGGCGAAGAGAGAAAGAGAGAGAAAAAAAGAAATTCGGCAGCTCTATTATATCTCATCTTTTTTTTTTTTTTAAACGAAATTTTGTTCTTCCGCGTTATAAAGAATACGATATATAGGCATTTTACTTTGATATAGAAACGAGCCGTTCGCCCCTATAACTCGGCGAAGAAATGCGAGTTTTCCCATTTTCCTCCTCATTTTTTCTTTTCCTTTTACTTTTTCTTACCCGACAGCAGTACCTCTTTGGGTTCTTTTTTCTCCCCTGTTATACGCGTCGAGCATTTGCTATACCGGTGTATACTCCCGGCGTCCTAATTGTATCGGGCGTCTTAATCAGCGTGTAAGCTTAAGCTAGTAAACGGAAAAGCGCCTTATGCTCTGCATATCAAAGGCGCTGAATTTAAAAGTATATGTTAAGCCATATATAGCCCGGGCCTCCTCATCTCCTTTCTAGATCGCTTCAGCCTCTTTGGCGCGCATATCGTGTTTATACTACGACATCCACACACACACCTTAAGTGTATCAAGATGAAAACAGCGATAAGAGTCTATATAGTTAACTCGATCAATGAATTATAAGTCGGTAAAGTTCATCTCGATATATATTAGTCGAAAAAATAAATTTGATCGATATATACAAAAAGTCAAAAAGATATATAGTAGGTATAGCTATTGTTAAAACGGCACGTGGCACACACCCCCCCACCCTTTCCATATGTCAATTAATATGCACACTCAAAGTACCTTGTTATTACGTAACGATATCTTAACCGAGATCGTGCAAGCTCGGGGGTTGAGGGATACATGAGAGAATTCATAGAATATATATATGCGCAGGGTGAATATTTGATAAAATTTTAGATAAAGCGGGTCGAACAAATAAAATTCTTTGCGCTCGAAATATTTTACGATACGGGGTTATATACAGAACGAAGCTATAGGAACCACAAAACACGTGTTTCTTCATCCTGATGTTCAATTTTTGTTTTCTTTCATCTTACAATTAGTTGAAAAAAAAAAAAAAAAAAATAGAGTCTGTGCAAAAGTTTCCCTAAGATCATGCTGTTTCGGGTGATATGTGTTTTTAGTGGGGCCCGTGTTCGGGGGTCGATGTGGTGCAGAGGCCCTTGGATTAGGTCTTGGATTATCGCTCGGGCCAGCCTACAGGTTCGCTCTTCCTCCGGGACTTGCTGCCAAGACCACTAGATGCCTTGTTTTCGATCAAGGTAGGCTTATATTGAAACGCCCTAAATATTAAAAATCCAGATTGAATTTCTTTTTTTTTTTTGTTAATCAATCTCTTCATATCCTACAATTGTTTCCTTAATTTTCTAAAACAAAAAAAAAATTACACCCACACACGTGTACACATAGGTATATCTCCAGACTCACAATCAATGTCTCGTATATTTCTATACCCCATATAGTATACATGAACCCTATATAGGCAACCACTCATCCTCAATTAACACATTCAACGTACGTTAACTCGAGATGAAATAATTGTAACAAGACGTGGACGTGGAGCTCGCGGGACGCGGACGTGTCTCCACGTTCACGTCCACTTAGGGTGATGTTTTAGCGGTCTCGACGTGCGGATATATATATACAAGTATAATCCTGAAGGGGTCGAACCCTTCGATTAATTTCACACATCTCTCTTCGTATATAAATGATTCGTTGATTTTAACAAAACTAGACACTAGGATTTTTATACTCGATTGCTTTTCGGCTTGTGGGGATGAAAGTAAAGAAAAAGTTATAGTTTTCGTCGGATATGAGCTGGATCCTCCCGCGGCGAGAAATTAACGCACCTTATAGGTATAAAAGCCGAAGAAGAAGAAGAAGAAGAGGACGAGAGACGTGGAGCGAAATCTTAGGGTTGTAACTTCGGAACGCCGCACCGCGTGCTGAGGATATTTTAACGAGTAAATTAATGCGTTTTGAGGATCTTCAATAAAATCACACACTGCAGTGCTCGAAAGAGCGCGCTCTCATCTCAGCTCTAGACGTTATTTTGAAACTTGAGACCGTGCAAACGTTGTGCTTTCGTTCAATTTAACGACAATTTTATAACTCCTCCATAAATATTTTCTTCCTCCTTAGTTTTATTCTCATTCTTATTTCTTATTTTTTTTTTCTCTCTTCCTATACTCGCGCATATAAGAATCACTTATTGTTACCGAGCCCCGTACCCCATTTTTAGCTGCAAATTATCTCGACATTAATATCCTCGTAATAAGCCATTCAAAGTTTCTCCTTATTTCAATAACTCGATTCTTTTATCTCGACTTATAAGTTAACGCGTAAATCCTTATGGTAGTCTTTGGTCGTGAAAGATGATACCTTATACCTCTCGCTTTTAGTTCACCGCTTTAACAGTTTACGTAACTCGAATGGATATTATTCGACTATTTTTTTCTTTTTTCTTTTTTTTTCAAAAGTCTTTCAGTACTATTTTTGACTATTACACCTAGCTATAACGTATAGAGTGATGCAAAATCGGCTTCTTTCTTGCTTCAAATTTTTTTTTTTTTTTTTTTTTTTTTTTTTTCTTTCTTTCATTCTTTAAACCTCTAGCTATGAACATCAGCTGAATACCGTTGCCTTTCAACGCTCGGATGGATTAATTGAAGTTTAATAAATTCAGACTGGTAATCCGCGGAGAAAATATTGAGAAAGAGAAAGAGAAATAGGACCTCCTCGATATTTTAATAAAGAATATTGTTCAGCTCTGCTCACTTACTTAGCCACACTCAATGATCAGGATAAATTAGCCCAGTTCACCAAAGAGGAATTTCCCAGTCTCAGCTCGCTTATTCTTATACCTATATCTGAAAAACTCCCCGTCTTCGTCAAGATTTTAAAGAAAAGATAAAAAAAATTTCTTAGATGTTTGAAATATCGACGATATTATATCCACCTGCGCGACGTGGCTTTATTTTTAATTACCATTTTAATTAGCCATTTTTTTTTTTTTTTTTCTTTTTTTTTTTTTTGTTTGCAAAATATCAGATAACAATATTCAATAACGCAAAGATGTAATTTTTTATTTTTGTTTCTTGAAAACGTTTGAACAGTATACCCATCGTTGTTGTCGAAATATTTTTTGATAAAACAGAGTCGTTTTAACCCCTGATTGTACCTAGGTATATACGGGTACCCTCCTATTCCAAGGGACATTTCAAGAGCCAAGGCTTAGGGGGTTGCCTCTGGCTTTCTCTTATTACCACTTCATTTACAATTAACATTTATAGCTCCCTATAGCAGCACCAGCAGTCGAGAGAAAGAGAGAGAGAGAGAGAGAGAGAGAGAGACGGAAAGAGGGCACCTTGGAAAAACTAATTAAATATTCTTCCTGTCTTTCTGGTATAAGAGGGTGCGTATAGTAGGTACTGGGCTCTTCGCGTAGTCGTCAGAGATTAAATGATTACCAATTAATTCGCTTAGAGGTTGTTGCAGAAATATATATATATTCCCTTCTTATATATACACGGAGAAAATTTTATAGGAGAGATTCCCATACTACGTATAGTTGCGGTGGGATATACTTGTAATATGGCGATCGTTCCTATACTGTATACGAAACATCACCACGAATATAGGAATGTCTTTCTTATTTTCATGGAAAATTAAGTAAAAGTATCGGAACCATCGCCATATTACAAGTATATCCCACCGCAACTATACGTAGTATGGGAATCTCTCCTATAAAATTTTCTCCGTGTACAGCGTATAGCGTAATATGAGATAATCGTTATCATTATTGTTTTTGGTACTATTCAACAATTTTTTTTTTTCTTTTTTTTTTTTTGTTATTACAACCCCCGACAACTGAAAAAAAAAAAAATATTAATTTTTACTGTACAGGTTTCTCAGCTCGCAGCTCCGCGGTCACTATATACTCCACCGTTAAGAAGTCGTTAGTCGCAGTTAGTGCTTTTCTCAGTAGTCATTATCGAGCTTTGCAGGTGCAAATCACACTGCCATATTTTTTTTTTTACCACCGCAAGATTTTACTCCCCGTGTATATTTTATTTTATTTTTCTCGTATTTTTTTTCAAAACGTTTTTTTAAACCGTATAAAATAGAAATTATATTGCAACAATTCCATACAAGAAGAATTTCGTGATTTAATTTTTTTTTTTTTTTTTTTTTTTCAACGACAGTCACTCCCTTGATTTTTTTTTTTTTTTTTTTCTTTTTCTTTTTCTTTCCCTTCCTATTTTCTTGTCTTCCTAAAAGCCGTTTGATGCCTGAAGTGCATCACACTTGGGTGATCGTCGTAAACGCGCGGCGGTAGCCAGGGCATCACGGTGCGCGGGATAAAAATCAGTAAAGTTGCGAAGCTCGGAGCTGTTTTCTTCTTGTATAGGTATGCGTGTATAGTAAGAGAGAGAAAGAGAGATGCAGCATAGTAGCAGTAGTAGTAAAAGTGGCAGAGTAACCGGGAGGGGATGGTGGGCGAGAGATCCGGAGCAGAAAGAACGGAATTTAATTAAGTAAAATTACTGTCAAGCGATGGGAAAGAACTGGCCCTAAAATTCTGGTGGCTGCTGCGCTGTTCCCGTTTGGTACAGGGCATGCGACACTCTCTTTCTTTACGTTTTTACACCCAAAACGAGGAGAATGCACAAGAGGAGGAGAGTATTTCTCTCTTTCTCTCTCTCTCTCTTGCCTCCTCATTCTCGATTATCAAAATAGCGTAGGGATGAGAGAGAGAGAGACAGAAGGGTGGGTTTAAAAACAAGCTTCGGAACTCGACGATGATGTTGTTACATCGATCTATACGATATACAGCGAATTGCTCTTTTCATGAATTTTTTTTAATTTTTCTCTTTTTTTTTTTTTTTTTTTTTTTTTTTTTACCATATGCACGACGATTATACACGAATTCAGAGCCTCGACACTACTATATCGGTGTGTAACCGTGTCAATGGGTTTGTCGGTAGGGGGTAGGTATAGCGTACATAGTAGCTGCTGCACAAGTATCAATAATAATTCGTGCGCCTATATTGAAAGATTAATAACAGTAGACCTGCGGCGGTGGAGTGAAAGGTTGAAATATTCGAATTTCAAAAATTGATAATAAAATTGATGGAAAAAATTGTGAAAACTCTGCTTTCCCGAGATCTGGATGAAAACGCAGGTATATATACATGTGTGTACACATAATCGTTTGACATTTTAAAGTATAGTGTTTCGAAAGATTTTCTTTCTGATTTTCTGAAAGAAAAAAAAAAACTAGTTGAGATCTTTAGATTACACCTCTATTACTCTATATATACCTTCGTCGATAACGAATTTCTAAATCACGTGTAAAATGTAAAACCGTATACATTTTCGCATGTCGCGTGACGTTAAAGTCCTGCTTTTAGTATAGCTGTGCGAAAGTTCGCTGTGGTGAGAGCAGTTTGTGACTCGGAATCCGCCTAAGCCTCTCCTCGCAGCTATACTACTCGCTTGCACATACGATAAGCATACCGATAACAAGCTTTTCCCTACATTTGTTGCCGTGGCTGTTTGCTGCCCTGTTCTATATACATATACATATACATATACATATACATATACACAAAGTCCCCCCCCCCCTCGTTCCCCAAACCGATTCGTATAAACCGGTACGATGTTCCACACCAAAACCGGGGTGTTAAATTTTCACTGATTTTCTTTAAAATCCCTACCGCAATATATAAAACACGAGAACCACGTACGCAAGAGATACAGATAACGTTGACAGATCGTAGGGAGAACCTCAACGCTCTGTATGGGACCTGTGCGCTGCTGCAGTTTCACAGATTTTTTTAACATAGATAAACACTCGCGATCTAACGGACGACAAATATAAAACCGTTAGACCCACATTTATGGGGATTTTCTATAACGATTTAGCTAAACCCCTCACCAATTTTATCACATATGTATATCCTTTTTTCTTTTTCGTTAAAATAAGGGATATGCAGGTTGTAAGTTATACTGCAATAGCTGGTCGTTTTTTTTTTTTTTTTTTTTTGTTTGAACGCGCGTTAATATATCTTGGTGAAAATTTAGGTTTTTATTAAACTAAGATTGTCACCGTATAAGCGGTGGGCAACGTTCGTTCTAGCTGGCGGTTATTTGTTGACGGAGCGTGGGGTGCGCGCGGTAACCCTGAGATATTATGTACAGTTGTGTAGTATGAATGTAGTGACAAAGGTAGCCGAACCCGCGAATTCTGTGTTTGTGTACCGCCGCCTCTCTTTCTCTTTCTCTTTCTCTTTCTCTTTCTCTTTCTCTCCATGGTTATGCCGCACCAAACAGCAATATAGGAGATCATATGTCATGCAAGGGCGTCGCCCAACCACGGAAACGTTTACGCCAGCGCACTCTGCGCGCTACGTTATTCTATATAAAAGAGGAAAAATGTATAGGAAAATAAGAAAAAGGAAAGAGAAAAGACACGCGTTATACTAGCTCACTATGTGTGTCGCCGACCTAAACCTCTTCTTTCTCTCCACATTGAATTCACCCTGCGAAACGAATAACATAAATACCTTCGCGGGTCCAGGCATATATGAGGTTATAGTATATAACGTTAATCATGCTGCAAGCTAGAGAAGAAACAATCGAATTACATACACGATTTTCTCGCTAAAACCACAGAAATAAAAGAAAAATATGTGAAAAGGGGTGAAAATGATGAATAAATTGATCTTACACACACACACAGAGAGCGAGAGAGAGAGAGAGAGAGAGAGGGGGTGGTATACACATACACACATGTACGCATAAGCATATAAACATACGTGTATATGAGGATATGTTGCGGTTTGTGACAAAACATATGATCAGAGTTAGCGGTGGTTGCAGGATCTTTTGTCCCGGGTAACAATAACCCGGGAATTGGTGGTCAAGGGATGAGCCGGTTCGTTGATACAGGGATTTATCACCGGGGCATTCCGACCTGTGATAATTCTGTGAACAACAACAAACCCCGGGTATAACAACGTTGATTGTAATGTTCGATGATACGTCGCTCTCTTCGTATATATATATATCTTTTGATAATCGTATATATAACGTAAAAAAACAGTGCAAAAAAAAAAAAAAAAAATTGTTGCAAATTTTTCATCCTTTTTTTTTCAATTTTCGATTTTTTTATTTTATACGAGTACTTATGTATATCGAAAAGACAAACAGAAGAGAGCGGCTCTTATTTCTAAACTTTTGACTACCGAATTTTGTCCCTCTTTTTCCCCTTTCACGCACCAGCAGCGCAACACTGTTCGCGAAACGAGATAAATGAAAGAAGTTGTAAAGAGTCCTCGGTAATGGGAACAAGGACCAGAGACTTTTCCCGACTCTCTCTCTCTCTCTCTCTCCGGCAGTCAGCAGCCGGGGGTTTGATAATCGGATAAAAGAAGAAACGGGGATAAAAAAGAAAAGAGGGGTGCTCCAGCAAGGTAAACATTCGGGAAACCACCCTTTGCCTGTGCGGATGCAGGACGAGCCGATTTCACTCCCTATATTATCTGATGCCTCGACACTTTAACCCGGAGATATAGATTCCCTTTTTTTTTCATAGCGAGTATAAAAGTCGAGATATAATCGACCATTCTGCATTTTTGACCTCGTCGGTGTAGCTGAATGCATCGCAGTGCATAACGTACGTCCAGGTCTGGCCTGACGATTATAACGTTTAATATTGACACTACGAAGTTTAGCCGATCGCTGATGGCCCGCGTGAACCATCTCGCAAATATATAGGATACGGTACAGCGTATAGGGATACGACGAGAAATTGACAATGCAACACGGAATTGGTTTTAGTCGAATGGTTTGGTCTGTATTTCTGTCTCTAAGGTACTTCTGCGTTACCAAATCGGAAGGATTAGTATACTCCGTGTGCAATGTAGGTATATATTCGTCCTGGATTGAAATACGAGGACAGCTATATACCTACATACGATTTCGAATCTGTTGTATGTCACACCGCGTGAGAATTCTGCTCTCGGTATAATAGAATCCGTGATTTATCCAGATATAAATACAAATCGTTGGTAGGGAGTGGGAAGATGCAATATCACCAGTGTTATGACAGCCACGTATTTTGGCAAGGAGTATAAAGGAGGAAGAAGGAATCCCCGCGTGGTGCAGTGCGGTCCTTCCTATTCGCGTATATGTGTATTTCTCTTCATATGTACACGCGTTTAGGCCGGAGTGGTGAAATGCCCCTCTCTAACCATGCCACGACCACTGGCACACTCCGTTGCATGGAGCAACCATCAATCATCAACATTTTAATATCGGGCAGCTAACAATGCCACCAGCCAATTTCTACCCCCGCTTTGATACCCAGCCCCGGGGCCCCCCATCTACGCTGTTTCATTTTTATGGCAAATTCTTCTAATTCATTCCTGTTCTTTCGCTATTATCATCGATGTCAACCTTTTATTACACCCCAACCGCGAGGGTCTCGCCGCATATACTACTACATACTATATAGGTACAATACCTAGCCACATCTATCAGTCAGTGCAATGACTGCAGTTCGGAAAAAGCTAAAAGCGAATTATTATACCCCGTGATATAAAAAAAAAAAAACAAGCAAAAATTCTGATTCTGATTTGAAAAATTCTACCTTCACAAGATGAGTGTGAATTCTTGTCTCATCTTTTATAGTTATACGGGGGAGTTAAAGTCAAGGGTTGAAGTAGGGAGAAGAGATTTCCTACCTAGCGCTCGTTTTCACCGTATTTTAAACTTCTTTACGCATATCTTGAGCGCTTTTTATTATATGCGATGAATCCGCGCGCCCCTTTCTCGGGGTGCAGTGTATAGATGGCGATCACCCGGTTTACACGTCACCTATTTCCTCCTTCTGCGGCCGGTTATAAGAATCTTATCACCAAACTTTTTATCCCGTTTATAAATTTTCGTCCTGGCGAATGAATGTAAGGGGCTACGGATATGTGAACACCGTGGTCTAATATTACAACCCTATCCATGGTGGGTGTGCATGGGATTGTTAATCGTTTCTTATACCCCGTAGGCCCTGCCATGCCACCACCGCCACCGTCGCCCGAGGTTTAAAATAGAGGAAACAATCTACCTACCGGGTCGAAGAGCGTATACTGAAATAAAAATAAGTAACTGTAGTAAAGAAACGGGTGCGCGCTGTTTCTTTATTACCATTCTCACTTATATTATAGGCGCCGTGAAAAAAACTTTTTCAGACCCATTAGAGTAGCTAGCGTATAGTCTATCCTCTTTCACGTATGTACAGTAGTGTCGCATTGAGATGAGCTTAGAGTATACCTAGTGTAACCCTCGAATTTGTCCGGGTAAATTCTTCGAGCTGATTTACGCCTTGTGGTATACGTTGGCGCCGTTCGAACTATCAACAAGCCTAGATTTTTTTTTTTTTTGTTTTTTTTTTACCATCGCGCTCTTTAAAACCTAAAATGAGATTAGCTCCAGTTTTAGTTTGTTTGACAACCTGTTAAAACTAGTGTTTCCAACTACTTGGTGGGTCCCCCTGCGTTTCTTCGTTCGTATATATAATCGTCGTCGACGATCACTGCACTCGGAATAATTTTATTCAAAAATAATTATTTACTACTGTCGCGTGATTTTTTGAAAATAATCATTTCTGTAGTATTACCGCTTGATATTATTATTACCTGCATCGAGGTATATGATACGTAGGAGCGTAGGAGATTTTATAACGTAGTTATTAAATATACCTACATATGTGTTGGACAAGTTTTACTTTGATACTTTGATACGGTTGTGAAATATTGAACAAAATTTTAGTCATATAGTACCGTATATTCATATTATTATTCAGATAATAATATATTTCACAACTAACTAGCTGTACCTACATTATAGTGACAACAATATTTCAATTGACGTCACATACTAGACTCCACTCAATCCCCCTATAGCATATACACAAACGTTTGACGTATAATATGTGCCCGTATATATATATATATATATACGTGTACAAAACGTATTATATACATAACGTACATATACAACGGATTAACTGACAGGGATTTCATTTCATTCGACGTTAAATTCATTCCAGAAATACATTTGTTATTAATAGTGCCTAGATATACTCTCTCTTTCTATATTTCTCTCTCTCTTTATCTATCGCTCGGGTTTATACCGATCTACATATAGGTGTACCAGTTATACCCGAATTCGTACTAACCTGACGTACACAAATTTAATCGAATTTCAAATCTGTTCACTATACTGTATTCTGTGTAACTATTCTATATATCTATATACTATTATACAGATATGTTTGTTCTGCGAGGATGTTATACTGACTGCAGCAGTTTGATGTATCTGTTGAATATCATTTACCTAATAGGGGACTGACGTGCTCTGCACTATATATATATATATATATGGTTAATTATATTAAAATAAGAAATATATTAAACGCGTGATATAAAGTCAGAATATTAATTTTTTTAATTAATTTATACCTACACAGAAAAAAAGGTTAACTTGATTCAAGACAATTTTGCGGTCCAAAAATGAAGACCGAAATTTTCTCGGATAAAATCAAAAATTTTTCTCGAACCAAGAAAATTGGTACAATTTTCTTGGTTCGAGAAAATTTTTGATTTGATCCGAGAAAATTTCGGTCTTCATTTTTGGACCGCAAAATTATCTTGAATCAAGTCAACCTTTCTTTCTGTGTAGTGGAGAAATAAATCTATTTTTTTTTTTTTCCATACTGCAATCAGCTATGTTTTCTTGTCACCGCAACGTAGATACGTTAAATTACGACGTTGAGATAAAAAAAAATCGAAAAAAGATATTAAAACGACGAAATTTAGTGAATGCGGTAAAAACGCATCGATGCTTGAGGAATTGTGTTTAACGGTGAAATTCGTTAGCGGAGTTGAAAATTCCTGATAGGTTATAATTGGGTTACGGATGCAAAGAGAAAGAGAAAGAGAGAGAGAGAGAGAGAGAGGATCGCAGTTGGCGAGCTGAGGTCTTGGCGGGTGAATTCTTTTTGTTAATCAACTAATAATATTCAGACACCACCGGTGGCAGTCAGGCAGTCAGGAAAAGAGGGAAAAGGAAGGGAAGGGAAGGTACGGATCGAGGGGTGAAAAATATACACGGTTCACATTACCATACGCAAACAGTTGGAGGAGCCGTCAGCAGCGTCGGTGTAACCGTCTAGCTGCGGGTGCAGCTAGCTAGCGCGTTGGATGGCGTTAAGAAAAATGAATAAAATTATAAAAAGGAGGGAATTTTAAACGCGGTGGGTTACATCGGAAACTCTCCTCCTCTACTGTGTCAGTTTGTCGGTTGAAATACCTCGCCGACTTATTCTCGCACCCAACGGCATCATCCTCCTCTCATCTCCTCGTTTTGGTACATAAGAAAATTCGTTCTCTGATCAGTTTGCATTATTCAAACTCCTCCACCCTTCGAGTTCCTTCGCACGTATGCTGATGCTTGATTCTTCGTGCTTCGTAATATCACGGTGTCACGCAAGAACAAACAACATCAACGGTAAAAAGAAATGTTCGTAAAAATTGTATAAAAATTGACTTAAAAAAAAAAAAAAAAAAAAAAAAAACACACACACACACACAAAAATTTTCATTGAACCGCAACGAAAGGTAATAATAATTATTTATTGAGGAAAGTATCTGCTGATGGTTTTCGCTCGTTAAAATATGAATCCTGGAACGTAAACGTATAGAACCACGTTGGGTATTAATTGATCGAGAAACGCGCGAGGAGCCGGTGCAGGGTATGAGGGGTTCTATCACACGGTGAGCTTTCCTAAAAGCGTCGTTAAATCCATCCATAGCAGTAAAAAGTTGATGACACATATGTGACACGTGTTGAAAAGAGTACAGGTTGTATTTTCCTCGTTGGAAAATATCTTTTTGATTATTTCCTATATATATGGGTCGTCGTGCGACACACGCTGCAGTCTTCAAATTTCTGTGGCCAACTATAGTACCTATACTCAATTCTTTGAATAATAATTACACCGAGTTTATCCGAGAAAACAAAACAAATAACGTACCTATTTGTAAGGAAAAGAAAAAAAGAATAATTTCTAACGAGTGCCAGCCACTCGTCAACTATACAAATTTCTACCTCGACGTTGAGGGTTGCTATGTGAAACGGGGTGACCGATGCTGGGTATAAGTCAGAGTGCGGACAGCCTCGTGGTTTAGGGTATGAGAAGTTTAAATGACGCCTCCGTATGGTGCCACCGTCATACCACATTCCTACCTTCCATCATGGCTGCAGAGTACTACTAGTACCGGATGATTCCTAAATTCTTTAACCGCATATGATCACCGCGTGCACTGTTTTGTTTCGCAAAAGCTAATAAGTCGTCGTACCCTTATTCTGGTTTTACATATCAGGGATTTCGAATGCGGTCAGCCTCTGGTCTACCACAATATGTACAAACGGAGCCAATTATTTCTAAAAACTTACTATAAAACCACTTCGAATCAGCTCAATAAAAAAAAAAAAAGAAAAAAAAAAAGGAGTCGGGAAGTACTATGGCATCAGATGTGCGAACCATTGGCGTTATATTAATCCCAGTTATACCAATTATATCTGGTTAATTCGCCGCTCTAAGGTTTCGGAATGATGATACGAGGGTGGTGGTGTTTGAAAACCGGGGGAAACCCGGATGGTTTAGGACCACCTTTAGACTCCGCGCGGGCTGTTACACCCTCGAAACTTTACTGCAATAATTTCGGCGATGTTATAATCGATCGATTGCTATTCGTAATTATACTATACCGCAACTGCGTTATTTTTTTTTTTTTTTTGCAAATAAGAGAAACAACATCTTTCTACAACAACAGTAGATGATATTCTCTTGTGGGATGGGGGAGAGAAAAAAAAAAAAAAAAAAAAAAAGAAAAAAGTTTGACGAGACTAAACTGACTGCTGTTGCAACATCAGGTTTAGGAGGGTGTATGTGGTAAGACAAATGACACCTTCTCCGAAGCAACTGTCGTCCTGGGTTCGGAACCTTACAGGGAAGGTTGAACTTGTGTCGATTTGCCGCATCTGTGCAACGTTGACGAAGTTACTATGTTACGTCGCTACTTAAATCACTCCTGAACGTGGTCCTCCAGCAGCAGCATCAGTGGAGGAGTTCGAAGTCTGTGCAGTATAGCATAGCATAGTGTAGTGTAGTCTGATGTCGCAGGGTTAGGTGGACGACCTCGCCCCCATCACAGCAAAAGCAAAAGCAAAACGAAGAACAAGACCAAAAGAGCAACTCTTTATTACGTCTAAAAACTTTGCTCCCTATACTTATAGTACCAGCGTTCAAGTCAATTTCATAGTAAATCCAATGCGTATACGTATCTATAATATGACTAATTATATTATGTTATACAACACGTGATGCGGTTCAGTGCTATAAAATGATCGATATTTAAAATTTTATCAGGGAAATACCGCATCGCTCTGTATACCTATAATATAGAGTATAGAATATGACAACAAGGCAACTGCGACGTTTTTCGGATAGATTAAATAAATTCCATAAACACTCGACATTCCCACCGATTGCTGGATATTATATACAACGTCATTTTCAAACGGACCGTCATCGTACACAACCTGCGGAGGACGGAATTAATTTTTACCGCAATATTTTTATCCTGTATCAAAATAAACCGAAGTCTTATATATATTAGCTTCGATTTGTTCCATCGACTCGAATAATCTTAAGCTTTACTGCTTATGAATGACTTCGCGAAAACTAACCCCAATTCCTCGATTCGCGGATCGTTAATGACCCCAAAATGTCCACAGCTGTTACCTCAGCGATATTTTTTTTTCCATCGTTAATCGTTGTTGAAGTAATTCAGGGATAAGGGTGCATGGGTGTGTCTATACGGGAATCTGAATCGAGAGTCTTGTCTTCTCACACGGAGTTCGAAGAAGATTTATAGAGAAAGAGGGAAAAGGATTTTAGATTTGTTGGTCCTCCTCGATAAATTAGAACTGGCCATTACATTACCCGATGGACTAGCTCGTATCACCGCAAAACAAGTTAACGCGTAATCGTTTTAACCAATTATCGATCACCCTCCTTATCTGGTATAAGGTATAAGAGAGAATCGCAGCACCGCGGGCTATTCGGCTAATTGTCTTCCAATCTCTGTTTATCACTGTCACCCAATTGGTGCGCGTCGTCGTTCAGTTATAGATAAACTCGTATCTTCGTTTTTCTTATTTTTCAACCAGATTTAACTCCCATCCGTTTTTCACGGATAAGCCAAAGTTTTCAACCTCTTCCTCGTGACGACCTCGCCCCGGAAGTGGTAAGCGAGAAATTTTCATCCCCCCCCGCGTTTCGGAGAGATGAGATGGGATGGGAGGAGTTCGGAGCTAGGCGAAGCTTAAAAATACGCAATCTTGGCACGCCGTCAGGCTGAAGAATTGAAATACATGTCCCCTCGGCTTCTTTGATATCGTTTACCCATAATCATTTAATTTTCCCCATAGCCAGGATCCGAGATCTTTTCGCCCCGGGGTATCCTCGTGAAGTTCTTTAAAGGACGTCGCTTCTTATCTCGCTACTTGTTCTTGCGCCTCTAATTCTCGCCTGACATACTACAACCCTGCGGAATATAATCCCCTTTCCCTTCTTTATCAATTTTCCTAGTTTCACGAAAGACAGCGCGCGGGACCGGAGAACAAGGAGAAGTACAAGTCTTTCTCTTCATTGCTAGACAAAGTACTGCGTATATACACACCCGGTATCGTTCCATCGTAAAAAAGTAATACCATATATATACAACAAGAGAGGAGTTTATATTTCATTCGGTGTAAATTCGGTTGGGATCTACCCTTAAAAATCTCAAATCCAAGAGGTATCCTCGCTTTTTATTTCGTTGTTAAATTTGACGCGTACAATATTTCGACTATAAAATTTTCTCGCAATTTGATGAAAGACAAAAAAAAAAAATGAAAAAAAAAAAAAAATAGTCACGAAGTTTTTTTTCTATACCTACATCTAAATGAGAACGACGAAGGAGGATGAAGAGAGGGTGTCGATACCAGAGTGAAACCTCTCGGAATAGGATAAAAGAATAAAAGTTATTGTGACGAAGGTGCGAAGCTCGAAAGCTTAGCCCTGATCTACGGACGAAGGAGGGTTACCCCGGGTACAATAATACCTCGCAAACACTTTCGATGCAAACTACGCGACGTATATTTCAACGGGTGGGTAGTCTCCGCACCATTCGATCGTATCGTATCGTATCGGTTATTGAATCGTTAAGCCAGCTTGGCGAATAAAAAGAAGAAGAAGAAGAAGAAAAAAAAAAAGTAAAAATATGCACAAGCGACAATTTCAACCTGATATTTCTTCTCTTCTTAAGGCGTCTGTCTCATCCCTAGCACCTAGCCCCCTCGCTATAGTAGGGTATAACTGGCTGCTAGTGCGAGAAGCAGAAAACGACGACGAAGAAGAGTAAGAAGAAGAAGAAGACGAAGATGAGGATGGGGGGGATGGGGATGGGGGAGGAAAACCCTGGTGTGGATAGGAAAGATGGAATGGCGAGAGATAAAGTAGGGTGGGAGATTGCAAATAATATTTCGAGACGCTAAAATGTGTCAAGCTTCTGATCCTGTCTGACATTTGAATATCCTGAGGGTGCGCGCAGAGCGTTGGGCTGGGAGGGTAGAGGAGGGGAAAGGGTGAACATCCCGTAAATGTGTCGGTGAGGTAAAGAGGATGGAAAAGTTACCAACACAACTCGTGTGGCCGTAAGGTGTGTGCAATATTTATAAAGCTTTGCGGAACTGAGCCGTCAATATTTCTCACCGATGAGAGAGACACAAGCTTTTCGTCAGTATGGTAGCTGGGTATATCTATAGGTGTGTGTGTGTGTGTGTGCATATATGTCATCGTTTTGAATAAACAAGACCCGGTTCGTTCGCTAAACTTTGCCTCAAGTATGATAAAACGTCATGTGAATAATAGGATGGGAGGATCATAGTGCGATATTTTGATCCTGAGTGATTTGGAGACACGTTGTTATCCTGCACCTTGTCCTTTCTTTTCTTTTTTTTTTTTTACTACCATAAATTGCACCCTTTTTATTAAAGAAAAAGGAACTAAACCACCACGTGCCTGCAGTACTGATCTCTCGCCGTGGATATGTTCATGCAATATAACTTTACAGCACTGGTTTGACTTGTCGATTAAATGCAAAGTTTACACCTATCGGATGACGCCTCGATCCTCGCTGCTCTAACCAACATATATAACATATCCCGCACAAGTATTATTATACTATGCGAAACTCTTATAACAGATTCGAAAAGAAAACGCTTATACACCGCTTTAGCGGTCCAGAAATATTACCAATACTATGATATAACATTCGTATAGTATATGTGGGGGATCATCCCGTCCGAAGCCGCACATCCAGCAGCCAAACCGCAGTTTAAAAACCAGCTAATCTGGTCCTATTACTACAGGAATAGCTCGTTAAATCGTAAATGTTTTCAGACTAAACTCTCCACTCGAGTTATATTAATTGGGGACTGCTGCAGGCTTGATGATCCGTTTTTTTTTCTTTCTTTTCTTTCTTTTTTTCTCTTTTTTTTGTGAATTATTATACACACGTAGATATACATATGTATAAGTATACTGAATAGTTTCAGCGAAGATTTCTCTTCTCCAGATTTATTGACATCCAATTAAATATATTTTACGCACTGGCACTGGCACTGGCACTGGCACCGGTCCTGAAATCGTGAGACTATTCAAATTTCTTAAATAAAGTATCAAACGAAGAGCAAAAACCGCAGTGCCATTTAAAGAACCTCCGAATAGGTACTCCGACATTTGTCATTATTAAGAAAGAAGGATTCTCTTCTCTTATCTTTACCTTTTTTTTTTCTTCTTCTTCTTCTTCTTCTTCTTCTTCTTCTTCTTCTTCTTCTTTTTCTCAGAAACTGCAACTTCTCTGTCCAAGTAATATCCGAAATTTATTAACCCGGGGGAAACCAGTTTGATTTAACTGATACATATTATACTCAGCGTACTGATCTCTTTCCCGAGAGATTAGCAACATGCTAACCATCCCACTCAACGATTCAGTCAGTATTGCAGATTATAGAAAACGTTCAACCTCATATATATATATGCACCGATAACGGTGGTAAAAATATATATATTTACTTGTCAATAAAAAAAGAAGCAAAAAACAAACTTATCCACCATACATCCAGCTATAATAATAATAATAATAATATAAATATAATCTGGCGCACCTTGTACTTTGTCATATTATACCCGTGAAGCAACATCACATATTCGAAGTAAATAGGTACTGCTTTGGCACCAAGTACCGAACAGCAACTTTGTAGCTGAAGATGGCGAGCATGTCGTGCAGTCAGGTGAGATGTGGGCCGTCAAAAGATCGTAAAACGTGGTGAAGCTCGGCTCAGCTCAGCTCAGCTCAGCGCAGCCCACTGCAAGGCCACTTTAGTTGCCTTCTTCTTCGCATGCATATATATATACTATACCTATACTTGATGCACTGAAAGGCATACGCATACAAACTCACCTCTCACCTTTCTCCTCTATCGTGAAGCACTCGACACTTTGCATGCGAAAAATCACCTCCTTTGTAGAAAAAAAAAAAAAAAAAAAAAAAAAAGGGTTTGTCATTTGCTGCTTTGGTCATAAATCATCGCGCATGTCTTGTGAGAATAATGAAATCTATTTCTTAGATAATTTTCTAAATCGAGGCTGCGTTGTTTTCGCGAGGAAATAATGAGATCAGCGCAGGTAACTTCTTCCTCCTCTGGGCCAGGACCAGGACCAGGACGGGTTGTTTTTATCATTCATCTCCCGTCCTTCCGCGTCTACCCGAGACTTGTCACCAGGCCTCTGGGTGTCGTATAATTTATCCCGTTATGCTAATCGCACCGATTTGTCTAAATTAAAAGGCGCTCCGGTTGATCCATGGTCAAGTCCCTCGCTGGTCACCCCACTAGCGGTGGTCGTTGTAGTGGTGGACTTCGTGGGTCTCTGGGGACACGTCTATGTCCACGTGTATGTGTTATTCGTATAAGTGTACGTGTTACACGTTCACGTTTACGTTTGTTGGAAGGGCGTGTTATCGCGCTAAATCCCCGCAGATGATGCGACTTTATTGTACGTGTTCCCATCCTACGTTGCTTTGCCCCCCCCCCCCCCCCCCCCCCCCCCCCTCCCCCGATGACGAGTAAAGCCATGTGTTTCTCTACTCTGACCGCATGGTCAGCAAATCCTTCTTTCCGAGGCCTCTCGCTGCATACAAAAGAGAATTTCAGACGTTCTCCAGAGTCCCGAATACCCGCATTCGCGCGAACTCCTCCGAACAATTTCGTATCCCTCTTCATATCTCCTCAGATTTTTCATCAGGTTCGATCAATCCGACGATATTCAGACCAAAAAGTTAATGTGCAAAAAATTTCGGAATCCACGGCCTCGGCTAATCAGACTTTAACCATTCTAGCTCATAATTTACGGTTTCAATCAAAGCCTCGGTTTGGCATCAGCGTTTTTCATCCGTTGTATATACAGTTTTATCATGAAATTATTGAAAATTAGCTAATCCCAGGTCTCGAACGGAATCGAACCATAGGGTAGGAGGGTGGCGATGTGATTGGGTATTAACACGCCCTTATGACCCAACCTACATCGGTTAGCCAGCCATGCTGCGGGTCCCATCCTCGTCCTCGTCCTCATCCTCATCCTCGGTACCAAAAACCTCTCAACCAACATCGCTAAGCTGTATAAATCTGACCATCTTACCGCTGCATAAGTCCGCGGATTAACACCACCAGTACGCGGGCGCTTCCTCCTCTACTACTACTTTATCATCCTCTTTTCAACGTAATACCGATGTGAGAAGGTGAAATAAAGTGCCTTCGCCACTCTATCTTTCTCGTTCTCTCTTCTCTCTCTCTCTCTGAATGTTAATTTCCAAAGAAACAGCTATTTTCTATATCCGTCTACCGCGGAGTAGCCTTACCTACCAACCACTGTTTGCGGTATGATACTGGAGGGCGGTTTAGCGAAGTGTATAGGTGCGAGGATGTTGCCGGGGGTATGAGAGAATACAGGTTTCCTGGGGGCAGTTGATGAGCTATTGATGATAGGATCGCGTCAACACCAGCTGAGCCAATTACACGGCTAAATCTCTGCTCTCTCTCTCCTCGTTTCTAGCTAGCTTTCCTCTTCCAACTATAGCATCGAGTGTGTATATCGGAGGGAATCTAATGCCTAGGCAATGACTGTCAACGTTTGATGTGAAAATTTTTGGTCTATCAATATAGATCGACAGGCATATCAACGATCATTCTTCTCTCTTTCTCTTTATCTCTTCTAATTCTAATTCTGTAGAGTTTTGTTCAAGGTACATGTCGGCTATATCTGATGATAATAAAATCGCATCAAACACGTATCAAGGCATTATATTTTGTGAAGATGAATTTTTCTGTCAAAATATAGCGGGGGTCCAAGGTGCGTATAGAAACAATTGTTAAAATAACGTTTTGTGAAGAGGGTTTTGGCCCGGGGTTGACAGCCACCTAGGATATTTCTGCGGGGATGGTAGTATAAGGCCGTGAATAACAAACCGGGAGGAAGTAACAAACGTTTGTGTACATTGAAATAGCCACGGAGGGTCGTATCTCACGACGCGTGTAGATAGAGAGGTAGCTATAGGTAGGTGGGCTGGTAGGTAAAAGAAAGAACGAAAGAGAGAAAGAGAGAGAGAGAGAGAGAGAGACGCGAGAGGAGGCTCTTGAACATCCCAAATCTTGCGTGAAAATTACCCTATTGTGTCTGCCAGATCCCTACAGTTTCTCATTCCTCTTTTCTCTCTCGCCTCTCGCCTCGCGCCCTCCAACCTCAACCTTCGTACCCTCGTATTTCATCCCTCGGTTACATAATCGGCTTTTTGTTTTGCGTTTTTATCCAAGGGATCGCCTCCCATACCAACGATGATAAAAGGCGCAGACACACTTTCTTTCTCTCTCTCTCTCTCCTCGGAGTATAACTTAGCTTCAAATCGTCCACCACGCTCGATTTGTGTTACCATTTCCACCCTAGGTATAAGCCTCACTAAATATCTGCTTTACCACACTCCCGGACACGCCAGCGTAGAAGACCATTGGTCATTTCCTCGTTCCACAAAAATTTTACCGCCCTTTTTTTACCTTCTCTCTTTTTTTTTCTTTTTTGTGGGATCAACATTTATTACCCGAATATATATAGGAAAAATGAAGAACAAATAAAGGCGTATGAATTATCACACGTCTGAGTAAGTCTCCGGCCGTTAGCTGAAGTAGTACAGCGGAGGAACACATTATCAGGGGTTATCAGAGAGCGAGGTGTGAGCGATGGGGAGAGAGAAGACCAGCTCAACCATATGCTACCAGTATGTCCAAGCACTCTCTCACGGGGGCAGTAGAGTCCTCGACCAACGAGTCTCTCTCACTCTCACTCTCACCCTCATCCTCATCCTCACTCTGTACTCATCTCCCGGCACCCATCGCTATCGGGCGTAATCGATAAATTATTACACACCGTACAGTGTACACCTATCCTGATTTCGTCGCTCTATGGTGTCCCGCTTTTTTTCTCTTTACGCGCCACCGGTCATTTTCATACTTGACGCATTATCGGTCAAAGTTATTCGAATGATTTTTGTTCTATACAACGCGAGATGTGGGTAATTTTATTTTCCGTTCACACGGGAACTCATAGACTGTGACGTGATCGGAACAGGTGCAATTTTGCATTTATGGACACCCGAGCGAAGATCGACTTGCGGCTATATGGTCAGATTCACTTACGACCCGAACCTGCGTAACGCGATAGGATTATATTAATCGGAGGGTTTCGAGCGGATGATTTAACCGAAATCGCGTAAAGGTAACTGAGCCAAGATATCGTCGTACTGCAATTTAGTCATTTTTCGTCTTTAACAGCTGTGCTTGATCCCTGACCACTACGAACGACGATGACGACGATCAGGGAATAAAGGAAATCCTTTCAGCAGCCATATAGGTCTTCTTTCTTTCTTCCTTTTTTTCTTTCTTTCTTTCTCCTCCTCCAGCTCCGTCGGGACGTACTCTGTTTTCCCGGTTAGAAAACAGCGGTAGAATCAGGTCTCATCCCCGAAATGTAGCAATCCTTGGACTACGACCGCGATAACCCCACAGGATCAGAAAAGGATCACAATATCCGATCATCCCCCATCTCGTGTCTCTCGTGTCTTTTGACCACGCGATCCCTGCAGTAACAGGCTAAAACATTTTTCTCACTTTGGGCGAAAAACTTTACTTCGTTCTTTGTTCCATCAAATAAGAAGAAAGAAAGAAAGAAAGAAGAGGGATACGAAGCTTCGCGATACATACAGAGTTACAATAACTTTTATATTTTATATATAAGTATACCTACGGATTTCTGTCTCGAAACCAAAACCAAAAACCCATCACCCCCCCTTGCATTGATCACGAAATAATGAAATTATAGATATACCATCTATCTATATTGGCAAACTTACTTGTTGAGTTTTTTTTTTTTTTTTTTTTTTTCCCCATTTCTGTCACGGCTTTTGCGTGTCACATTAATTTACAATTTGTGTGGCTAAAGCCTACGCGACGAGATATCGGCCATATGTTATGTGATGTGTGTTATGTGACCATCATTCCTGATCACTTATCTATAAAACCTATAACAAATCTACTGGCACACACAAACCAACCAGCCAGCCAGCCAGCTAGCCAGCCAGTATGTTTGATCTGGGGGAAAATGATCGTTGTTGTAAAACAGCTTGGGGGATTACACAGTATCTATAACTAATTTTAAAGGTATTAACTATAGCTATGCCTAAAACGTGTCGATAAACAAAGATTAACTCATTTATAAAAGCTTACTACCAGCCTGCTGAAATATTTTAAGTCCGTACCTTCTGGGCTTTTATTTTCCCTTTTTTTTTTAATTCTTTTTTTTTTTTTTTTTTTTTTTTTTTTTTCACTACAATGTTTGATGGATATAGTAAACTCAACTGCAAACAAACAGAAACGGGTTTAGTAAATTCTATGATAACCAGCAGGGAAAATAGAGAAGCAAAAAAATAAAATTATTCGCATTATTTTATATACGAATTTATTAAATTTTATTTTATAAATAATATCTACCTATATATGCGGTTGTATAGCACGCAATAAATCACAAATCATTCATGTCATGCGGAGAAACAGAAAATAGAAGAAGAAAAAAAAAAAAAAAAAAAAAAAAAGAAGTGAGAAAAATAGCCAAAAGAAGTTTTGGGAATAATTTACAGGTGCAATCGAAAGATTGTTCACGAGTTCTTTTTTTTTTTTTTTTTTTTTCCTTCCTCTCTTTTTCGACACGACAAAAGGGTTGCGCCCTTTGCCACTTCCTGGCCTTTCAAAAGCTCTTCTCTACTCTTGAGCGATAAAGCGCTGCCCGCACCCTCTAAATATTAACAAAAGCTTGTCCGCGAGTATAAGGACGAAATAGTTTGACGGCGATTTGTTTTTCAAGTCTATACTTAATTGTTTATTGGAATTAGTTTCCCACTCGTTTGACAAAATGAGAAGAAATCACCTGCTGAATATCGAAGTGAGTTGAATTAGTATAATGGGGTTTTAACCGCGGTGAGAAAAAAAAAAGAAAACGTGTTTAAAGAAAGATATTATTATAGCCTTTGGGGGCACGGTGCCAAGGTGGCAAACTAATGCAGACGTTTAGTGGCAATCCTGGTCAGAAATGACCTGTGGGACCGTGCAGGGGTATAACGCACCGATGACGGTAAATTCCATTTTGACATTTACACTCGTCAAGCGAGGGAACAATGTAACGTATAAATAACTCGGAAAGTGTTCTTGGGACAAACCCTGACCAAATGGGTAATAATGGGGAATGGGATGCTGGAGAGTATAGAGGAGAGACACCTTCTCTCGCGTTTATTTGCAACACGCCTGGAATCCAACCGCAACAACAATTACGGGTTAAGGTGTAATAAATAAATAAACAGAGACGCTATATGGTGTTGCGGGTAATTACAACGTCATAATACATAATATCGTGTCTCGCGGACGGACAGTGTCTTTGATTAGTCGAATGGACAGACGACGACTTGCTTACTTTGTACGGTCTTCGATCTGGCCCAGATTCGAAAGCTGAGATATAGAGACCTAAACGTCTTGGTGTGTGTAAGTGCCTTGGTCCTCCGACGTATACATATATACATATATACCTACGTGCGTTACCACTGCGCGTATAGTTCTCGACAATAAGCCTCCTTAATTCCTCCACTCGGCTGTGATTTGTGTTCCACTCACTCCCCATGGCCGAACAGCAGCTACCCCATCCTATACCCCCGTCCCCTGCACCAACCGAGCAATTAACAAGTCCCCCTCCATCGCTAATCCAGCTAATCCCTTGACTGATGCCACGATCCTGCCTCAACCCACCTCACACAAACTCGCTTTACCTACCTACCTACCTTGTCCATGAACCCATATGATCGTCCAACAGGACACAGAGCACGGGGGGAAGGGGGAAAAGACTCACTGCTACCAGCATCTCAATTCTCTCAATCATTATTCTTATCGGTGAACGATATGGGAGTAAGAAGTATTGCGAAGGGAAGAAAATAGACAAATGAATCGTCTGTAAATAGGATTTGAAAAATCCAAAGTGTTGGATTTCGAGCCCTTTTTTTAGACCACCCTAACGCCTACCCTGTGCGCACATTGACATAAATTAAGTCTGTTAAAGTTTTCGCGTTGGGGTTACGGTTACGGTATAGGGATTAACCGCACCGCTGCGGAAAAAATCAGTTATCGGTTGTAGCCAGGGATTTTAGGGATCGAGGAACGTAGGCGCCAACTGGCTGCTAAGCGACGGAATTGATGGGCATCGTTTGGAACGGTTCAACTAGCTGCTAAGCATTTCAAAGGCGACTGACTCTGCAGCGGCGTACTGCCAGCTATACTGGTAGGTATATAGTAGTGACCCGGTGCTGCTTACCACGGTGAATCTAATCTACCATCTGTTTGAAGATATGTGATACAGTGCAGCAGGCAAGAGAGAGGTTCGCATTGCTTCGGGTTGCGGTAAGCGTGTGGCGATCACACTCGATCCTTTGGTCTATAGGTAATGGATTTTTTTTTTTTTTTTTTCCATCCGGTACACATCGACCGACTAATCGCTGCGGTCGACGTCAACCTATCATCGATCTAGGCGTAACGATCATATATGGTCCCAAAATTCAATTTTAAATAAACCCATACGAAATACGAGCCTCTGATCGTCTTCCGAATATAAGAGACTTCAACGAAAGGTTAAACGGTGCAAGAAACGAAACCTTGAATTACCTTTTCAGAAAGCGATCGAATCGTTTGAAACTGTACCTATATATATATATATATATATATAGTGTATACGCGAATGCAGGTGAATACTCCACTCTATCCGATCATAAACTCACAAATTAATTATCTTTATCGTTACAAACCGACCCAGCAGCTGTCTGTTAGTTGTTATACTGTGTCCGCAGTTCGGTCGCTCTCACTCTCTACGCAACCTACTCTGTATGTACAACATATTATCTCCGGTTTGACTCGAGCTTAATGCGCTCATACCCCTAAGCCGTACATCAGGCTGAGTATCGCGATCCAAAAAATATACAACGTTGACAGTGAGAGGGACATAGTAGGAGGTATAGGTATGCACACTGCAGGGTAGCATTAACCGGCTCATTATAATACACCTATATGACCCGAAAACAACGAAGCGGGATCGAAAAACTATTGTGAGATCCTGCATCCTATTGTATACCAATCGCCCTGATAGACATTCCCGAAAAGCACAACTTCCTGGGGTTGGAAATTGCGGTTGAAATTGAACATCGACTTCCCACCCTTCGTATACCCGCACCCCCTATTGTTAGTAGTACATGGCGTAGAATGGAACAGACACGAAAGTAACCCCATTATGTCAGTTCTAGTCCCATCTGTACATATCCGAACGTAGGTGTGGCCACGGCCTTAACTGTGACCATAAATCAAAAACGCATCTTCGAATTGTCGTTTATGTTTGCAAAATCGATCAATTTCCGAATACATATTGAGAGATGAGATGAGACAAAAAAAAAAAAAAAAAAAGGAGAGGATATCCTGCCTATGTCCTTTCAAGTAAAGCTAGACTAGTATCGTACCTACGTCGTAGACATCCTGGTGACAGGTCCAACAGTTAGCTAAGTGGTGTAACACGGGCTGAACCCTAACTGCAGCCGGACTCCTAGACTGACTGACACGTGGGATGCTGACACGTGAGAGGTTCTAACACTCCTATCAACACCCTCGGGTCTCCCTTCCACTCTGCATATCATTATACTGAACGTCCGAGGTGTATCTCTTGGGGTGAGATCGGCCCTTATATATTCCATTTTTCTTTTTTCTTCTTTTATTTTTGTTGTTTCAAACGGAAACTGAAGAACCATCTGTCGACTTTTCAACGACAGAGATTCTTCCTCGAATATTGCCACCTGCAACAACAACAAGCCATATGCATTCGACGGTCTTAATGTCCCGGAATTAAGACACAGTGTCGGGAACTATAGTCTCTGATGTTAGGAAGTTGCATCAGTATTGAATGCGAGGCACCTGTTCTTATCGACAATCCCTAACCCATTACCAAATGAATAAAAACGACAATCCATCCAACGGTATGATGATTTAAGGACAGGTTTAGTTCCACCTTGTCTTATTACCCTGTAGTATAACTTGCTCTATACCCAATGTATATTCGGATGAACGGCACACGCGAGGGGAACCGACACCAAGTTCAGCTATTCAAACGGCAAAGGGTATTATAGACGCAGTTAGACGCAAGGTTGGACGGGGAGTAGAGAGAGAGAGTAATATTCTACGGTATGGGAACCAACTTTCAGGAACTTTGTCGAGGAGAGAGACAAACTCTTTGATTAGCACAAATGCACAATGTGCGAGGAGGATGATTAAGGTCATATGATAAAATGTCTGCGGAGAGAAGTGTCTCGGTGAAGAGGATATTAACGCCCCCTAGTCGAAAGGAGGAAAGGAGAAAAGGAGAAAAGGACGGTTGTGCAGCGGTCTACGCGTTCACGGGGTCGAGTATAGTGGTAGAGTGAGAGTGACTCGGAGCTATTAAGACGTTCGCGCCGAGATAAAAGGAAGCGGGCTACGCGCCGCGCGGCAACTACAAGAGAGGATAAGGAGAGGAGAAGACGAAGTGAGAGGAAGATCCTGCAGAGGCCTGGAGAGCAGCTCTGCTCGGGTAGAGAAACAAATAAAAGAGGGTCGAACAGCAACAGCAGCAGCAGCACCAGGGAAGATGAGAGAGAAACGAGAAGAGAAGGACAGAGTGGCGAGAGAGCGGCTACCATTAAAATGAAAAATGACAAGTAGCCGGGTGAAGAAAAGGCAGAGCCGTAGTTAAATACGCGGTGTAGGTTGGTAAGTTGGAAAGCTCTGCTTCTGGCTCCGGTACGTACGTACGTACCTACCACCCTCCTCCTATACAGCTAAAGCAAACTGGAGAATAGTAGCAGCGGGGTCTCGGTTGGTGGAATTATTGGTGATTTTTTTAAATCTGTTAAACAGGCCTTCCAGACCGCAGTTGGCACGGGGTCTGGGGAAGAAGTTACAACCCCTCGTGCTTCTTTATTCTCATTCCACAAACCCTCGAGATCCATGACCCTTCGTCACTAACAACCGTCTCGACTTACACCCGGTTAACACCTTGTTGGTTATTTTTCCTTCGACTTTAAAACCCCTCCGCGACTTTACCACTTTGATAATGTCTTCTTTCCACCGATATATTATACCGATTGATCCTCATGTCAGGGTGAATTCTTATACTCGAAGACTTGGACAAGTCGCGGACTATACTCATTATTCTTCAGGCTTCTGTGATTATGTAACACACTCCTCACATTCGTCCTTTTATCTGGCCTCCAAGTCGTAAACGCGCTAGTCCCGATGTTCCTAAGTGGGCCCTAAGTCTCTCCTCTCCGATCGTTGGCACGGTGGACGCCCAGCAATAAACCAAGGATCGTCTACGTCCCCATAGTTTCCCGTTTCCCGTTTCCTATACCCGCAGTCCAGTTTACGCGTGCAGAATCTTAGGGCGCACACCTTCTCCCTTTCTTTTGAACTCTGTCAATCGAGTATATGGTCGAATGGTCGCGAACGTTGACTGCTGGGGGGTTTTGCGGAGATGAGATGATGGGTATAATTTCTTTACTTTTCTTTGGTCGGCAAACTACAACAAACTGATAGCTAACAGCTTTAATAAAAAGTCTAAGACATCGGTGTGCGGTGGTTTTAGTTGAATAAAAAAGTTACTTTCAAACTCTCATCCTGCGCAGCTACTATATCTACGTGTACACATATATCCTCGTACCAGTGACAGCGATCACTTTTTATTCACCTCTTCCTCCTCTGTTGCAGTCAGTCGAAGATCTTCACATTGACTTGTAACTGTCATCCCGACATTGCATTGCATTGCACTGCGTTGCGTACTACTGGTCATCCTCATCTCATCCTTACTTTCTTGTATCTCTACCTCTCTTATGCCCTCTGCGATTCATTCTCGACTTACTTCTTCGCCTCGTATTGCTTCCAATTGCTTTCATTGCTGCAAAAAATATTTCCAACGCCGTGCCGCTACTGCACTGCCCTGGACTCGACTCGACTCGACTCGACTCGACTCCTGACTTGACTTGACTTGAGTTGACTTCACCGCACTGCACTGTACCGTGTGCAGCCTCCGATCAACGATTGGTTCGATAAACAGTTCACCTTTACGATTTTCGTTTTTCTTTTTCTTCTTCTTCTCTTCTTTATGCGACAACGGTGAGGTTTGCGTACCAGTTGGTACACAAAAGGGTAAAAAACGCGCCTAAGAAGTTGGACTCTTTGATTCACTTTCACATCCCAGAGCAAATTCTCATCGTGACTTCAGGTGCCAAGAATTTAGGGTAGCCATCATTTAAGACAATGGACCTCTGCGGGGTCCGCTCGAGTATATTGACCATGGATAGACTCGAACCATTCTCCCTGGTTACCGGCAGCTGTTAATTAACAACCATAATCGAGACCCAGAACTGGTCTAATCTTTTCTCGAATCAAAATATACAACGATCCAAAAAATTTGATGCATGAGAAGCGAGTCCCTGATGATGCACTTATTTTAGCATCGCGCGGTCTCAGACTCGAGAAGATCTTGCCGAGGAAGAGAGGCTGGAAAGGGAACGGGGCAAGGGACCGTCCAACCCCACGGGTCGGTCCGGGCAGTATATCAACAATGATAGTTATACACGGTGCGTTATAATCGTAAATTAGCCAGAGCAACATAATATATTCGTGAGCCAGTGGTGGTTGGTTCGCGCGAAGGCTGTTTTATGCCGTTATATTATATATACATATATACATACATACATACATACATACATGACGTTACCGAGTCACGGGCTCGGATATATTGAAAGGAAACATCATCCTCTAGTCAAAATTTGGCAAATTATTCAATTTTCGTTCGCACCTTATTATCCCCCATTTTTTTCGCGGTACAAAAAAAAAAAAAAACAAAAAAAAAACCGAGAATCGCGATGGGATAAAAATTGCCAATGGTTTCATTCCGATGGTTTAACATCTTAATGCGCGATCGGAAGAGCAGGGGTTCGTGGGATCTCTGCGTGCTATTGCTGTTGCTGCTGTTGCTGCTGCTTCAGCTTCAGCCCAGGCCGCGGTATTCGGTAAATCATTTCAGTCTTCGTGAGTAAATATCGTTGGATGTTTTTCGTGTACAGCCGGTGGCTATATATGCGTCGCGTTATAGTATCCTTTTTTCGAATACTAATTAATGAAATAATTTTCGAGATGCAGAAAAAAAAAAAAAAAAAAACAATATTTTTTTTTTTTCCTTCTACCTCTCACGATAATAATAAACATCGCACAGCAAACACACTCGAGGGTTCTGCGCTAAGGCTGGACGTGATATGTGATGGTTGGAGATTATTTTTACTCTTATTGGGATGCGCGGCTGCACTGCAACACTCGTCACAATATTACGATTGACGATTCTTTACTCGGTGTTTTATCGCCGTTTAATTTTTTCCTCATCGGTTTTATCTGTAGTTCGTAATCGTAATCGTAATCGACGTCAAACTCCTATCGGGGCCTCGGTAAAATATTCGATAGGCAAAATTCATCCCCCATATTATCTCCCGCTCTTCTCATAAGTCAATGATCCCTGGAATGACCCGCGAGCCTTCGACCGTTACGGAACGATTACTTCCCTCCTCGTCCTCTGGGTCGAGTGAAACCTGACCTAGTGCGCAGGAAACTAACCTTAACTAATTGAAACCTTGAGATTCGTTTGCGGTTACTCTGAAATAAAGTTAGTACTATTTCCTCGTACTACTACGATCCTTGAAGAGGATATATATATGCGCGATATTGATTAAAATAGTTCCGTATGGAATCTGGTCGACAAATTGCCCGGCGTTTCTTCTTCTCTCCTGTGCCGGTATAAGAATTATTAATTGTCTCTTAACTTTTTTTTCTCACGAAACCCATCAACTTCCAACCTTACTTACTCCAGCCACTCGCCTGCCTGCTTCCGACGGCTACAGGAGGTAACATGAGGCAAGAGGCAAGAGGTAAGAGGCAGGAGGCAAGAGGCTGGAGGCTAAATACGTAGTTCAATTTATTTATTAGCCTCGGAATACCCGGCGAATACCTCCACGTTCCAATCCTCGGAAGGTATACACGTGACGTTGTTGAATTTCATCGAAGAGAAGAACAGCACAGAAGTAGCTGTAGTCGTCCAGTCCTCGAGGATCTGCACGATTGTGAACGCGTCCAGAGTGTAAATCTCGTTCGACTGCGGTTTAGGATAAAGAAAAAAGGTTATTCTTCGTATTCGACAAACCTGTTGTCCAACACGATCGACATATCTCGTCATTTTTTTACTCCCAATATCTTCGCCGATATTAATTGACAACTAACTCGGATACTAGGCTAACCCCATATATATGTGTGTGTCTATACTATATCCCAGATCCGGGGTTTTCAGTTCTGCGGACTAAACGAGCGATAGAACCGCCGCGGGTGAAGTGAGGTCAGGTTGTAACAGACCGCAGTACCAGCCACACATTTCGACCGTTTCGCGCATTATTTCGTGATTGTCGCCAGACCTGTACTACAGGGGCGGGAGGGAAGAGGGAAGAGGGAAGAATGTGTTAATTTTGTGGCGATGTGTCAATGTCCTCCCTACTCTATGACCCTCTGACCCTTTCCCGCCTCACTCACTCCTCTCTCCTCACTCCTCACTCGGAGGTTTGGCTGACCACCGTACCGTTCGATAATCGATTCCGCAACAAATTTTCTATGCGTCTAAAAACCGCTTAAATATTCCTCGTTATCGGTACGATTAGCCACATTGCATCATCGCATTGCTGAATGTAGTATAGGGGTTGGTTTATTTTTTTTTCGTTATATACTGACGTCTATAGTTCCGTTAATCAGCTATATGGCTAGCTGCAGGAAATCGGTTTGATAAATTTCTGATTAGTTATCAGCTCCGCAGGCTCCTAGCTATGTTGTAGATTGTATAATAGATAGAGAGAGAGAGGAGAGCCAGAGAGAGAGAGTTTGGAATTTTCTATCCTTTCCCACCTGTTGGTCTACCCTCAAATTACGGACGCACTAGCTTTGTATGTAGATGTATGTGTCTTTTGGCGGTCTGGTTCGGTGCGTAACGCGACGAATAATATCGGCGACTATACGATATATATTCTATTTTGATATATCAGCGTGAATTTGCCGAAACTATATTAAATCATTAATCGATTGATTAATTGAATTATTGACGGTTATACCCGCGGAGCAAACAAGAGCCGAGGATGGATATCGCAGTTGAAACGTAAACTGAAACGATTTTCCACTCCGAATTGTGGAGGATATATGCCGATCGTCTTTTTTCACAAAAAAAAAAATAATATAGTTTGGGTTGAAACGCGCCCACGCTCGCCGTTCGCGAAGTTATATTCAATTAATAATTTTCTAATAACGAGAAGAGTCAAGGAACGGATATACTTATACCTAGGTACTCGAGATACTTTGTAGGGCCGTCTTTGACTCGCCCGATTATCCGAGGACTCGCCTTTTAATAAACGACAATTAGTCACCGAGTACCTTCGCTACTTTGCTCTTATGATATTCAACGTCTTTGTCGCTTATGCTCCTTTGCCTTTTCGAGTGCCGATTACCACTGCGCGTCTTCTTGTAAACTTGATAAAATGCGATAAGAAAACGCGTAGGTATAGATGAAAGATTTAAGATAACATATTTGTTATCTTTATTTTATTTTTTATTTTTGACGTCGTCGACTTGTCACACGTGACAAACTTCAGACACGTGACGGTTTCACGACGCGGACGGTCCCGTGTTCGTCGAATAAACGAGGAGGGAAACGTTTTCCTCGAACGATATTGAATCCCAATTTTATGATCCGGGGATCTCTTTTGACACGATATGGTGCATATATATATATATATAGGGAGAACGGTTTGACGTGTGGTGTAAACTTTTATATCCCAACTTTAGAGGAAATCAGACATGGAAAATTCGCTCTAATACTTAGACCTCCCCGTGTCTCTCTCTCTCTCTCTCTCTCTATCCACCCCCTTTAGATTTTATACCACCCCATTTGTAACCCTCAGTTTCTGGAGCAGAGGGTTCAACGCGAGACTCGATTCGAGGGTGCAGCAAGGCAGGCAGTCAGTCAGGCAGGCCACCAGCGAAAAACCGATCGTAAAATAGGATACAAATGACCAGTTTTGTTGCCGTATTCGAGTGCTTATTTTAAAACAGCTCGACACATTTCTGCAGTTCAATCGATTTTTATACCTATACTATGTATATACGTTAAATTAAGTAGAGAATCAAAAAATAAGACACATTTCTTTTCGATTTATATAAGAAAATATTTTTTACACAAAATTCCTCGCTCAAGCCGCTAGCGTAAGACTCGAACGTCTTCATATACCGCAAACTCTGCGGTTATGGGGGATGGATGGGGTTTAGTAGCGTCGATTAGGGAAGCCTGCCTCGGGGTTCGGTTGAGTGGCTACAAAGTGAAACGAAGAAAAGCCAGTTTAGTGTTAGGGTAGACGGTTCAACCGTTCGCTGTGCTATAATAAAACATTAATTAATAGGGAGCCATCATCGCCTGACTAAAGGATGGTGTAGCAGAACTGATATTTCCATCATTTCATATCCACGTATATAAATTTTATTGAAAAAAATCTGTTGCAAAGTCGAAAATCAAAAAAAAATTCTAGTCTCGTCGCGATTTCTCGTACTCCGAATTGTTACTTTCGTCACTTTCATCAAGTTTTCTTATTTTTCTATTTTTTTTTTTTTTTAATCCAGGGGTTTGAGGTCGAGGGGCAGGTGTGGAGGGAAAGACCGGAAGTCTTTAGACACAGGGCACGTAGTTTCTTTCATCTGGATGAACCAACAAATTCATAGTTTGACTTTTGACTGACTGAATAATCCCGCTTTGGTACGGGATCTATTGTGCCCCAGGCTCCGTGGGAGGAAGTCTTTGTAAAGATTCGTCTTTTCACGTGGCATATAAACGTTGTGTCTCTGTATACGTATGCGTATACGTGTATATGAGTGTAGATACATTTCGAGAGAGAAAGAAAAAGAGAGAGAGAGAGAGAGAGAGAAGGAAACTAGCTTTGTAAATACCGCTGGTGTTGAAATTCATTCTGTTATACTTTTCGTGTCTAATTTTTCAGTTTCGTAAAAATTAATTTCGCCCACCTATATATATATATCACGCATCGTGTATCATAATATCGTTCTCTCTTATACTTCACGCCCAGCATCATAATATCACGGCTTTGTTATAATTTAACATGTATAAATATATCTGCCTACCTAACGCATATAAAAGGCGATGATAGGTATACATACACTACACGTCGTGCTGAAAAGAGCATCCGAGTATGTATATAGGTATGTATAGGGTAAAGGGGCTTTTATCGAACATATATACTCGACGGAGTTTCGGTCTTAGTTACAGTTTGAATAAATCTACGAGTTCTAACAGCGACTTTAAACCGCCTTTCGGATCATAGAGTATAAGGTATACAGTATACAAGGGGTTTCGGCAGCGAGGATTCAAGAAGACGTGTGTGGTGTTAAAGCTTGCATGACTGGGGCTGGACTGTGAAGTTAAACGCGGTACAATGATTCCGAACAAAACCACCTCAGATATATATTATTATTGTTATTATTACCATATATTACACGTCGGGGTTTTTCCCCCCTTCCACATCCTATAGTAAGGTGTGTATGTATCCATCGTGTTACCATAAAGCATCCTGTTAAGCTCCAGGGGTGCCAGCCAACCGTTCGAACAGCAACGCGTTCAATGCCGGGGTACGCGTATTATAGGATAGGAAAAAAGATACGTGAACGAATTCACGCGGTTTTTCGAAAAAATTAAAATAATGATCAAACATACACATGCATACAAAAATTAGAATATCGGCTAATCGCGGTAATTTTAAAAGCAGAGTGTTTAAAATCGTCGAAATGTCCAACCTATGCATGGGATCTATAGTACGAAGATCCTGTATTATATATCTCAGGGTCTCGAAATAATATGGGGATGGGTGGTCATAGAAACGTTCCCTTCTGACATCTGTATTAGCTCGCTAATAGAGGGGTTGACAGTTTCTATATCGTTTCGACTTTCGTACGTGACGAAGAACACCCGGTGGACGGTAGGTAGGTAGCAAGCTAGCTATACCAAAGGTGCAGGGGCCGAGAGGAGAGCGAGAGAGAGAGAGAGACACGGCTTCTGCATCATGGTGTATATTCTCGAACATATCTACCTAGTGACTTTGTACGAGTCCACTAATCCGTAGGTAACGCATAATGCACGGCCCTTTGTAGACCAGGGACGAGAGTCAGTCAGTGGTCCTTGGTACAGATTATTAGGGGATGAAACTAGCGACGGGTATAAATCGTCTTCGTCAAATTTTCACAGTTTAAATGATCGCGAATACAGAACAGGGTTCAGACGATCAGGAATATCAATGGGAGCATTTCCCTAGTTTCAGTTTCTCCAAACGTATACCTTGTACTCCGTGTCTCTCCTTCATCTATTTTACCAAATTTCTTTATTACCAAGTTTAAGAATCCCTTGGCTCGTTTATAGCCATTGCTAACAACGGCATCCCCCTACCACCGAGTTACCCTGGGGTGCAGGGCCACTATTAGTTCAGTTTTGGTGGTTCTGTCCCATCCGTACGTACGTACGTCCGTCAGTCAGTGGATCGGACCGCTCGGTAACGCGTGCACACGGCTTCCTGAGTTCAGTCAACATGTCGTTTAGTTTTTATACGAGTGAAAATATATAATATCGTCGTCCTAAGTTTTAGACCATGTGTTGATCTCAGTGTGAAAATAAAAAAAAAAAACAAAAACAAACAAACAAAGTGGGACTAGAAATGTATCACAACGTCGATATATCGCTACTTTGGAACTTGTACTGTGAGTATATAGTCATATATATACAATGCAGCGATGTAAAGAGTGTGAAAGTTATTTTTTCACATTTGCAAAAATAATTTCGTCGTCCCTATAGTCAATCGAAACTATTCGAAACAGATGAAATTCTGATCACCGAGTCCCTGATGCGATACCCGTGAAGAAAGAATTAAGTCTTCAAGAAAAGGGGCATCATCTTTGTCGTACGGTTTTAAACTGCGTTCGTGTCTTGAAAAATGTTCTCGGTCTGCGCAGTGAATAGAGGTTGTATAAAACAGGGTTGTTATAGAAGTTCTATAATTGAGGCTAGTTTTCGAGATAATTGATTCTAGAGGACTATAGTTGTTGTATGCCATAAATAAAACGCAAGACAGGATATAGTTTCTTCTGGGCTGTTTAAGGACGATAGGTTCAAAAATCTGCCGCATCACTTTTCGAGTCACCGACTACTCTTGCCGGTCATATATAATTGCCTGGATAAATTTTGAGTATAGGATCTCTTCGGCTCTTCGGAGTTAAACACTCGTATATATATAGATGTCAGACTCTTCAGTGTTGTAAACTGTATATGGTGGCTATAAAAGCGGGTCCTTTGATGCGCCGTCGTAAATACCTTCATTTTTATAAATTAGTTTCTTTTATACTAGTACTGGCGAAGAAGGAACTGGCTCTACGTACGTACCTATAACCACCACCTACCCAACGTACGAACATATTATATCGGTAGTAGGTATAGGTACTTGTGCCATTATTTTTTTTCCAACACATTCACTTATACGCATCTAAACATTTTTTTTTCACCACCACCACTACCACCACTTGCACTTGCACTTTACGCGGTTGATATAAACACTCGGGACATAGTTATATATATCCAACTGCGCAGATTTCTCTAACGGTACGAATCCGCACGTTTGCTGTTTTACTAATGCAACAATAATTCTACCGGTTAGAAGGGGGAAACGAGAATAGGTAGTACAGTCGTATGTAGCTGCAGCAGGTCAAGGAGACTAAAGAGTAATGAATGAAAATAGTACAAATCGTTGTACCTACATATTATACTGCAACAGAACAAGAATCAGAAATACAAGGTTGGGAATATAAGCTTCCGTAAGAACCTTTATACAGAGTCTCTCGACTCTTATATATATAAAGGTATCGTGAATTTATTCAAATCGACTCCGAATACGTAGTGTATAGTTGGTTTAGCTGCGTGTTGTCCACTTATTCGACCGGCCGTTATCACTATAATAACAATTACAGAGGACTGGAAGAGATCTTTCCTCGATGGTGATAACACTTAGTTATACGGTGATCACGTCATTTCTCCTCTTATTTCTCACATATTTACCAATAAAATAAGATCTCATCTTCTCGTCGGTTGCTGCTGCTGCACCCTTTTCGAAACCGTCCAATTTTTTTAAATTCAACCCTGGAAAAACCATTTGGTTAGCTGATGCAGCCCGCGGCATCATCCATGCGTTAACTTACATTGAGGGTGGAGGGGGTGGATCGGCAGAATTTAATAATTAATTTCTGCGTATAGCGGTTAGTTGCGGCAAGGTTTGATTAGGTCTTGACAACATGGGCATCGAAGCGTTGCCTTTAACCCGGCTTCTGGTAATGTTGGGCTTTACTCGCCTCCGTGAAACGCAACGCAAACCCGGACGGACAAACGCACAGAGAGAAACCCTGCATTCCTGTAACAGAATTCGGCTTGGTGTACCCATCGTACGTTAATATCTACCGTCATAACTGGACCGCGATTCTGTGTACATTCGTATATACCTGCACCATAACACATCGCTCGCGGTTTCGGTGCGCGGGTGAGTATCTGACGGAACGTGGTAGGTACGCTACCGTACCGTTTCTATCACGGTTCAACAATATCAAAGAACTGACGCGGTGGTCCGGTCCGACGTTCTAAATGAGCGCTCGTGACTCGCGGACCAATATAATGGCTCGAGAACTATGATACCTATGCACGATATACACACAGGGGTTCTAACAGCAGCGAGTATAAATTCGAAACGATATTGTTACACACGTGGTGATATGAGCAGGGGAATACACACACAGAGAGAGAGAGTATGCCTTTGCCTTTTGGTTTGGTAATTGCTCTCACAGTTGGTTCTGACAATTATTAGTACCTACGGGGGTACTATGGAGGAGGTAGTGGTGTGGGAAGACAGAGGAGTGTAAATTTGTTTGCTTTTATCATCGTCGTCATCGTTACCACCATAGTAGTAGGTACAATAACGCACGGTAGCTGTGTATTTATTAGCAAGATAGCAAAGAAGAGGGACCCCTTATTTCGTTTTTTAAAAAAACTCGCTTCCAATTACGAGAGGTTGGTTTAGTGGCCAGACGATTCTCGAATGGCAGTGCGTGTTCCTTGATAATGTAATAACGTATCCTGTAAAGTCCACTTCATAAAGCACCTCTATCCCTTTCCCACTCTCTCACTACTTTCTCTCTCTCTCTCTGCCTCTCTGCCACGGACACCTCCTCTCTTCTCGTTGTCGTTTTTCAAACCTCGCCTCCGTTCGTTCCTTATCTTTATCTTCGTTATCCTCTCTTCCACACACACTCGGATGTACCGCAAACCTTAACACCATACCGAACACCTCTATGCTATTGAGAGATTTTCGCGGTCTCGATTCAGCGATATCAGAATTCGGACTGCGGTCATTAGACCGGATGGAAGTATTAATTATCAATTTTCTTCCCTCTAAATATGACCTTGTTGTCATAACGACGACGATAATGATGATGATATTATTGCCACCCCAGGTCGAAAGTGTGACGGTGTGATATTTATACCGGTGATAATTGCATTTGTTCAATCAGTTTATGGGGTATCGACCGATCTGACGTGTTTGCTACTCGCTGCTGCTGCTACTGCTGCTGCTGTTGCAAGCGTGACATAGCAGCAGCAGCAGCAGTGGTGGCCTCAGGATCAGCCGAGGTAGCGTTGGTGTTAATCGGATTTAATTAGCGCTGCTGAGCGTTCTTTGACGTGTTGATGATGTTAATTCGGTCTTAATATAATTTAGAATATTTACGGATTGGATTTAACGGATTCAAAAGGTCGCCTCGTGTATTTTTTTTTTTTTTTTTTTCACCTTTGGTTTTTCAAATCACTCTATTTGTCGAAAAAATTTCATCCCAAATCTCAATTTCATTTCTCTCTCTCTCTGACTGGGGCGAATTTAACGCCTGTATAGAGACGAGAGAGGAGAGAGGAGAGATGAGAGAGGAGAACGGCGCGTGGACCAGACTCAAGACTTTAAAACGCCTATACGCGGTGCAGCACCCTGACTAAGTTATCACTTTGTTTCTTCGGACGTGTTTATGAATATTGGCGAGTAGCCGAACACACAAACATGTGCGTATATATTACCGAGTCTCCAGTAAAGAAACGACGTGGCAAGAAGGAAGAAGGAGCTGGGCTGGCTGCACCACCACGAGCCTCCCGCAGCCAGCTTCCAGCTCATCCTGAAACTGCAGTGTAGGTACGTGTATGTGGATGTTCGAATGTGTGTTTGATGCATCGAGTTGGAATCCTGCGCTACGCCGCTCTGAAGAAAACTACAACTCGAAAAACACAACTCGAACCCAACGGTAAACATCTATACGATGGTTTGGTAGCTGCTGCCCTGTCAAACGCTACTTTAACGCTATTCATTTCAATTCGGCATTCTCTTTGTCATTTTATACCTCGCTATACTTACTGTACCTATATATTTGTGGTAATTCGCTCGTAGAAAATTTTTCCATCATTTAATATCAACGACAAGAATTATTAGTTGATGATGATGATGACGATGCTGCCGTTCCTCGTTCTGAAGACTGAAGAGAGTAGCCAGGAATATATATCCTCTTATCCTGCGGTGCAAGTATATATACTAGTAGCTGCGTATAGTATCGCACTATACTGCTACGATATGATATATAAGGGATTTGTCTTGGTGGCAGAGAGACATGCATCATCTAGCAAATATTAACCCTGATACAGGCCATTCATTCACTTAATTACAAACAGCTGTGATTTAAGAGCGACACTCAACGGGGGGTAGCGACACTCGCTCTCTCTCTCTCTTTCCACGGCGCACCATACTCGACTCTGCAGTTTTAGTTACACTGCACCATGTTTACTTGATATATAGACGTCATTCTCCTCTCTATATTCTCTACGCTGTATACGTACGTTGTGGTTTGACTTATATTCTGAGAACGATCATGGAAGCTGAATATGCGCGTGCATGGTTGAAAAATTTGGCAAATCATCGTGATCGCGTCGGTATAAGAAATCGTTATGTTATACAATTTGGCAAAAGTTTAACACAGTCGGGCGGGAGGGTGGGGGGGGAGAAATTCGCGATCCAGAAAGTTAAAGAGAGAAAGGAATGTCTATATGAGCGTTCAGGAATCATCCCCAGAGCACACCAACCGAGGTAGGGTTCCCCGGGTCGACGCGGTGACGCGTGTTCTGCACATCGGGCAAAGGGAAGATCAGCAAAGTGAGCTGCTTCCTGCCGCGACCTATCCCCATCCCTATCCCTGTCCCTGTACCCGTCCTCTTACTCGCTCTTTCTATCTCGCCCCTCGAGTTTCGAAAAAAATAAATAAAACCACGTATACTACACGGGTTCGAATAAAACACATGAATACCTACACCCCGTACCGCGATTTAAAAAAAATCGAAATTTAGCCACTGATTTCTTATCATCACCGAATCCCAGCCATGAAGAGCAAAAGAGGAGATTGAGAAGTGGCGAGAGAATACTGCTATGACTAGGAGGGACCGCAGGTGACAGTGGGTTCTTTTTTAATAATAAGAAAGTGTGGCTCTGATGGTTCGCTTGTTCACCGTATCATGTTGTAAAACGAAATTTACCTTGGCTTTATACCCCTACACTCACGGCTACACACGAGGCAGAGCTATTGAAGGAGGAAAATTTTCTAGTGCACGTGTGTCACACTGGAATTGAGTATAAGTAAAGGCGTGCTACTGCAGCAGTCTAGTGTAGAGAAGAGAGATTTCAAAAGCCAACTATAGCAAAGAGATACTCTGGTATGCATGAAAGGAGGGATCCTTACAGCCTCCTTACTTACGCTCACCCTCAGACTTTGCTCTTGCAGCTAACCGCCTCATGCTGCCTGCCTGCCTAGCCTGGTTTCCTACACTCCCATATCCTTAACTGCCAAACTTACTGCCGGAGCCAAACCCGCCCTAACCTACCCTCGACGTTACAATATCCTCGCAAACCTCCTCTTCCTCTTCCTCTCTCTCTCGTCTCTCTTTGGTTTAGCCGTTTTACTAGCTGCGATATAATTCCCGAATTATTAAACCTATGAAAACGATGAATTGAACAGAATTTCAATCGCGGTGGATCCAAAATCCCAACTTACACTGTAGCGGCTCGGCAATTACGATTTCATAACGTGTTCAGATATGGGGAGCAAGAGAGAGAGGGCGGGGGTGTGAGGGAGCTAGCTTGGGCTGTTTAATTGTTAAGAACGATGTTCGCTATTGTTTTTGGGGATCAAGTTATTAATAAAATGGCCAGTGGTCGGCGAAGGGTATTCCGGGATTAACAGAATTACTGATAGAGACCGTAGTAAGGGGTGGTTTTCATGATCAATTATTTCACTCGGACGGCTTCCGTTTACGTGCAATACGTTACGTATGGTGCGTGTATACGTATCGCAGCTAGTAGCTATACATATATTTAACCGGGTAAAACCGATTTGCATTTGATGGATCGTGAATACGTGCGTCGAAAGCTTACGGTTGCTAATAATCACAACTATATGGTGACGGTAGTATAGCACAGGAAAGATACACAACAAAATCCTGTTGTCACAATCTGCGCTGGGACTAATAAAAGAGTCTTAGCAATGCGATTCTATCGTTCCTATAATTCTTCATCTGATCAAGCTAGTCGATCGGTTACTATAGCCGTTCAAAATTAATCATTAAATTGATGAAAAAATTGAAGAGCTGCGCTATTGGAACGGGTGCCCAATCCAGTATAACTTTAACTCATCCCCCTGGCTCTGAAACCCAGGAGACAACAGTTGTGGTTAAATGCCTGTCGCTCGGTTGCCCGTCGTATTCGACCCCAGAAATTTGGCACAACTCTTTCACCGCTTGCTCAGCCGCGGCTCGTGCAGAGTAGTTATTTAATTAAAACCGGATTATATGTCAAAGTGTCTGCATAGGGTCTGCGCGTAACACTCGCACCCCGAATATGTGTGTCCCGCATCCCTGTCATATTACGTCTATATTACTAATTACTACGTTCCGATATTAGACACGGGTGAGATTTTGATGTTATTTTGAGCTGGTTTTAATCGCTTTATAGATTCGGTCTTTTTTTCTTTTTTTCATTTCAAATTATATATGGAGTTGCGAAAGTTTGATCATTCGGTGATAGAAATTAGTCATCGCATGTAATAAATCGAATGACTCAAGGGGATCTTTAATTTAATTACATATATACGTATAGGTATATAGGTTGGCGTAATACTTCTCGGAGAAGAGGAACTATTCAGATATCTTTCGAGCGATAAAACTAATGGCAAAGGACGCGGTTATATACCACTCTGAGAATAAGTCGTTGGCCGCATCGCATCGCATCGTATCGTTCGTGGTGAACGGATGTAGTGACGACGCCCGAGGTAGTAGGTCTAGGGTTCGTAATTGGCGACGATAAGGCAAATATAAAATGGATTCATATAATCTATTGCGGTACAGCCGGGGGGGGGAGGGGAGAGGGGGGAAGACCAGGATTTCCAGTTAGGGTACGCTTTAATATTCAGATATGACTTACTTTTAGCTCTCATTTCTCCTCCTCAACCGCAAAGTCGTTCTCTTTTAATTAAAGATATGCTTCTCGTTCTCATTCTGCGATTCTGATTCTGCTGCAACCGCATACTATATATATAATAATATACCAAGAGAATCAAGCCTCGGTGTATAAGTATAGTAGGTACCTATCTAGATTCTAGCTCGTTTTCTCTGTTAGTATGCAGCACCTCAATTCAACGCCGCAGTTATGAATTCAGCTATACGCGAAACCCGACCAGTATAAGAAGGTAACCACAGAGATAGCGTCCTTTGCTCCTTACGCTTTACCGCAATGTATTGTTGCCCATCTCTGCAATAAAAAGATAAAAAGTTTCTAAAGAAAATACCTGAAGGTGAAGGAAAAGGGAAGGAAATGGGACGAGGAGGCGTTCTTCCTTATTGCGTTGGTTAATCGCGTCATCTTTCCATCGCACAATAGTCTCCCTAAATGTAAACAGCTGTTTTATTCGTATGTCTGTACTGGCTGCTCGGAGTCATGAATTTGATTGAACTTTTTATAGGCGATGGATCTGAAAGATTTTTGGAGATATGGATATACCTATGTCGTAGGAGACGGTGAAAATTGATGACGATATGAAAGAATTTCAAGGATAAATAAAGTATAGTAGGCCCAGAGTTTTGCAGCGAAATTGAAAATTAAACGTCGCATTATAGCCGCGCGGCTATACGAAGTATCTAGAGGGTATTTTTTTACTCAGACCGTTCGTTCTGCATCCCTTTTTCTTTCAATAAAGGAACGAAAGAGAATATTGAATACAGTGGCGCGCACATAAATTTTGCAAGCCGTACTTAATTGAAGGGGAAAAGAGCTGCTGGTCTCTCTTCGGGCACAAAGAAGAAATGCTAGCCGGATAGCTATGCCCAGATAGGATATGTTAAACTGTACAAGAATGCCGCCGAGGATCTTCGTCTCTCTTTCTCTCTCTCTCTCTCTCTTTCTTTCTCTTTATCTTCCTCTTTCTCTTTCTCTAAAAATAAACGAAATGAAACTAAACGAAACTCTGCATCGGTATATAGAAGAATAAGAAGCCCGTAGGCTAAAGAGAGCCAAAACATGTCCCAGGGTTGGGATACGGTCCAAATGTCTTCGACTTTGAAAGCGCACTGCGCATAGTGGGAAACATAAAGACAAGATAGAACGTACCACGATCAGGCAGAGGCACCAGGATGTGTGAAACATGTGTAAATAAGCATATCGATAGATTGTCCAAACACCCATCCTCCACACACTTTGTATCATGAAATTAAGAAGAACAGTTTTATCATATCCGTAAAAACAACTAACTAGCTGATATATTGTACCTACACTCGAGGCATCAGCCTGCATATATGCGTGCATCATCATATATATGAGAGGATGAAAGACGAATAAGTTCAGACGGTGTATGGGGGGGACCGCGAAAGGAAAAAAAGAAACCCATGTAGAAACCCAAATGTTCTTTGTCTTCTATATAATACGCGAGTGAAACGTCGACGTACGGATTGAGCTCTACAGCTCGCGGCTATATCTTGTAAAAATAGACCGTTGTTAGTTATATATACGTATAAGAAAGTAAAGTATAGTAATATATGTGGATTGTGGATGTTTTCCGGATATGCGGTTATTTTGTTTGGAAGGTATAGGTCGAGACGCCTCGCACTCCCTAGCTCCTTCTTCAGTGCGTATATGTAATACCGTAATATATATACCAGCTAATACGTACGCGATATGTGGTGTGTATAATTCCTATATACGCTGCGTTATACCTAGAGGAGTTTCAGAGAGAGAACGGGACTGAGACCCCGAGGACTGACTGGTGGTAGGCGGTGCAAATAAATAAACAGTTGTGTGAAACGACACAGCTGGATACACCCGGCTTATACGATCCCGTACCACCCACCCACTTAGTCTAGTTTTACCCCAACTATAATAACTCGACTTCGAACTATTCCACCGATTATATTAGCTCCGTAACATATATATATATATATATAACGTCTTCCAAAAGACGCGTATCTTGGACCAGATTATAAGATATAAAAAAAAAGATGAAACTTTTCGACCGAAAGATAAACGCTTAATTCAGTCCCGAGGCGATTTAATTCTAAAAAAGTGAAACAAACGGAGTACCCCGAGGCGGAGAAATTTTTCGCTCTGGAAAATTGCCTTTTATATAAGATTTCCGAAAAAAGGAAAGAAAGAAAAAAAAACCTGTGTGCCTGTACCGTTAATTATACCGAAAAATTTATAATAGAGAGAATTTTGTTTGTATTTCATGATTACAGGCAAGAAGAAATTTCCCTCAGATCCATCCTGCTGTCCAGTTTGCGGTGTAACCGTACGACCCCAAGAACTTGAACAACATTTTGCCCAGGAACTTGATCGACTTTATAAAGTATCGTCGACGACACCACGGCCAAGATCATCACGATCTTCAGGTCCTCCGGGTCATCCTCAGGATCATCCTCACGCCCCGTTACTACACGCACCATCGGCCGCTGACGGTACGCCCCAGGGTCGATGGGAAACTTACAAAAGAATCAAAGCTAACAGACAAGTGAGTCGCGCGGTTGAAAAAAAAAAAACAAGAAAAAAAAGATCGGTGATAATAATTAATAGTTTTTGAAAAAAAGATAATAGAATTTGCAAAATTCATGAAGCGATACCTCGGTTATAATTTTACAGGCGAGAATACGCGTTAAAAATCGAAAACGAAAAGCTGACGAACCGTCATGCCCTGTGTGCAGCGAACGGTTGTCCGGAAGCCCAGAGGAATTGAATCAGCACGTTGAACGTTGCTTGAATAAACACAACGGTAATCCGCCAGGACAAAATACAGGAATCGATGATGAGGAAGTAGACGTTGAAGGAGACCCTGAAACTTTCGAAGAATACGAATGGGCAGGGCAAAGGCGCGTTCGCGCGAGCTCTATGCTAGTCGGCGGATTTTCTGGTGAGTTAAATCCCAGTTATATGCATTAATTATAGTCCGACGATCACTCATTACCACTGAGTGATCGTCCTGCGTCCATTCGCGTACTATTTTATATACCTACTAACTCGGAATATTCACACGTCGACTAATCAGCTCTAAATTTTGATTTTGCAAATGAAATGAAATGATTCCGAGTCATGTCGCGGTTTCGAAAGGGCAGATAGTCGATGAAAGTGGTGTTTCCCGACTAGCTAGTTTCACCACCAAACCGCACAGTTGCGTGCCGCAGTACGTCACTTTCAATGCCAGGCAGTTTCAGCAGAGAAATTTGCCAGAGAGACAGTTACGACGATTTTCTATTGAACCTATCGGAGATATGTTGTATGTTGGGTATGAATGTGCAGCTGCAGGCCTGGCGACGTCCTCGAGTAACCGAAGTACCGGTGGTGGAGGAGTCGGTAGTCAACAGGAAGACGAAGACGTAGATTTAGTCGTCGACGGTGACGATGCCGCGCAGTTTGGTCCGGCCCAATACTCCGAGGCAGACGTAGTCGCGCCTCGTGCCGAGGGTACGCCAAGGGAGCAAAAAGAACGCGAGGCACTTAGGGAGGCTGTAATATCACCGCACGCACCACACACGCCGCATACACCGCCTGAACAACCTCACGGTGCTCAGGTTGAGGTAAAACCAGAACCCGGTACCGTGACACCGTCAGGATTGCTGCAGCATCACGAGGGCGACGAAATCGACGGTACGTCAACCGTCGTCAGCAGGGATTCCGACGCACCGGTTGTAGAGGCTTTGCGCGGAAGGATCAGAGAACTTGAAGCCGAAATGCGGGTTCAACCTTTCAAGTGTCTCATCTGCATGGTGAGTTTATCATTCGAAATCGCCCCGAAGCCGCATGATCAAAATTTCTTATCCCTCCACGGGCTGATCATTACCTCGCTGGTTTTTCTGCCGCTTATGTTAACAGGAGCAATACAAGAAACCAGTGACTTCAGTCTGCTGTTGGCACGTCCATTGCGAACAGTGTTGGCTTCACACTTTGGTAAGTATTTTATTTATTATACGGATTGGAACATTTTTTTTATTTTTTTTCTCGAATCATTATGCTTATATTTGACTCGGGGATATTTTTTTTTTTTTTTTTTTTTTACATTTGTGATTACAGGGGGCGAAAAAATTGTGCCCACAGTGCAACATGATCACATCACCGGCAGATTTACGACGTATTTATATGTGAGGCTGCAGCCAACCACCATCATCGACGTCGAATTTGCTTTGTGAACGTTTATGTGTTTTCAAAAAATCTCTTACATCGAGACTTTGGGAAAATGAACGTTTCACTTATAGTGTATATCGTTCGGCGAAAGATTTAACAATCCAAATCTCTATTACCCCCAATAATTGCACACTTGTATATTTGTATATTACTTTAAATTAAAGAAAGAAAGAAAGAGAGAAAGAAAGAAAGAAAGAAAAAAAAAAAAGAAAAAAGAAGAAAAAGAAAAAATAAAACAAACAAACATAATATACTATAATATTAATACCACGCATCGTCACGCATTTATATATATATATAAATATCTATAATATAGACTATATCTCTTCCAATTACGTACGTATTATATATTATTAATTAACTCATTGAAAAGCACCCCCTCGACAAAAACTCAACACACTCAATTACATAAAAAGTAAAGAGAATAAGAAGAAGAAGAAGAAGAAAAAATTCTGCAAAAAAAAAAAAATAAAAAAAAACAAAAAAAACAAAAACGCCTAATAGCGCAATAATCCTAAATATATTTCGAATGTATATGTGTGTGCGTGTGCGTGTGTGTATCGATATCGTGAATGGACAAAAAAAGCTGAACGAGATGATTGACTATCATTATAATTTATATATGGCGAAGAATATGAATTTTTTTTTTTTTTTTTTTTTTTCTTTTTTCTTTCACAACCGAAGTTTTATCTACCTAGTATTTATTATTATTATTTTTCTTTTTTAATATTTATTATTTTATTTACCACGTCTTCTCCAACATTCTTTATATACTTTATATAAATACCTACACCTACCCTGTATACATTACAGGTTACCTCGTTTATCAGTATATATACACGAAGAAAGCAAAATCTATATAAATATAAATATTCAGTTTATCAAATATTTTTTCAACATCGTTTACAGAACTTTGAATAAAGATTGGTTAAAAATTATTGTAATCATTGCGTTATATATCTGTTTATATACTTAAAAGTTACGTAGTACCTTACCTACGTATCGTCGATTCCTCAAGTTCATTATGGTTCCTCAAGTACCTACATTTCAATTCGATACATACACAGAAAGAAAGGTTAACTTGATTCAAGACAATTTTGCGGTCCAAAAATGAAGACCGAAATTTTCTCGGATCAAATCAAAAATTATTTCTCGAACCAAGAAAATTTTCCAAATTTTCTTGGTTCGAGAAAAATTTTTGATTTTATCCGAGAAAATTTCGGTCTTCATTTTTGGACCGCAAAATTGTCTTGAATCAAGTTAACCTTTCTTTCTGTGTATATTTAGGTTTTTTTTTTGTTTTTTTTTTTTTTTTTTTTTCTTTTTTTTTTTCAAGATATAACAAGATATATATAGTATATTTATATGAGATAATTGAATGCCAGCTGCAGCAATCACCATACCGAATTGAATTGAATTGAATTGAATATAATATCTATAATATATATAGTATATATCGAATGCCAAATAATTTGTATTATATTATTAGGTTTCTAATACACACGAACGCGAATGTGTGTCCGAAACGATTAATTAATATAATGATGAAGATGACATAACATTATGCGAATTGTAAATAAAAAAAAAAAAAAATAGTGAGAAGAAGTGAAAAAAAAACAAAACAAAACAAACAAAAAAAAAAAAAAACCAAAACGAATGGATGATACCCGCGAAACTATATAAGAAGATGAAAAAAAAAAAAAAAAGGAAAAATACTGTTCTGTACTCAATAAAACGACCATGGAATGTGTAGACGAGAAATCTTGCCGTTTTCTCTCTCTCTATATATACAGGGTGACCCAAGACCCCCGGACTGGAAGGAATGGGTGAATTCCTCGTTGGATTTTGAGACGAAATTTCCTTTTCGAAAACTTCGTCCGATCAACGGTGTCCAAGTTATTAAAGATAAAGAGTAGCCAATCAGCGCCTCGCTTTAGGTCCGTGCCAGTGCCGGGTCAATAGTGAACGGCGGGCAGGGCCCGTGGTTTATTTTACATTTGGCTACTTTCTTCTTCACTTTACGATCGACGCGTATTATTATTATTATTATTATAAACCACGGGCCCTCCCCGCCGTTCACTATTGACCCGGCACTGGCACGGACCTAAAGCGAGGCGCTGATTGGCTACTCTTTATCTTTAATAACTTGGACACCGTTGACCGGACGAAGTTTTCGAAAAGGAAATTTCGTCTCAAAATCCAACGAGGAATTCCCCCATTCCTTCCGGTCCGGGGGTCTTGGGTCACCCTGTATATACAATACCTTGAACATATAACAATTATTTCTTTCTATATTCCTATATAATATATTACAACCGTGTCGCAGGATATAGAGATTCCGTGCTGTACTTACAATATGCAGCTAGCATCTCTTATAATCAATGGATACGAGTCTGAAAATACAGGGGGGTAAAAGAGGGTGTAAAATGAGGGTAAAAAGAAACTGTCTTTGGGTAAAAACCGACAAAATGGCGGAGTTATGCGGAGATATACGATTTGTTACTCGTTTTAACCGCAAGAGGAAAGAAGAAAGCCTGTGTGCAGAGACCCGCCCCTGCAGGGTGCAGACTATACTCGCTAACGTTTTCTCTCCTCTTTTCATTCTACTCTCTCGGATTTATAGTGACCGTGATAAAACGGGACCTTTTTACCTGTTTTTTTTTTCTTTTTACCTGTTTTTTTTCTTTTACCTTCACCGAATCCCACAAACGTATATATATATAACTTCGCTAAGCTACGGTGGTGGTTCTCTTAGAGTTCTTGAAAAAGAGCCATCTATGCCTGAGAACCAGAGAGAGACGAGAGAGAGAGAGAGAGGAAAGAGAATAGGAGGCGAATAAAATCGAGTGGGTGGTAGGCGGAGGTACGATATCGCCACGCCTCTCTAACCTCTTCGATATTTTCTATCCTTATTTTCCAACCTACTACAGTATTTTCCTTATTTTATTATACCGCTGCACCGCCATTATATGTATATATCGAATGAGCAAAAGAGAAGAGCGAAGAAAATAGAAGGTAGGTAGAACTATCCTATCCCGCTACACCTGCGCCAATTTCACCGTTTCGTCTACTATGTTGCTTTTTGAACGTCGGTATAGTCAGCGAAAAGGGATATATTTTGCCCCTCGGTATTGTAACCGATCGATGTACCGCATGGACCTACACCTGCATGTGTCAATGTGTGTTTGAAATATCTTGTAATCTTGCGTCGTGGGTTTTTCTTCTTCGTATGTACCTATATATGAGAAAAGTGAATTCCGAATCGTTAATTCTCGACGGTATTCTGTCTTGTTTTTTTCTTTTTTCTTCTGTTATATAAGATCAGGCGATTTTTTTTTTTTTTTTTTTTTTTCGGCCAAATTTTCTACCCGATATCACGAGCGTCTCTTTCTATTGTACTATACAGTCGAAGCAGCTCTGTATACCTAAGTGGGGAGGGGGGGGGGAGTTCGAATTGATCGAGGGTGAGAAAAGTGGGGGCCGGGTCTATACTTGGTCTGAGCCAACCGCCGCAAACGCGAGGCTGAACATCGCGGGTTGTACGCCTGCGAACGTGTTGAAAAAATGTATAAGCACCGCCCCCCAGCTGTAGCCAACCACGCAGTCGCCTCCTAGGAGGTACGATGCGAACCTACCACCTACCACCTACCACCTTTCACCTACCCCGTAACTTGTACCTTGCGTACCCGAACCCCGAACCCCGAACCTTCCTACTTCTACGTCGTCGCGACGCCCGCGCCGTCCTATAAAACGTAAACGTATACACACGCCCCTTGAGGTTCCCGGGGCGTCAGGTGTTTGCTTTTAGTCAATATATAAGCGACGCCGCGTGCGGTTTTAACCTTCGAACAAACGACGCACGCCTGAAAGAGAGGTATAGAGTAGAACCCCACGCCTCCTAAGGACCTTCGGCCAGGTGATAGGGGCGTCGCGACGTTTAAGGGCGGACGTTTTTGTTTCAAAACCTTGTTATAAATACTCTATATATATATAGTACAGAATTTTCCTTACACCTATACGTATACCTATACCTATATAACTCGGGGGGCGAATTCACGTAGGTATAACAACCTCTATACTCTTATAACTAGAAATTTAATTGCCTCAAGTAGCCTGCGCAGAGAAGTAACGAACGCGATTTCATGTACATATGTTTCACCAGGAAACAACCCCTCGGCAAAAATTATTGGGTTTATATCTAACCCATACAGTTTTCATTTGGCTCTCATATATACGTATACCTACATGATTGTACTATAATACTCGTTGAACAAAGATTAACGGCCAGTTTGGTTTCGGAAAGATTTTCATCTACGAAAAAAAAAACACAACGAGATTTTTAATAATCGTTGTACGAGCATCGCCTTAATCGCGTTTGTTAATTTAAAAACCGAATATTGCGCCACGCCCAAGTAGAATAAATTTTTTTACCTCATTCCTTAATAAAGATTAAAAAAAAAAATAAATAAATAAATAAATAAGAACGGATCCGATCGTAGAGATGAGCGAAAGCTTGTAGGGATCTAACCGTTCCTCGAATTTTTATACTTACATCATATATTTTGTAAGAGTCGATATAATTGTCAAGATATAAGAAATCGTCTGAATGAATATTAATCGACACATTTGTTCACCTCCGCAGTAATTTGTTACGTTGTTGAAACGTACAGACATATAACAAAACACCGTATGTATATGAATATAGTATAGGTATATATTTCGGAAATTGGATTAGGTTAGATTAAGTTTTGGTATACATAAAGTTAATCCTATTACGCGTTATTTCACCATACTATATATATATATATATATAGATCCGCGATCTGTATCGACTAGATTAATTCGTTCCCTGTATAGTATTAGTCAGTTTATCAGAATTTACTACATATTCACCCGATCACTGAAGCCTGGCGCTTGAAAATTAGTTGTATTATGATAAAAACTATATTATATTTATAAACGATTTAGGATGGAACAGCATATGCATGGAAAGATAAGGTGAAAACGAGATATAAAGAGGCATTTAATAAATATATTAGTTTATTTCTATATATAATATAGTATATATATATATTTTTTTTTTTTTTTCTTGTATAACATATAATAGATCATGTATTGTAATAATTATATTATATATTTAAAATCTATAAATTTCTTCTTTTTATTCTTCTTATTTTTTTTTTTTTTTTTTTTTTTTTTATTATTTTTTATTATCATTTCCTTATATAAATGTAAATTTTCAAATTAATATCATAATATAGTGTGTATATATATATATCTTATATTGCAAATAGGACTTGATTCGTATAATTATATAATATTTATGGCATGAAACGATTAGGTAAGTAATATGTGTTATATATATCATCTATATTATTAAAATATATAAGATCAAAAATTAAGGCACATAATGGCTTCATACTATAATGCGATTTGACGAAAAAATAAAAAATAAAATAAAATAATAACAAAATTCAACTATATATAATATAATATAACCGATCGCGTAATATATGGTTCTCGTCGTCGTCGTTGTGCAGGCTATATTTATTTTCAATTCTTTCTGTTAATCCTTATTATATCGTTGGGGGGGGGGGGGGGGGGGGGTATATATATAATATTTACCTCCGTTAATTATAAACACTCTACAAAATATATTATACTTTTTTTTATATATATATATATATTATATGATGATGTCATTATGTTGTAATATATAAGAACGTATAATATACGTTGTTTACGATTGTAGAATGATATTATAACTACATTATGTATATAAAAGTATTCCACTCCTACTACTTCCGGAAACAATGAAAAAAAAAAAAAAAAAAAAAAAAAAAAAAAAACACATAACTACAAAGTTAAAATACGAACATGAGATAATATTTTATATATGGTTTCGATATAATATAATATTGATCGAGCAGTGAAACTGCAATTATTATCATTTCCTTTTCTCGTGATATGCCGTGGTGGAAAAAGAAAAGAAGAAAGAAAAAAAAAAAAACCCAAAAAAAGAACTTAATTATCACGAAGGTGTATACACATATATAGGTACCATATTAGGCAGGTATAAACATATATATGGTGTTGCAGTTTTATTTACAAATTGAATTGATTTCATGATATATATTATACTTATTCAAGATTCGTTCAAAGATAAGGAAATTTAAGGGATGCTGGGAGGATTGTATATTAATTATAAGGGATTTGGGGGTTGGGGGGTTATATTGGATCTTTAGACGTCAACTTTGTACGGTGATCCAGGAATATGTTCGTCGCCCCATTTAACAAGCACAATATACTCTCCACGTTCACGTACGAGATAACCAACGTTGTAGTTATGTCTTCCTGTATGCTTGACGAAAACCTCTTCGCAAGGTCCTTTAGGACCGTGGATACCAACGAAAAGTATGTTGTTGCCTGTAATCGAGAAATAAGAAACGATTAGTGACGCTCATAAATATAAAAAAATTCTAAAAAGTCGCAGATTAACTTAATCTCTTACCAGCTTCACCAGCGCTGACGGTAAACTGATTCTGCTTCCCAAGGTATGCCTTCTTCAGACCCATACCCTTGCTGGTCACCTTAGTAGCGTCTGATTTGAAGAGCGGAAGTACGGGTCCCACGTTCTTAGACTTTGAGATTTTCTGTACGGTCTCAACAACCACTGAACTCGTTTCTTGCGCCCCTCTTTCGGCCAGGTCAGCACCTACGTCGGGAAATCATTAATTGATCAGTAGTCGTCACATGCGGTGTTTGTATACGGAATCGATTTAATCAGTTGTAGAAAAGCTACCGACCGTTGCGTTGCGTTGCGAGTAGCGAGCGAGTTACCGGCATGGTAACTCGCGCACTGCTGATAACGCACGTTTCTCGTTTATCGTTTATAATGACTTTGGTGGAATAGCTGTGTCGAGCGATACTTACCGATGCAAGAAACCTTGTATGGTGATCCAACGATGTGATAACCGTTGTACTTGATGCTGATGTAATAGTCGCCCGGTACCAACGGAGTGTATCTGACTTTGTATCCTTCTTCAACCTCTGTGCAGTCCATAGCAACTCTGCTAGGACCGTCAACGGTTACTGCCAGTGCACCGGCGCCGGCGTTACACGTGTCGATAAGGAAGTCCGTTTTCATACCGGTCTTTATTTCCGAAAGACCACTTCCGTAAGCGTGAAGAGCTGCTGGGTCGGCGTCAACCTTGCCAACCTTGATGCGGAATGGACTGCCGGGTATATGAACACCGTTGAATTTCAGGTGGATGTTGTGGATCCCATTCTCTCGTGCCATGAATCGTACGGAATAGGTTTCCGAGTCTATTGACTGGATGAAACAATCGTCTTCTATCCCGCTCGGTGATACAATCTGGAGATAAAAGATATACCAGCTTGATTTCGTTTTTTATACTTGGCTGGCAGAGTCTCGAAGCTTTTATAGAAAATCGAAATAGCCATTTGCTCACCAAGTTTACAATTCGATAATATTTTAGGTCGTAAAACAATTGGCGAAGGCATTTGTGTGCGAGGAATGTTATATTTTGGTTTTCGCAATCCTGTATGTATAAGCAAAGCACTTTCGTCAATCTCCATAGAGATGATCTATACGTTTTCGAGAAAAAGTTTTCGAGGCCGATTTTAAAAAAGCAGTTTTATTTTAGCTGATCATCACCGCACCACGTAGTACATATAGCTAACTGCTTTCAGGTGCGGAGCGGTGTCTCGATGGTATAAGCTTGAGCCTACGCACTATGACGTAGCTTTACCGATTTCACAACTGTGATTCTATTCCTGTCTTTACGTTTCTGCGCAAGTCAATTTCGTTTGGTAAATTACTTAGACAAGATACGTATAGGTACTACGAATTAAGGTATGGAGCATTTGCGACTTGACGACTTTGATTGCTTTCCCGATGAGGTAGGTATAACATTCGTAAGATCATTCGCGGGATGGTTTGGATAGAAAAGCTCGCTGTTTAATATGTCGACTACTCACCTTCGCGTCCAATTCACCCTTGGCATCATTTTTGCGAACTAAGAAAGTCGCTGGTTTGTCAGGCTGCACTCCATTGTCGGGAAACTGGGCTACCTCCAGCTTATGAGCATCACCGACCGCGGGTGATATGTAGACCTTGTGAGGTGAGTCAGGGATGTGTTGATCGTTGAACTTGATGCCGACACGGTATTCGCCTGGAAAATAAGGAACATGATCATGTCCAGGTTTTTTTCGACCTTGAAATCGTGTCGCGAACATTAGATTTGGTGCAAAAGCTGCGACCGATCATCTGTCGAATTGTTACAAAGGGATGAAACACTGCAAGACTAGTTCGCGGATGACTGACCATTCGCATCGTCCGAAGGTGTTGTGATGCCTGACAGCACGATTTGCTTAGACGCCTTGAAGGTACCCATCCTCTAGGTATGGAGTGGTATGGTGGCAGAATTAAGACACTTCTTAGATCGCGCGAGTATGGGATGGATGCGTTGAAAAAGCAAAAAAAAATATGTGAAAGTCGAGTCGAGAATGATCAGAAATAAACTAGTAGCGATGATGTAAACGCAGCTGTTAAACCCGCGAGGCTCGATCACACACCACTACTTCTTCCTCGCTCTCACTTTTCTAACACAAAATCTAACCACGGATTCGAAATCTTACCCCTACTTTGAAAGCCCCCCCACGCTCCCCCCACGAACGTACCCCACTTCTCACAGACTCAAACCAAATATAACTTTTGCCCCATCGCAGAGTCATCAGCGTCGACGACTAACGGAGGCACCTCTATACTCCGCCAAAATATGAATCCACCCAACAAATATAGCCCACTGGTATTTCTGGAACACACTACACTACCACATAAACTGCGTGTAACCCTGTGTGGTGTGGTGAATCGTTACCACGCACATATTCGTGATATTCGGCACACACAACAACCCACAGGCATGATATTCGCTCGGTGACCGATTGATACTATCTAAGGTGCAGTGCAGGTTTCTGTTTTTTCATTCGCTTTTTTTTTCTCGTCCAATTATCGCGAGCTAAAATATACCTACTATATCATATGGGAATACTCACCAGGATCGGTTGCTGTGTAGCTGACGTAGCAGCTTCCGTCTTTCCTGTCTTTGAAGTCGATCTGAGCTTTGCTAGGACCTTCGACGGACACCGCCAGAGTACCGGCTCCAGCTTCCCGAGTCCAGATATTGAATTCGCAGGGCTGACCCTGTTCTCCTCTTTCGAGTCCTGGACCACCGGCGTGAACGCGATGAGCACCGCCGTCTCTGAGCGGTCCTACAGTGAACTGGAAAGGCGATCCAGGAATGTGCATTTCCTTGTACCTCACGGACACAGTGTGAACGCCAAGTTCTTTCGGGACAAATGCTACGGCGTAGAGACCGTCCTCGACTTCCTTGATCTCCGCATCCTCCGTCACACCTCCCGGCGAGGTTACGGTTGCTGTAAGGTCGAAGGACGTTATGCCAGGCATCTTGAAAGTCAATTTGCACTGGCTTCCGACTTCGGTGATTGGCACAGCCTCTCTCTGACGTTGGATCTTCTCACGTTGACGATTGCTACCTTCTCCGCTGACCTTGACCGTGAAAGGCGATCCTTCCACGTGGTGATCGGCGAACTTGAGATTCATTATGTAGTATCCTGGCTCGGTTGGTTTGTAAGATATGTTCAGTGTCCCGTCGTCGTTGTCCTTGCACTGGATCTCCGCTTTGCTTGGACCTTCCATCGACAGCGATAGACCTCCGAATCCAGCGTTTCTGGTATCGATGGAAAAGGTGTTGTCGGCATGGGTCTTACCCTCCTGAAGAGCGCTACCGCTGATCTTAACCTTCTTAGCATCTCCGACTTCCCGCTCTTTGACATCGATCTTGAAAGGCGAATTAGGGATGTGCTTTCCCATACGTTTCACGGCCACAGTGTGAGCGCCTGGTTCTCTCGGTGTAAACGAAACGCACATGTTTCCAGTCGCCAGTTTCTTCAGGAAGGCTGGTTCCTCCAGACCACTTGGAGCCGTGATCGATGCATTCAAGGCCCTGATGTCATCTTCGGATACTTTTCCCGGCAGTGTAACCTCGCTTGATGAACCGACCGAGATCTGGTTGCGCTTGCGACCTTCCCCTAAAAAAATTTTTTCACTCAATTAAGTCGCGTTTCATATTTGGTCTTATATTATTATTATTCGAGTGGACTAATCGGTTTGGAAAACCTCGCCGATGAGATGACTCAATATATAAAGCGATGTAGGTATATATATTATATTATTGGAACCGCGAAGGCGAGATCTATAATTGTACAAGGAAGCCGTTTATATCTATCACAAGTTGATATTTTTCGAATTTATTTCTGTAAAACCCTGCCAGATATTCTATTTGCATCCATCTAGTTTTGTAGTTGGCAAATTTTGGGGGGGGAGGAGGGGAATGGAAAAAAAGAAATAATTCAAAATAACGGATGTATAATTTCGTACGAGCTTAAGAGTTTGTCCCTCTCTTTACGATTTCTATATATATATATATATATACTATATATTAAATTCGGTTTAGGTAAATATAGAACCGCCACTCCTTCTTTCGATTCTAAAAAAGAAAATTCTTATTCATACTCGTAATTGCAGAAAAACAGATTCGAGGTCAGCTCGAAGATTCCTTTCCCTTCCCTTTCCCCTTCCCCTTCCCCTTCCTTCGCCACCCTTATTAAATCGAAATGGACTAATTACCGGTGATCTTTGAGACGTAGGGGCTGCCCTTGATGTGCTTGTCGGCGAATTTCACGGATATCTTGTACTCCCCGGGAGCGGTTGGCAGATACGACACTGACACTGTTCCGTCCTTGTTATCATGACACGAGATCTCGGCCTTGCTTGGTCCTTCGACAGCCAGGGAAAGACCACCGGCTCCAGCGCCCTTCGTTGATATCGTAAAGTTTCCTGGCTCTCCGCAAACACCATGGCTAAGTCCTGCACCGTATGCAGTCACGTATCCACTTGCCAACGAATCGACGTGGAACTTGAAGGGAGAACCTGTAAAGTTAATGACATAACGTGATATATTTCCACTCGGGAGTAACCATAATATACAATCAGAAAAAAGTCTTGTCGACACAACCAAAATTTCGGTTATTATATGCACAATCAAATTTTTTGTAATTCAGTCAACCAAAAATTTTGTTGGAATAGCCAAAATTTCGGTTGTCCCAACAAAATTTGGTTTTCCCAACGAAATTTTTGATTGACTGAACAAAAAATTTGATTGACTGAACAAAAAATGTGATTGTGCATATAATAAACAAATTTTAGTTGTTATTTCTCTGAGTGTATGTGCATAATAGACATATTAATTTTAGAGCTTTTGAACTCGTGCAACGAGACTCGTGGGGATCCTCACCTTGCACATGTTCTCCGTTAAACTTAACGTATACTTCGTGCAGACCTTCCTCCTTTGGAGCGTACTTGATCGAGACGGTACCATCCCGGTTATCCTCCACCTCAGGCTTGTCTATGTTACCACTCGGCATTTTTACCTCGGCTGTAAAAAAAATTTGAATAACATAGGTGATTAGTGCCGATCGTTTATTATGGCTGATCAACGTCTTTCCACATATGTATAATACATATATATATATATATATATATATCGTATGGGTATAATCATTTTGTGTAACAGCGCATAACTCAATCCACGTGCTTTTTGTTTAGTTTCTCTTTGGGTTACGCGCGTTTACTTGATAGATGGCACAGTGTTGTATATATATATATATATATATATATATATATATATATATATATATATATATATATATATATATGTATAGGTATATAGTAGTACGTGACTTGGAACTATAAACGTGCGCGTTTTTCTTTTCTTGTTTTTTTTTTTTTTTTTTTCTCTGTTTTTCCGCGTTGAAAACAGACGCTTTATATATATTCCCATCATCGACTAATTGTGATTAATGGATAAACGTATATATGTGTGTGGGCATCGGAGATAATATATGGGGGGTAAAACCTTTTTTCGACTCGATGTGGAATATGCTCTGAAAAATCAGAGGGAGAAAGTCCAGTCCTGGACCTTGTGCTTCCTTAGTTTGTTCCTCGATCGATATTTGAGCGTAGCAAATCGGCTTTTCTGCACGATCGAACTCGCTGCAGGTAAGAGATTTCAACCAAACTCGATAAAATGTCGATAATTCTTGCCACGTAGTGACCACTTCTTCGGGTTCGTCCCAAAACATCTCTAAACTTTCGACAAACTAAACGAACCCGTTACCCTTATCTGCGATTCACCTATATATTAATATTATTTATGTACACGCGAGGGTTACACACTTGCACTGATCAAACCGTTATAAGTTTCACAAACGAATTGGTGCCGGATTAATTAGGAAATTTTCAAATCCTTATTCATTCTAACCGGACCAATTCGTCCTGTTTTTCGGACCCTTTTCGACATTTATTGATTATTGATTAGGAAAGAGATCGAAAGATTTCGACGATAAATAATTTAATAAAATCGATTTGCAGATCACTTTAAATGAATTTCACATATAAACTATGAAACTAAAATCGCAATCTAGGTCAGAGCTAAGGATGCTAGTGAAGGACTAAGGGTATATTTCATCATTTAAATTTTCAGTGTGAAAAAAAAAATACACTTTCACTAAGTGGTGAAAAATTTCGTCTGTGTCGAAAAGGGTGAAAATTTGCGGTTCGTGATATGATAATCGCGCGGTGATTTAATCAGAGCAAGTAATCACTAACCACGACAAAACGACGAATGAATATTAAATGTGGGGATGAATGAACGAACGAACGATTTATCGGATGTATATATATATGTGAAGGGGGGAATAAACAAAAAAAAAAAAAACGAGTCGGTCGCGGACTTTGCGGTGTTGTAAAACCAACTCCGTCTTTCTCCAGTGGCAACTAGCTCAGAGGCGCATCTCTGACACGACTGAGGTAAAGACAGACGTGGCGCCGGGTTACTATCAAAATGGCGATGCCTCCTCGCTCCCCAATACCGAGAGTAAAATTCTTCTCCAGAACTAAGCCAACAGGATGTGATATATTAAAAGTAGACCTCTCTGATGTGCGTTAATTTACACGCAAAAATATTTTAGATCAGAGGAGAACTGTGACGCAAATTGTCGCGAAAATGGTGGGGGGGGCCGAGTTACAATTTCTTGGTGTATAACGTCCCCCTATACCTGCAGACAGTTGCCGTTGCCGTTGCGGTCCGGGCTCGGAATTCATCCGGCACAGGTACTAAACTGTGCGAGTAGGACGGCACCTTATGTAAAAATATGTTTTTGGCACATAAACCGCCGACGACGATATGATATCTAATTTCGTATCGACTAAGGTATCGACGAGGATTGATATCTCTTATCAATTAAACCGCGACAGTCCTGCAGGCGGGGGATCTGCAACCCCCTGTAGATGCAGATGCAATCGGCACAGGCATGATCGATCCGCGATTTCCTTTGGGTATATTACTATCTAGGAATTATATTTTCGGACGTAGATTAAGAAAATTGGAAGAATCTCAAGAGAACTAGGTTTTTTCAACTTCAAACTTTATGACCAAGCGGCTTTATGACAGGAAAAAAAAAAAAAAAAAAAAAATCTAAGGCGACCCCCTGGAAACCGAAATAGACGGAAGGCACGCTTCGGGGACTTTTTTTTTCTCCCTCTTCTTCTTCTTCTCAGTTTTTTTGTTTTTTTTTTTCTTCTTTTTTGACACCTGAGAGAAAAATTATTAGACGAAAAAAATAATTCTATAGCTATAACGTATACTATATTTATTGCGGGGAGATACTATATAGAGAATTCAGATATGCGAATAAATAAGAGTTTATTACCAAACTACGTCACCCGCGTGGATGTATAATGTATATATATCGGAAATAAACCGATACCCTGGATGCCCCATCGCTTTTAACTAATTCTATAATTTATCTTGTAAAAAATTCTTCTTCTTTCACTAATATTTTTTTTTTTTTTTTCCATTTTTTTTTTTTTTTTTCTTTTTATTCCCCCAAATAAAATATTTCTGGGCTGATATTCTTAAGATAGATTAATCTCCCGCGCAGGCGCCTTAATGCCAGTATTTCTCTTGGTTGGTCACTTCTTTGAACGCCGTCCCCGAACCCCGAAGCAGGAAACGATTCCATGATTGCCTCGACCATTCCATGCATGCTGGCTATAAGATCTGAGCCAAAAGAAACATCAGAGATCTGTCTCGCACTGTACCTATGTCGTCCAATTTATACGATGCCAGATATTATTGCGACTCGTCATTAATTACCGATGATTTAAACCAACCGGGGAAATTATACTAATTCTTCACAGGGATGAAGAGAGGAGATTATAATAAAGAGCTGAGATAAGCTCAATAGGAAATATGCTTTTTATACGATAAAAGTTTCGGCATAATAATAATAATAATAATTAGGTCAGTCAGTTAATTTGAAAACTATATTCAATCTGATTCTGATTAAAACTTTTGATCTGTCGAATTCCATCGATATGTTTAGATAACCATCGTGCATTGGATAAGTGAGATATGAAAAGTTTGATCTTTTTCTCTGTCGCGTTTTATCCTTTTTTTTTTTTTTTACCCCAGTCCGTAGCCATGGAAGTGTGAGGTCGGGTTTGGCTGACTGAGCTAGCAGCAAACGCATCCGGCGGTGGTACTTAATCACCAAATATTAATACCGCGACTAGAATTTGCGTGTAATAGTATTTTTGGCTTAGGACCGATCTCACACCCAACCTCTATAAACCTGTCCTGTCCGTCAAACGACACTTTTGGACAGGTATATAAACCGTCAACCGATTTTCGCTACGTGTCCGTTTCCTCTCGTTAAATCATTTCATCAAATTATTTCAAAATTTTGTCACTGATTAATCAAATTTCAACATCCGAGTATCCCGAGTATGATCTGCACACCGATAGATACATATAGAAAGAGAAAAGCGTGATCTTTGCAGCACATTGTTGATTCACCGTTTGAAACGTATAGGTATCGTTATTTTCTTGGCTGATCTCCACGGCTGACAATATTCTCACTCGAAGTGTAGTTGAACCCATTAATTGATTATCGTACGGATACGCGGAAAGAATCGAGAAGAATGTTATTACAGCATCACCTGCCTTGACCACTCTCTCATTCATAATCGGTACAATCTAGTGAATGAAAAAAACAATGCCCCCATTGTCCTTTCTATTATTATCACCAGACGTATAGTGAACTGGTCAAGAGTTCTTTTCTCTCCTAGTTTCTCAATGAGAATAGATACAGCTGCTTCATTAAAAAAAAAAATAAAATAAAGCAACTCTTTGATATCCTCGGACGTTCTGCCAATTTTAAAAAGCTCCGTAGTATTTATCAAAGATATCAATGTCTCGTATTGAATCCAGGCATAAACCTGGTTGGCTGGCTGGATGCACAGAGGGGCATTTTACTCACTCCAGCTCACATACACCGATATACCTATATACCTATACCTACTGGTCAAGTTATTTTAAATTGTATGTTTACAATAACAGCCGTCATTCGCAGCTGTGTAAATCAAATTTTAATGCTGATTTTAGCGGCTACCAATCGGCCTTCGTCGTCACTGGTATAGGTAGGATTATAGGCCGATACGTGCGTAGTCAAGAATAATAAAATTAAAAAAAAAAAAAAAAAAATCGAAAATAAACCAGATTTTATGTTGCATTGAAAACTCTGAGCCCCTAAAAATTGAAGAGAAAATAAAAAAAAAAAAAATATATATATATATATATTTTTTTTTTTTTTTTTGGTAATACTCACAAGTCACAACGCCACCGGTTGAAGGCAGGGGTATATGGTTGAGTTGAACGTCCCGGAACTTCTGCTTGTTGTTAGAGTCCTTTTGAGTGCTACTACGTTTTGTGGTAACGGTTGAACTCTCTTGAACACTGCTGGTACTTCTCTGCTCGACAACGTGTTGCTGAGAATCAGACTGTCGTTTACGGTGACTTTTCTGACTGGTACTATGCTCGCGGTATTCCTCCGAAGCCTATAATAATTAGAGTGCAGATATATAAGGTGAAGGTGAAGGTGAAGGTAAAAGAGCTCATGAATCGTAAGATCATTCGAGGGGAAGAATATTTTGAAAAAATACAACAAAAAAATTTTACTTCCCACGGTATAATGATTTTTCGAAATTCATGGAATAACCGCGATATCGAAAATAATGTTTATATGAATGTTATGTTCGGTTATGTTTAACGGTCTTATAACAGCAGTAAAAAAAAAAATAACTGCGTAGTGGCTATTAAGTTAGACTTAGGAACGTTATACTAGTATATCATATTAACACAACATATACATACAAACAGCCGATGGTATTTCTGGTCTAAATTTTAATCCCCATTTAATATATCTGCGAGTATATTAAGTTGATAACTATTTTTCTTTTCTCAACTTCGTAATTCAACGCATCCTTGACCTTGGTTACAAGAAGAAAAAAAAAAAAAAAAAAATGATATATATAGTATATCGAATCCGAAGACGTGCAGCGTATACTATGAGAGCTTGCGATCCGGAAGCAGAAACTGTTCTCTGCAGGGTGAACGAATTTCGTCAACTGAACGTAGTAGGTACTTTAGATACAATAGAATTTCAATTTGTGACGATGCGAGGAGTGGCTTGGGTATTATTTTCGTCTGCAGGATTCTACCTGGCGCGTGATTCCCCACCATTGCAGAGTCTAAATTTTCATTATACGCGCAAAGGGTAAATAAGGACGGTGTAAATTTTCTGGTACAAACATCGGCAGGGCGTCGATCAGATATAAGACGACGGCTATTGCCGCGAGTCCCGTGAGCTTCTATTTTCGATATTTTAACATTTGCTTCTCGGATCTAGGAACGAAACGACAGTTGGCCAGCAGCTGCTACACCATATCTCATATCCCACCTTCGCAACAAGATATATATGTATCCAAAATCTGAATGGCTAATGAATTGCTTTCGAAGCTTTTCCATTTTTTTTTTTTTTTCACTTCTTTTTCTAATTCCAAAATCCGATGAAAATTGACCAGTTTTTGACGATAGCGCAGCAAGAACCGAAAATCAAAAGGCATAATATATTTATATGATATCGCGTGCATCGAGTTATTATACGCTGAAGCAAATAACTCGTGATGCCAGAAATTCCTGTGAAAAAGCAAAAATTAGAGACTTTAGCTATTCGATGTCGCAATTTGAACGGTACCGCAGTGCCTCGAGGTAGAGCTTGGTGTTTAATTTAACGCCGGGCATTAATTCAACGCGCCTTCACTCTCACCGCGACTGCTTGGACTCCCTGCCTGCACCACCCCCGCCATACTCAGAGTGCTTATAAATTTTGCGAAAGCATCAGATGTACTGAAAATAGGCCAGGAGGAACCCCGGGTCTCTCGTTTCGTATCGCTATCCGTAGCTTAGACGTATTTTGACAAAAAAAAATTTTTTATTTCACCTCCTATAACTCGTCCTTTTTTTTTTTTTTTTTTCTTTTTTTCTTTTTAATTATACTTGAAGATTATTAGTTTTCAAATTCTCGAACTCGAGATATATATATATATATACCTATACTGATCGATAAATCTTTCGGGATCGACTAATGAAGCGATTATTTAATTGGAACAACACCAAGACACGGGCAACACCGTAGCACAGCCTCGTTATACGCAGATGTAACGAAAATTAATTATCCAGAACCGTAGCTCACACACGAGTAACGGATATTATGAGTTATGGGATAGAAGTATAATTATGCAACGAGAATCATCGCTCTCAAAAAAAAAAAAAAAAAGAAAAAAAAAAAGTCACGGATTAGCGGATAAATGAAAAAGTTGAAAAAATCGAACGGTTCAATATATTATCTTTGCGAAATGAGACCGATATGGAAAATCATTAACGATGGGATTGATTGACCCATGAAATGTATTTAAATGGGGGGTATGCATGCATGGAAGATGATGGATGAGAGTGATGATGGTGGCGACCCGAAATATGATTGGCGATGGTTTGAGGAGTGAAGGGAGGGGGGAGGGGGGGGGGGGGGGAGAGGGAGTTATGACTGTTATAAAATTGTTACTTGGCAGATAGTCCTGGTCTTGACGCGTGAACCACAGTTGGTAGAGAGTGAATCGTACCCCGATGTTGACGCAGTAGGGTGCAGGACGTAGGAACGACGGTGCGATTCGAATGCGAAATATGAAGATATTACTATACGAATTAGATATGATGCGATCGGGCAGAGCCTTCGAAGAGAACTGTGTTACTGGAGGGTCTGCGACAATATCCTTCGTACGTGTTAGTCTCTATAGTTAGATCAGTTCTACTCCCACCAGTTAAACCCTCAATACTGTGTGGGAATCCATTTTTGATACTTTACATCCACGATCTTAAAACCGGACCCACTTGTAAACCTATCGCAAGACCATACGAACAATGAAATAAAAACGGGGTATCGCGTGTCAGGATGACCTGCCAAAGCCATATATTACATTTTATCCTGATGCTGGAGACTCGGAAATGCATTTCCATCTTCTCGTTGTTCTTATAGGATGAACAGTCTACTGCCGTCAAAATAATAAGAAAGAAAAAAAAAAAAACGGGGAGTCCGTGAAGCTCTTACGGATATATTTATTTACGCTAAAGCTAGAAATCCTCGTTTCAATTCTCCAGTCTCATTATTCTTCTCTTCTCACTTTTAAATGCCAGCGCACGCGGGTTATTCTAACCAGAAACGTGAGACTTAATCACGCGCGCTTAGCCGCAGTAGATTTATTTATCATCCATTCCTTATTTGCCTGATTTATAATAAGATATAGAAGCATGCGACTATTTGGAAAAAAGAAAAAAAAAGAAAAAAAAATTCGCTAAAAATAAACTGAAGCTCAAAGATCTTCAACCAGGCTGTAATCTCCACTGCATGGGATTAATCAACAGTAAAGTTATATAATGCTCACCACAAAAGTGTAGAAACCTTCAGGAACGGGTTGACCGCCGAATTTTATGCTCAAAGTGTATTCACCGGCATCGGCAACTTTGTAGTAGACATTTACAGTCCCGTCTCCGTTGTCCTCGATGTCGATGTCGACAGCATCGCTGAAAGGTTTTGAAAAGAATCTGATATAGTTAGTTTCTAAAGTGATATCTTTGATTCGGTTGGATTCAAAGTTCAATGCTCCCGCAAAAATGTGATAAATCTCGTTTTTATTTAAATGCGAGAAAATTCGAAGGCTTTATGGGGCGAAAATGACCAAATGATCAAATTGCGAATTTGAGTTTACTTTCAGGAATGAATTTGGCCAACTCTGAGTGGTCAAACATCGTTCAACATATGTTATATTTATGGAGGTTACAGCAAGTAGGTACTCTCGTTGACCCAGATTGCGCACCGTGTAGACCGAACGATTTTCTATAAACAAGATCGACTTTGCGGATTATTATCCCAAGTAAACTAATCCGCATATATATCATTATCGTATACCGAGAAGTTTCGTGGACGCGGAACGCTAGGGGTACCAACGCGAAATTTTTGCTATTCCATAGGCGTAGGTCATACAGTAAACTGCAGCAGCAGTTTGGTAACTTACTAGATGTTTCTAGTAAGATCACTAGAAATCACTGGAAATCTAGTCACTAGATTTCTAGTCCAGAAATCTAGTGACCAATGATCACTAGATTTCTAGTGATCTCTAGTGATTTTACTAGAAACATCTAGTAAGTTACCAAACTGCTGCTGCAATTTACTGTATGACCTACGCCTATGGAATAGCAAAAATTTCGGGTTGGTACCCCTAGCGTTCCGCGTCCACGAAACTTCTCGGTATATACCTATATTATGTATTTTTGGAGGAGATCATCCCGCAGCTGAAGAGAGTGACATGATTAGGTTGTGCCAGTGATCTTTACTGACAAGCAACAGGTACCTAATACACGGTACACTGAACACCGAAGACAATCCAAAGCGGTGTTATTCGACTAATTTAACTATCATGTCGCGGTTAAACTTCATCGGTTTTGACACGAATATAGAAGTTTAGCACAGTTGCCAGCGAATAGAACAACGAATCAGTGTCCGATGGTGAGGGTGATGGATTCATTTACACAAGTTGGGGAATTCGGTACTATACATACTCAATGCAGATCGCGTTGTCTGTACTTTTCTTTTTTCTTTCGTTTTTTCATTATACAAGAGGAGGCTTCATAAAGCACGTTGTACTATGCTGCCAAAATTTGGAATGACATAAAATTGACGAATTTCATCACGATTGTGTTGATATTAAGCAAAAATGAGAGATTTAGAAAGAACTGCAGATGAGAAAGAGGGATGATCGAATTTTAATTTTGGAATTAGGTGTAAAAAATAAATAAAAAATTCAAAAATAAAAATAAAAAATAAAAGGTAAATGAATGGTTTTGCCAATTGGTTATGCCAGAAGAATTTTATCGCAAATTATGTAAGTAATACGTCGGTTAGCGAGCACGTGCGATTTTTTTTTTTTTTTTTTTTTTTTTTTTTTCTCAGCTATCTGATGCACGACGTAGGTTTAGTTTCTTTAGGTGAATTATGAATTTCGAAAAAAAAAAAAAAAAAAAAAAAAACCAAGAAAAAGGAAGAGAAATAGATGATATTGAATTATTAGTACATACACGGTACCCCCCGGGTTCTGAAATATTAATTTGCACCTGTCAAACAAGTTTGTCTGCGATATACCGCGAGGGAATAAATTCTTTTTTTTTTTCTTCATTTTTTTTTTTTTTTTTTTTTTTTTTCATAAACCTATATCTAACGCTTGGAAAAACAAGTCTGACTATACTGGCAAAATAATTTTTAATATCCGCGATTCTTCAAAGTGACAAATCGACCGGTTGACATATTCCACCGAACATTTCAACTATTAACTTCCCATTTGTCAAGCTTTTTTTTTTTTTTTTCTTTTTTTCCTGTATTTTTTTTTTTTACTCTGTACCTACTGCTAGAAATATATTTTCTTTTTTTCTTTTTTATTCATTTTTGTCGGTCTCATTGTTTCAATGGCATTCCCTGCGATAGTTGTGCAACCGCCGGGAAATTGTTTCTTGAATTTTTGTTTTGAGTATATAATATATAATATATATATGTCAACGCGCGAAATTCTACGTGCCAAATTCTTCCACGCTCTCTAGTTTCTGGTCTCCGATCTCAGTGAAGAATTTTAATCTGAAAGTGCTGTACAAGCGCGGCGCGGTTAAACATATATATGAAATCTAGCCGCCGAGGATTCATAGCGCCGCTTCGAAACTAAAAATTAGAAACTGACTAACAGCTGCTTCCAAAATCTATAGGATCTTTTTTTAGAACCATTTTTAGTACGTCATATCGCGCATTCCAACGTAAGTTAGGATAAAAAGAGAAAAAAAAAAAGAAAAAAAAAAAAAAAAAAAAAGAAACATTTCTGCCAATTTGAATTTTCTATACTTCATTCTTTACTCATTATAATAAGTTCTTATGTTTATTCACCAATTCAAACTGGCATTTGTTCAAATACCTTGACGTAATTTTCAAACGTCATAATATCATCAAAAACAAAAACTCATTTTTCTTTTTTTTTTAAACGTTTCTGAAAAACTTCCTGCACTTTTATCTCTCACGTAGCAGCAGAGCAATAAGTTTAGTTTTTTCGCAAAAAATATGACGTGGCTTTGTTTCAATAATAAAATCGATATATATAGACTATATTTTGTTTTCTACATACTTTTCGGGTCTAATTAAAAAAAAAAAAAAAATCATCCGCAAAGAAAAAACGGAATCCTTGTCGCCGAAAGCACAGCATGTATAGGTAGGTATAAATCTGTCAAAATTTTGGTCGACTTTTAACTCATCGAGGGCATAAAACTAACGTGAATGACCGATCGAGTTTTTTGGAATAAAAATTATATTCGATAGCCAAGTTATATTATATATACAGCTAAGCCGCACGAGTTTTGTATAATATATATATATATATATATATATATATATATATAAGTTGAAGAATTTTCTATATGTTGATATTAATCCGTGTATCAAGCAGAATAAATACATGGTATACATACATACACTATGTTCTTTGGGTAAGTTTATAAGAGTATAGGAGGAGGAGTAGTAGGGATAGAAAATTGATGAAAATTTTCGTGTTGAATTTTTCTCGAATGTTTGAACGTTCGAAATTAGTTGGGGGGGAAGTGATGGGATATAGGTGAGATGGTGAATAGAGTTATAATATATTAAAAATAGTCGATTTGATCGTACGAAGGTAACAAATTAGGGGATTAAAAATACACCGTTGGTATTAGGGTCACCCGGTGAATTTATAAATATACTGATTTTTTTTTTTTTTTTTTTTTTTTTTTTTATGTACCCCACATCCTGTGTCAAAGTATATAATAATTCTTCATGAATATGCGAATATTTTGCATGACGTACGTATAGTGTATAGAACTAGATGTTCAAAAGTCTTTAAATTTGGATCACTGTCGCTGAGGAAGAAGTAGAGCTGGAAAAATTTTCGATAGACAAACTGCGCTGCGAGAGATTTTCAATTCGATTCGGTTCGGCTCGAACCTCTGAAATATAAATTCGCAGTCGCTGCGAAGAAATGGAGGAAAGAAAAAAAATTGCGTATCGTATAGAAAACGATGAAAAAGAAAAAAAAAAAAAAAAAAAAATACAGCACCGACGAGAGGCGATAAGTAGTAAGTGAATTTACGGGAGTGAACTATAAAATTGTTAAACGGTTACTCGCTCGCGAATTGTTGTTTTAAATATAAAATTTTTTCACTTCATAAAATACATAGATTTTTTCAAGGCACTTAGGTAGGTACCTATATAGTATTTTCAACGTCTCGTTACTCTGCCAACGTTACAAAGTATACGTACTCTCAAACGAGGATTACCTACGCTGTTGCAGGCGAGACGGTGTCGTGATTCTCGGTTATCCGTGCCAAAATCATCAAGCATTTAACATCGGTGTATAAGCCACCGGTAAAACACCTAACTTTCAGTTTCGAAACACGATGTTGGCACCTTATACTCGTTGTTAGGTTGCAATTAGTTATAATTGCTGTAGTGCATCTTAGTTTTATTTTTTTTTTTTTTTTTACTTTTGTTCGTCTTCTTCTTCTTCTTCTTTTGCTCCTTTTCTTTTATATCAGATATAATTAGAACCACAATATTCACATACCTTCCCGATGTCGAACGAATCCGGCAAGTAACAGCTCCTCGTCCAGCATTCTCTGTGTCAACAGTGATACAATACTCTTCTCCCTGAGCCAAGGTGCGCTGTATACCCTCCTTGATCTTGCACTGGTTAGCCGATCCGGTGGATTGACTCTGAACGGTTACTGGAGATCCGGGGATCTCCTTGCCGCCGTATTTCACGTTCACTTTGTAGGCACCGCAGTCGTCGGGAAGATAGGAAGCCTTGAATTTACCATCACCGATGTCTTGGACTTCGACTTTCCTCGGTCTCTGATCAGGACCCTGAAAAAAGACCAAACAGAAACGTGAAACGGTGTCTTTTTCAGGCGACAGAGCAGCTCTCCGAATGTCTGAAACTCACCAGAACTTGAACCTCGAGATCCCCGTATCCGGCGTTCGAAGCATCGACCTCAAAATCGGTCGGGAATGAGGCCAGAAGTTTAGGTGCCACTCCGGGTCCCGATAGAATAACTTTACTCGGTTCTACCGTAGGATTGACCTTAAGTTTGTAGGGGCTTTTGCCGACGTCTTGACCCCCGTAAGTTACTCCAACTTGTACATTGCTGCCAGCCAAAGGCGGCTGATAAGTCACTTCGTAGATACCTTCGCCGATGTTCTTGATCTCCGGTTTTTGGATGGTGCCCTTATCGGTCTTTAGCTTAACGTCCAACTGTGCTATACCAGACTTGGTAGTATCGACGATGAATTTCGCCGGAATACCTTCACGTACTTTTTCCGGATCGAGTCCAGGCCCGAAGGCAGTGACCTCCTTGGCGTCTATGGTCTTTTCGACTTGTACCTTGAACGGAGATCCGGGGATGTGCTGATCCGCGAACTTTATGGCTATGTCATAGTCGCCAGGCTCGGTTGGAACGTACTCGACACTGCAAGACCCGTTGTAGTTGTCCTTGCAGGTCATTTTGGCCTCGCTAGTTCCCTCAATTGCTAATCCAAGACCTCCGGTTCCAGCGCCTTTGGTCTCAACAACGAACTGGTTAGGCTTAGCGACGAATCCCTTCTCCAGGCCAGGACCGTAAGCTCTGCATTTACTGGGGTCACATCCTCGCTTGACATTGACCGAGAATGGTGATCCAGGAATGGGCACATTGTCGTATAGGATGTCGATCGTGTGACGACCCTCTTCGAACGGTGTGTAACTGACCCTGTACGTACCATCGGCTTGCGGGGTTATGACTTTCTCGGTCTTTCCACCGCTCGGATTAGTTATGGTGCATGAAACCTTTCCATCGTCGCCCTTCGTCTTGGCTATGGCTCTTGTGTCGACTGTGAAATCGGTAGCGCTGTCCACGTAGAGACCTTGAAAATGAGAAATAAATTTTTCGGTTGAAAGAGAGTTTCGGGGAAGATCAATCAACGAAAACACTAGTCAGTCATTTAAGCACGGTGCGGTGGTTTTGGCTGTGGTTGTAGCAGTACTAGTACCATGACCATAACCATAACCATGACCATTACCACAGACGACGCTATCGGATCGGATTATGTGATTGAATAATGATCACGGTGTGTCTATTGTTTGATTATAAGCGCCGTTCCTGTCCTCACTCAACGTCAAGGTCGTTGTAATCTATTAGCGTGATAATTATCAGCTGATTTATGCTGGCCGTTACCGAGAGGAAGTCGTTAAATTATATATGGTAAGACAATGGGTTTTGTCGGTGTGGCTTGATGCGTTAATCGTCGTCTTTGTTGGAGTTACAAATTACAATTAACAACAAGTATAGGTATTCCTTTTCGTTGTAAAGAAACATGACTATAATATTCTGTCAATTTCGAAACGAAAATGAATACCGATTATAATATATTTACAGTGGATGAAATGTTCCTGATTTTGGACATTTTTCTACACAATAATTTATGTACGGATGCAACGAGTTTTGTTAGTAGTATATACAGAGTGGAGTATATAAATCCATGATAATTGGATCCGTCGACACACACACACATCTCTGGCCAAATATATATATATATATATATCAATCAATCAGTCAATCCAAACAGAAAACTGAAAAAAAAAGTTGGTAGAAAAAAACGATAATAGTGTGAAAGAAAAATTCATCTGCACAATCCAAACATCAGATGAAATCATGCGTCATTTAAAGAGCAAGCTAGAGATCACGCGACTCCTAACCGTGAGGTTGAATGCCGTTGCCGGAGACCTTGATCTTCGAAAGGTCAGCTTCCTGTACAACTAACGCCTGGAATGGTGAGCCTGGTATATGCTGGTCATTGAAAGTGATGTTGATACCGTAGTCTCCGAGTTCAGTAGGGAGATAGGCAACCGAACATGTGCCATCGCCATTGTCACGACAATTGATCGCAGCCTCGCATGGACCTTCAACTGTGACACCGAGGCCACCTTGACCAGCTCCTCTAGTGTCGATCACAAATTCGGCGGGTTTGTTAACCACCCCGTGTGAAAGTCCCGGTCCTTTTGCCCTGACCTTTGACGGATCACTTCCGTGAACACATGTCAGACGGTATGGCTGAGGGGATATCGGTTCACCCCCGAAACTAATGCCGAGAAGATATTCACCGAGTTCGGTAGGCGTGAAGTTTACGAGAAAACCTTCGTGCGTTGGTATTATGTGAGCCTTCACACGATTTCCTGATGGGGTTGTGATTGCCACTTGGACATCAGCCTTCCCAGCGTCTTTAGTTATCACCCGAAACTGTTGTAGGCTGTTCACCGGTGCGGCTATAAGGGCGGGGTTTCGGCATATACATATGCAACACATCATTTATAACTATGGTCTTCTCGAGATTCACGACGACGATATTGGGAAATTTTCAAACTTTTTTCAAGGTTTACCCTCAAAGTTTTCGCGGTTTTCGCGCAACGCTCGTTAATCACTCGACCTCGAAATATTCCCAGAAATAAATTCCCCCGTATTTTCAATAAATTTTTTGCCAATTCGTTTAACGCGCGCCGCTATGTTTTATATTTCATATTTTATTCCTCACCACGAAAACTCTTCGGGTATTCACCAATCACGATAACTGATCTCTCGTGTCAACCACTCAGTTTTTAAGAGCTTTGAAGCCTGACTCTCGATGTATATATATAATATCGTTATATTTTTAACTCTGAATACCAAACGATAAATGGTAGCTACCCTACAGTTTCCTAAACCCGTGAAATTCCTCACGATCTAAATATACACCATCAAATGAATTCCACTCGGATTTACTACGTCCGAAGATACTCTGGCGATTCTTTTTTCTTTTTTTTTTCTCGAAATTACTTGAACCTAATGCATAATACTCACTTGGTTCTAGTCCGTCGACTTTTATCTTGGATACATCAACATGGGGTTGAACGTTGACCTTGATCGGACACTTTGGAACCTTCAAACCTCCGTATTTCAGATTAACAGCATAGTTTCCGGGCTGTGGAGCCACGTAGTCTACCGTATAGGTACCGTCCTCGTTGTCACTCAGGGTTATCGGCACTTCACGACCCTCTGGGTTCACCATTGTAACGTCAAGTTCGCCTGGACCTGCCTCTCTGCAGTCTACATTAAAGTGTGTCGGTGCATTGGTCTTCACACCTTTGTCAAGACCTGGACCGAAGGCTTGGACCAAGGATGGGTTGAGCGGAGCAGCAACGCCGACTCTGTACGGCGACTTCTTGGTTCCAACACCACCATAGTTTACCTAAAAGAAAACAGGATTGAAAGAAATTCGTCCATACGTTTGTAATCTGACGCTATAGCCTTCTCACCTGGATATTGTGCTGTGATCCTGACGTAGGTGTGTACTGAGCCTGGATGGTACCGTCCCGTTTGTCCTCCAATCGGACTGGAACTTGTCGTCCAAGTGCGTCCTGGATTTCAACTTCCAACGGTGCTTTTCCGGCCTTTTTACAATCCACTGTAAACTGGGTTGGCCTGTCGCGGGCCACGCCGTCAGGCTGAATTCCCGGTCCATGTACCTCGACCTAAAACATCATGAAGAGTTACAAAAATCGTTGTCGAAACCTTTCCCCTGAAATATCTAATTCTTTCGAAATTCTTACCTTGTTGGGATCGTAGTCAATTTTTTGTATGATCTCTGCCATGTACGGCGACTTCGGTATGTCTTCATCGTCGCAGTTTATATGAACAGCGTATTGTCCTGGTGCAGTAGGATGGTAGGTAACGTCGGCTGTACCGTCACCGTTGTCGTGACAGTCTATTTTCGCCTTTGAAGGACCCTCGATTGAAAATCCTAGGCTTCCAGTCTCGCCGTTGGTATCCACTGTGAATTTAGCCGGATATCCAACCACTCCGCCATGCAGACCTGGACCGAACACTCTTATTGCAGACTCTTTGTAAGGAGCGACGTTCACTTCGAACGGTGACTTGTTGATCTCCTTGCCATTAAAGGTCACCATTACCACGTGACGCCCTTCCTTCAACGGCGTGTAGTTGCAGTGGTAGGTAGTCGGGTCTATCTTGACGATTCTGCAAAAGCGTTGAATTTCGGTAAACGGTAAATTCCCAGGCTTTGTATAATCGAGGATTCGTTGTCTTAAGCTGGTCCCTTACCTGACTGGCAAGTTGACACCACCTGGCCCGATGATTCTGGCTTCCGGAACTCCTTCCCCAGCATCTTTGGTGAGGATCTTAAAGTCCGCATCATCTTTAACTCGAATACCTTTAGGCTGAAGTCCTCGACCGAAGGCGTGACACTTGTTTGCGTCTGAGACTGGGGATACACGAACTCCAAGAGGACTTCCAGGGATCGGTTTACCAGCGAAGAAGATGTTCACAGAGTGGAGACCGACCACAGGCGAGACGTACTCGCAACGCCATACGTCAGGAGATGTTTGACGAAGTTTTACTGGCACAGATGTGTTCGAACCCTGAAGAAAACGAAGATGTTCGGATTGCGGAAGGCCTTCTTCGAGCAATGTGTAGGTACACATGAATGAATTATGGATCATAGAGCAGTTATATTCACCTGGGGATCGAGAATGATCACTTCTGGTACTCCACGACCTGCGTCCTTGGTGAATACGTCGAAGAAAGTTGGTCTGTTGATCGCTACTCCATCAGGTTGTAGTCCTGGACCACTGGCCGTTACTTTACTAGCATCTCCAGCGTGTCCCTCGACGTTTACGGTGTACGGACTCTTGGGAATGGCTCTTCCAGCAAATTGGATTTTCACCTTGTGAGTACCTTCGACTTTCGGAGTGTATGACACAGCGTAAGTGAGGTTTCTGTCCTTGTTGAATCTCACGTCAGCCTGTAAAGCAATTAAATGAGTATGTATGAATGCAATTTGTTTCGAAGGTTGGAGCCATAGCTAATGGCTTTCTTATTTTACGTTTCATTTTTACATTGTGCGTCTCGAGTTCCCACATATTTTCTCATCCCAATTATTGTCCCTAATTAAAACTCATCAGCCTTGAAAATCTGGCTAAATAATATAAAGCTAAAAAATAATCATTTACCGGAATTTTTGTTCCTTTTGGATCCTCGACGATTACTTCGACGTTTCCTTTACCAGCTGAGAATGTTTCGACGGTAAAATTTGCTGGTGCTCCAACCACTGGTCCAGTTGGTTCGATTCCAGGACCGTAAGCACGAACTCTGCGTTTATATTCAAATCAGTTTTATGTTAGTGAAATCGGGTTGAACCGTGTTTAGCATTCGCATTTCGCTGTCATAAATACGTGTTAAATATATATATAGTATAAATACGTGTATATGTATGTACTTTCGTATATCAATTATACTATATATAATTATGCCAAATATAATATTGTATGAAAATTTTGTTACAGAATAATTGTTACTATATACATATAATAATAAGCATTAATTGAAACTATAGATAGCTATTTGCTTAGAAAATCGCAGCCTATTTTATTATTATTATCAATCGCACAGCACTATTATATATAGATACCATTTTTTTTTTTTTTTTTTTTTTTTCTTTTCTATGGTATATGCGGTGTTTAATTTTTTTTTTGAATAAGCGTCATAAATCTTCTTAGTCGATATATTATTGTATAGTATATTTATGTAGGTATATACTATAATGATATATGCATATATCATTTATATTACGACACACTGCACACATAGTATATAATTTATAATATAATATACTAAATGCAAATCATGAAATAAGAGTTAGACAATATTATATGCTTTATTATTATTATTTATTATTATTATCAAATGAAATTCATCAAAGCTCAATCTGTGTAAATATATACGCTTTTGAAAATCGCGACTTACCGCGGTGGCGGGACGCTGCGACCGAGAAATGAAATGAACGAATGAATTAATGCATTGATTTTTTTTTTATTCGATCAACGAAAATTTGTTTCCTCGTAAAAATATTCGAAAGATCGAAGAAAAGAGAGAAAGGATATTATACACACGTACCTGTTCGGGTTTGTCTTAGCTCTCAACGGTGCACCGGGTTTCAATTTAGCATTGGGATACTGGGACAAGTAGGTCATCATCGACATCTCGTCTATATTAGGATCAACCATTTCCTCCGGTTTTATCAGCTGTAATAAAAAAAAAAAAAAAAAAAAATTGGAGTTATGGTAACGGGATTTCTAAAGAAAAGATCATTTATCGATCCACCACCATTCGTGGTTTCATACCTGAGGTATGTTCAGCCAGTCATCCGCAAGTCCCATAGCTTCGGATGCATTTTGAACCGCATCTTTCGGGTTCCAATCTTGCCAATCGGGGCAAAGTCCTGGTGCAACAGCGTCGACCAAAGCTCCAACTGCTCTTCCGTCGTTCCAATCGGAAGTGAAATTCCCGATTGGTAAATCCGGGCATTTGGCTTGAATCCAGTGCATCAATCTCTGCTTCGGTGTCGCACCCTTGTCCGGACTTTCTCCATCGTCGCCGTCCCACATCGGCATAGAAATCGAATAGTGGAGAATCAGCGTCCATATTAAACCCAGTATTAGCTTCAGTTTGCAGTCCACAATGTCCGACGAATCTGAATAAAGAAATTCGTACATAGAAATATGTATTTCGAAAAAAATCGAAAAGTTCATCAACCTTGAAACTCGCCAGTATAATAAACGGTGCGACTATTTTAAAAATACAAAATCTGCAGTAATTTTTCTCATTTACTCCGCATTTAGTCGAAACTCAGAAAATTATCGACTGCTTATAATATGTTATCATCGCCCTGTGCACAAGTGGAAAAAGTATAAGTACCTAGATGTATGTAGTAGGTACTTTACTCTTTTTAGCTAGCTAGTGCATTATTTTTAAAAATTTGGTTTCGTAGACCCGAAAGACTGCATCGAAAGGATATTGTGAGGATCCACGTCTCGATGACCCGCTGGCTTTTATACAACGACTTTTTTTTTTTTTTTGCTAACGACTAAAACTGGTTCCGAGACGTTGTTGGAGTTTGGGTCTGGGCATAATATTCGCTATTTCGCGTGATAATATTTCGGCAGAATATAATTTCGCTGAAATATAGAACTACGTATAATTCTCGTAGTTTATAGTTTCTATACCATATACTTTACATCCGTATAAGAATTGTAGATACGATAAAGTGAAAACGGGGCGTTGAAAAAAAAAAAACTGGTTTTTCTTCTATTTCCTTCATTTTTTTTTTTTTTTTTTTTTTTTTTTTTTATTCCTCACTTAGTATGATAGCAACGCGAGTTCATTACCTCCTCTATATCATAGCGTTGAAGAAAAAAAAAAAAGGCAAAATCGAGACTCTTGATATACAAGACTCAAGAGTCGCGAGTAACTCTGACACCGAAAATTACATCTTCGTTATCTTGTATATCGATCGTGTATCTGTCAATGTGATTAAGCCCGCAGGACTATATGTACGTGCTTTTAAAAATGATATAATCCTTCGTCTTATCTTCGTACCTATATAATAATTGCTCCATCATCGAATCTAATCAAAATATAATTAACTGATATATAGACCGCGGCTGCAGGTGTATTAGAAATATTTATATTTCATATCAAAGTATAGTAATACTATATTATCATGCTTATAGATTACTGTTATTATTATTATTTTCGCCACGACTGCATTCGATCTATAAATTTTATGCATCATTTAGCCATTAAGTGTGACGATCCTTGACAGTTTTAGTGACGGATTATTAATCGTATAGTATTAATTGAATCCAATATGTATAGAATTGTGTTAGAAAAGCTAACGAACTTATAGGTGTCTTGTTACACATACAAAACGTGTATACTTGATGTAATCACGTAGTTTGTCGAATAATTATACGTTACACGTATTCATCATATATGTATACATATATGCTAAAATAATTCATTCAAATTTTCTGGTGTCCCTATATTATATCTTACGAATGAATGAGGAATACCTATCATAAAAAGTCTATTATCTGGGGTAAAAAAAAAAAAAAAAAAAAAAAAAATGTTCATTACCGCAACTGATACTTTAACATTCCTATGGTAATTATATCTATCTATCTATCTGTCTCTCTATATGCGCCATATATACTGTATTTCAAGAATCTTTGACTCAATAACTGACTCATTTAAATATTATAATTATTTCATATTATTATAGAACCTAGTATATCATGGTTCTCGCAATTTATTTCTCGATGCTGCATTAGACAATCGACGTCGATTTTAATACCAGATTTAAAAATTACATCATATATACGTCTACATACAGTCACCGTACATCGTTAACTATACCGCAGTTATCAACGTATGCATTAAACCGCATGACGTAAGTGAATTTTTTTCAATCCTATATTACTTAGTTAACGAATAATGTCATATTCATTTGTGAAACTGACTAACTATGTGCGAAAATAAAAATGCCTTAATGAATTTCTTCGAAATTTGAAACTCCGATTTTTAACCGCGCATGTTTCAGCATTATTTAATCGCTGTTATATCGAAATCGAAGTCAATAAACTCGTATATATGTACCTATATGGGTAGAAATTTGAAACGGGAAATTATGCGTTGGCTAAATTCCACACGCGTGCGGAATTAAAATAACGAATTATTGATATAGTTTATACCTACATCTGGGAAATAGTAGTTTTTACTTTTATTTAAAGAATCGTATATAGCTCTTCTCTTATCGCATTTTTTAATATCCAACTCAGGGAAAAATCAATTTACTATAACTATTTTTGTACTATTCAGATATTATATTAAGAGTCCTATACCAATACCGGTAAACAAAATGTCAACTATGCTGCTGCTGCTGGCACATAGTCAAAAAGTGATTCACTTGATGAGAAACTGATGTTGCCACATACAATTTTCAACATTACTAATATTTCTGGCTAGCCTCATATAGGTAGGTACTCGAGCCAAATATTACACAGACTAGTCTCTAAGCTCTGACTGATCGTGACTTGAAAACGAACTACTTCATTTTTTTTTTTTTTTTTTTTGTTCTTCCTTTTCTTTTGCTATTCCATGAAACAGAATTTCCATTCAAGGATAAAAAAAAAAAAAAAAAAAAAATTAGTGTCACGTCAAAACCCGCATGGCAGAGAAATATTTTCATCGCATAATGTGAATGCATGCATCGCTCTTCGTATCTATAATTACATAATACGAATTATTCAAGCGATTATATCCTATCAATAAGAATTTTCTTATATTATCTATAATAAGCTTAGTTCCAAGTGTTGGTATATACTATAATCGTTCAAAACTTAACGGTAATCGATCGCGTATTTAGTTATCTTATACTCGCTAAAGTTTGCTCAAGTTTATTTAACTCGTTTCGCGATTATCCGCTAGAACCGTTAGAACTGTTTAAAAAAGACGAAATTTTGATATTCTTCGATACAATAGGACAATCCCTTCATCGGATCGCAGAAATCGATTCAATTCAATTTTTAATACGCCCGATAGTATTTGACTCGAGAAAGCAGCAGCACAGAAACGAAAAATTCGGATATACGTGCGGTTGCGGCTCAGCTATATAGGGTCACAGAACTTTGACTCTGTAAAGTGCTTTAGGAGTCTGATGGGTCTCGAGTAGCTGTGATAACGACGTGTGTAGGTATATCTAATGTCCCCTCTGCACACATATAACACAGATACACACACAGTCTTAAAAATCACGGTGCAGCAGCTAAGTCGGATATTATAGAAGATCCGATGAGTTGTTTGGCATCTAAAAATTTTACCAAGAACTCGCTAAGTATTGCTTATATGCGGCCGATTCATCCCGCGTCTCTATTTTAAGCAATTACCGTCTCTCAGTGCATGACGTCACCAAAGTAGAAGATATATAGCTAGGTGGTGCAGATAGCTATAACGCTGATCTGCTGCTGCTGCTGCTGCTGCTGCTCCTCATCGTATATGTTGTTTGTTAAGTCACGTACGTACATTACACAGAGATACGCGTATGACACACTCGTGTATGTAGGTATGTGTTGAATCGATTTAAAATACTCGTTCTCTGCTATACGTACTTATATACTCATAGAATAAGAATGATCGTTTTCTCGATATAATATAAGCATCAACGCTACTCGTTAATAGTTCGATAGGAAACTCGTCGACTTTAAGTGCGGATGGATGATCAGCAGACCACTTGGACGTCGTTATACTATATATGCTATATATTGTAACTTGATTCCGGACTGATAGACGTCTCGAGAGGTCAGGACAGGGCGAAGCAAAGTAGTACACACGTATAGGTATATATATCGTGTCACTAATGCCATAAGGGCGTAAGCACAAAAAAAAAAAAAAAATTCGTGTTTTTGGTGGCAAAATCTTTTTCGTGCAATATAACATCGTTTGGGCATATACGCAAAAAAAATATTTTTTTCGCGCTTACGACCTTATGGCATATATCTAACAGGAAAATACTAATTCGACTATTTGTTTCCTCGATTAAAAACTCTCTCTCTACGCACATACAGATAGTCGAGTTTAGAGCGTTGTTCGCATTTTGCTATAAAAGACAAAGAGCTAAGCCGGAAATCTACCGACGCGTATAGACCGAGTTTCAGTCGGACAAATTCAACCTCTCGAGTTTCACTTTTGCAAACTTTTTACAAACCATGTGTATAAGTACCAGAAGACTTGAGAACGTAATTTCGAACTGTATTACACCAGTTTATGGTTCATCAAACTCAAATCTGTATTTTATTTTATTTTACGATCGATACAAAATTTTTATATTCGATCCCAGAATGAGAATCGCGTGTTTCTCAAATCTCGTTTTGTTCCTTTGACCGGTATATATATATGTATCTGTAAGGAACAGGTAGTCTGCGGCCTATGCTGGCAGAATATCTGGTCGGAATTCCGATCGAGAAGCCGGGTTCAATGGCGAGAGTTTAGGTGGGGCGAATAACATACATACATATCTATAGGTATATGTATATTATATGCATATAGGTTTATATGTGTGTAAAAAACATATATATATATATACGCTTTGGTACCATGACGTCATCCCTCTCTCTCTCTCTCCTGCTTCTCTCGCACAGTCAGAGATTACTTCACTACTCAACACACTCGCGGGTCCTCAGAACTTGCATACCGGTTCGGACGACGTCATTTCCTAAACAGCTTACATATTATATCCACATATATATACTATAGTAGCTGTGGTGACCGTGCGATGAAAAAAAAGGGGGACTTAAATCGTATAAGAGGTCGGCAATGATATCAGTATTTTTCTTAGAGAGACCCTGATTCCTCAATACTATTATAAGGAGTCTCTGATCGAACTAGGTATACCGAGGTTCGTCACTGTCTGCGAACGTTTACGTTCAATTATAACGTTCTACGAATGCTTATTGATTAATTTTCTTCTCGTATTTATTTATTTATTCATATTTACGCACATTTCGACAGGATATGAGTCAAACGTATACTAGTTATAAATTATGCTACTGCAGTTAACGATCAAGTTCGTCACGCCCTGATGGAAAACCGCAGATGATAATACGAGACGTGTAATACGTTGTATGTACCTATATGCAAGGATTTGATATTCGTCAAGTTTTCATCGTTTTTATATAATATTTACGTTCTATTATATATTATAATGATATAGAAAAAGAGAGCTGGGGTATAAATTTTTCGCTAATTCTTTATCATTTTTTGAATAAATTTTTGCGACCATAAATATAGCGCACAATTATTCTTATCAAGTGTATGAAATATCAGCCGTATCCAAAACGGCTGAGTATATAGTTTGCTCGGTTCATACAAGCGGCAAAACCAGCCAAGAGAAAGTGGGCGTTTCTTCTCTCGCGCAGACCAGGTGAAGGCCAAACAAACGTCATCTTCTTCTTCGGTTTATAATCTCGCGTATTAAGTGTTTAGACATTTTTTTTTTCTTTTTTCGTTTACTCGATTTCTAATTATTATCGGCGTTAACTATACCTATACCTCAGACTTTATCTTTTATCATATAGAAAGCAAAATCAAATTCTTGCCTGATAACGATCAGTATATATCAAACTTAGAGCCCTGTATGTATTTTCTATATTTTACAATTCTGAATAAAAAAATTGTACGGAAATTCGTTAACGCAGAATTCTAAAAGCCATATCGTATTATTTGGCTGACCATCAGATCAACAAGTGGTTGTTGCCGGCCGGCTAAAAGTCACGTGGTTTATTAAACGCGACGCGCGCGCAAAAGCCGGCTAATATACCACGTGACCTTAAAATTTTCGAAACTAACGTACACCTCGTATACAGGTACCATTATAAAACTGCGCGATGCATGCATCGATCCGAGGTATTTCATACTATATTACAAACAGCTGACCTGCACTACGTGTGGCTACGATGCAGATTTGATATTCAGAAATTTGATTATAAAATATCAATCCCCTCGCGTTTAGGAAAATAATCGTAATGGTGAATTTCGATCTCCATATTTTGCATATATGGAATAAAAAATCTGTATCACTTACCTATGTTGACGATGCGTATCCCTTGATCGTCCAAAAACTTAAGAGCAACGGATACGTTCTCGAGTTTTTGGGATCGAAAATTTGGCCTCTTGTTGTGCTTGGGCAGTTGTTTCTGAGATAGAACCTCGATAAGAGTAACAAGCCTGAGTCCATCCGACAAATCCGATTCAAGATCGCCGATAGTTTTATTGGCACATTTAAGATGTTCGTTCGCCCATCTGGTGAACGTATTCTGTTGTATTCTCTTCCACTTAGCATCTTCGGCTAACTCACGTTCCGTTGCTATCATCTCGTCTTCCTCCTCGGCGGAGTTACCGCTCTCGACTGACTTATCATTGTTATTCATTTTGTGGGCCACCACCTCTCCTTAGGCCTTCGTATCGCGGTGCTGCTAGAGGTGGTAAAGTATATGTGTAACGCGTGTTATGCTAGTAGTAGTAGTAGTAGTAGTAGTAACACGCCTGCGTTTATTACTATCAGATGATTGTGGTGGTAAAGACTCGATCGTAGTCGCTTCTCTTGCGTTTATAGTTACCGCAAGGTAGATGACGCTCACGATCGGTAGGTATATACCTTATAGATTACAGATTATGGTATATCCGTTCGTACTTCGTCTTCGCGCTGTCACCACGCAGGAATTAAATTTATTCGCGAATTAGTCCCAGACAATTATTATACCACTGCACTAAACGTACTTATTACGATTATTCGTACGCCTATCCTCGTAGCGCAGGATCTCTTCAAAGAACGATTTCGTCCTCCTTGGTTCCTTATGCCTGAAACAATTATTGTATTTGGAAATCATTTGGAAATTATACTGCAAGGCGTGAATTATATATATTATATCATAATATATACGCAGAATTAGTTTCATATGCCTGAGTTCGTTATCGTTAGATTAAATGATGGAATTATTCTTGTGTTTTTTTTTTTTTTTTTTACGGGATATTACGTGCCGAGACCACTACAGCCGGATACCGCATAACGTGTGGTTGAATAGTGGTGTGATAAGTTATCTTTGTTCGCAGAGCTGCCTGACGCGCAGCATCGCATATCAGGAAAATGCAATCCTTCACCTCGATCCGCGAGATATATTTAAATTCTTTATAATAAGAATAGATAATATATATATATTTTACGAAAAAAAAAAAAACAAACAAATTAACGCAGATTTTGATTTATTATATAACGCGGGAAATAAGCCTGCTGCCTTATTATACTACTAGGTCTAAAAATACAGAAGAAGAATTGGTTTGCTGTAGCGTTAAGTGTGATCCCGACACCTTTACAGAGTGTTAACTTCTATTGTTTGACGATGAATGAGCGACACCCTGCGATATAGTTTCTCGAAAGTGCTGTGTCGTAGCTACTACCTCTACTCCCTTTGTGAGTAATTAATCCGACAATTGTTTTTCTAGTGAATTGAAGAAAATGAAGCGGGATAATCATATCATTTGAGTCAAATTTGCTAATGGATTAGAAAATTCTGTCATAGGCTTTGAGAATTTTTACTAGAAGCTATGGGATAAGATAATAAACCAACTTTTAATCGCTCTAGGTGTTCGAGATTTAATTAAAATCTGCTGGACTGATCCTACGACGAGATCAGACGTGAGATATTATACCGTCTGGCTACGTACGTTCTCGTATCACTCGTTCCGCCTGGAGATATGCAACCCAAGTATCACTATAGTCAAGATTTTTCTCGCAGTATTTGAAACAATTTGAAACAATGTTTTTGAGTATATTTTACGGATTCGATCGAATAGTGCTTCGATTGATTTTTAATTGAATGAAAAAAGTATAAACGAGGCGAAGTATATATCGAGTGGTCAAATTTAAAACCTGATTAAATTCTACTTTGTGTTTATTAATTTAATTTTTTTTTTTTAATTTTTTTTCACCGTAGAATAATGTCTATATAAAATATTTCCAGCGTTTTTTAAACAAAGCGAAATATATTCAACAACTCTGTGTCTTTTTTTTTTTTTTTTTTTTTTTCACAAACGGTATAGAATTTTCCTGAAATAGAACACTGGTCAGTAGCTCTACGTCCCACGTATAACTATCTATATACAATTGTATACAAGGTTTCCGAAGACACCAGAGAGCGAATTTATGTCGTCATCATGAAAACCGATTTCTTATTCTTATTCCCATTTTTCATTCTTTCTCAGTTATTTTTTTTTTTTTTTTGTTCGTACAAATAAATTGCGAAAATAGAATTCTGCATCATCTGGACTGCGGTGATGTTTCGGGTCTCTTTTGCATACCTCCGAAATCCGGAATTACATTTTTTTTACGTCTAGTATTTTATTTTATTTTTTTTATTTTTTATTTGTTTGTTTCGTGCAAATTTCATCGCCTAGCCTCGGACTCGTGAGTCTGGTCACCGTTTCGACTCTTGAAAATTTAAAGGAATGAGAAACCCTGTGTTTATATATACACACATGCAACCTTGCGTCAGGTACGGACCCAAGATTGAACATATCGAAAACAAAACGAGACAGTATCGCGAATAAGACTACAAGGGTCACTCGATGATACATAGCACCATATACTATATTATATTGTACTGTGTATTCGAATTTATCAATCGAACGTATAACAAACCATCTCTGAATCATTAAATAACAAAATTGTCTTAAATATGGTAAAACTAAAAATAATTCCATGAACTCGCACATCGTTATAATTTTTTCGCAAATTTCTTTCGAAACATTCTATCATCATATAATATCATAGAAAAATTTTCCAGCTTACCTGTTCAACTTGTTATACAGGTGTGATTATATGTTTGCGTTTAATCACTTTTTAAATCCAATGAGTGTTGGGTCTTAAAGATCCGACCGTGTAGATCAGTGGCAGAATGTATAATGTTGAATATGATGATAAACAGGGAAACACAGTTAGTCCTGTGAAAATGTCGTTCCTCTTATCTCCGGAAAGTAGGTATATAAGGAAATTTATGGTCCGCGTAGATCCTTGTAGTTGATAAATTTATATATTGTTTCGAAATACTTTATTTCCTCTTTAATTATTATCATCACCGTTATCTCAGTTTTTCTTTTTCTTTTTCTTTTTTTCTTTCTTTCTTTCTTTCTTTCTCCGTTTCAAAAGTACGTTCTTAAGCGGATCACTCTCTGGCGTTAACTGTCGGTATTACCAGCGCGAAAGCAGATACAACTGAAGTTTGCCAAGAATAGAACGCCGTTCGTTCTTACCCTTCAGGGACTGCGGGGGAAGGCTATATATACATAAATGAACCGTAGGTATGTCTCTTCACACACAATACTATACGGAGAGATTTTTTTTTTTTTTTTTTTTTTTTTTTCAAAACCAAATTTACTACCGATATTTTATATGAATCTATATTCATACATAAATCGCACACACTGCAATATAATAGGGGCGCCCGCGCCGGTCCAGGTGACGTACTTATAAGTATACGAAGGAAATCACATTTTCACATCTTTTTGCGAATTTTAATTTTTCGATCTCGAAAATATCCCATTTCTTATTTTTTTTTTTTTATTTATTTTTTTTTTCTTTTCGATTTAGAGACGCGAATTACGAGCTTCGTAGTTTACTCATATCGGAATACGCGTGCTACGTATTTATATATACATAGTATGTTCTGGCTTTTCTATTATTACACAGCTACAGTCACGAGAATAAGCTAGGGAGAACTATCTTTGAACACTTATTATATACGCGATTATTCATCGCGTATAATATAAGAATTGAAAATTTGTTCAATTTTGTTCCTATGAGTTTAATATTATATTAATTCCACCAAACTATACGTATTATACTTATGGATGTCGTATATATATATATATATATATATATATATCGGTAAATATATTTGCATAACGAGGATTAATCGGTGACGTAGCAAACCGCGATTCATGAACTAATTATAATGTGTTTATTCATCAATGTTAAGTCCGCGGATTATTCCGGTAAACACGGATTGACCTAGAGCCAAAATTTTTATTTATAGCTTGTTGTATACGCGAATGCGATATTCTAGCATAAGAATTTAATGTCGACGTTGGATTCATTCTTCTTTACAAAAAAAAAAAAATAAAAAAAATAATAATACTCGATTATTTCATATAGCGAAATAATAATAGCGATAATAGGAATAGCGAGCTTCTCTATTGGTAAAATAGGACATGGTCACGTTTTAAAAATTTGTATCAGGAGTCCATGACCAGGATCAATTTCTCAACAGCTTCTCACTGTTCCGAGAGCTATAACACGTCATGCCTTTACCTCTTTTGGTAAGTCTCAGTAGATTTGCACAATTTATACCATATATACATATATCACATGCGTGATTATTCTGGCTACTTTCAATCTTCGTGCAATTATACGCGTCGTGATGACAATATTATCATATTCTAATCGAAGAAAAATAGAAACATTTATTATACGATACAATACCCACTGCGTTTCGTCTCGAAATATTATTAAGAACGCAATTTTTACACATCATATAAATTTCTTATCGTATTCTCTTGCGGTGATAATCACGTAATTCTCGGTCAATCCCCGAGGCAAAGGCATACATATACATGTATATATAAATTACGTTCGAAAGTCGGTTAAAAATGGCAAGCCCTATATGGGTATGAATTAAATGACTTCAAGGCAGACACTCGTGTCTCCTCTCGCATACGCATACTACGTGTTCAGATAAAGTTTTCTCGATTTGGAGTTCGGGATTGGATGTTATATTTTTCTAAAATAATATACCATTCCGAAATTTTATAAGTACAGTATAGAAATGTATTTTATATATTATTTACATCGAATACACGCAATCATAACTATTAATTTTATTACATATAAAATGTTTGTCACAATTTTTGTTCAATTTTTTTGATCCTGATTTGATTCTCATACGCTTTGGTACCGAATTATACTTAGTAGATCTTAGATAATAATGTAATGTATAACGTATAATGTAGAAGTTTAAGTTTTCTTATCATTTTTTTCTTATACAGTTGAGCAGGGAAATTACCTATACAAATATACAGTCTTTAGTAACGAAATGCGTCTGCTGATTCGTACGTCGATTTTAACAAGCCTATTGTTTTATAGCTTTAACAGCCTTTTTCGCAGCTTCATCCAAGTCCGAAGCCGAAAGTATCGGCAGTCCAGATTCAGCAATGATTTTCTTTGCTTCGTCGACGTTAGTTCCTAAATAAGAAAACAAGGAGAAGAAATAAAATGAGGACATGTTACGCAGATTTCTTGGAAACCTTTTTTTTTCTTTCATTTTTTATACTTTACCTTCCAGCCTGACCACCAACGGGATACGTAAACCGAGATTACGAGAGGCAGCGACAATCCCGTTTGCTATAGTAGCGCAGTTTACTATTCCTCCGAAAACATTCACGAGGATAGCTTGCACCTTAGAATCTGAATGGAACGTAAAAAAAAATCAAGATTTCAAAGCTAAGAAATTCAGTAATCGAGAAATTACCGAAACCCAAGGTCTAGTCTATTCTACCTTCGGTAAGAATTCGGAAGGCCTGATACACCTGATCCTCTTTAACGCTTCCGCCAACGTCCAAGAAATTTGCTGGTGTTCCACCGTTCAATTTTATTATATCCATTGTCGCCATGGCCAGTCCAGCTCCGTTAACTAATGAAACCAAAAAAAAATTTTACGAAATTAAAATCGGATCGGTTGCCAATTTATTGCGCGGAATATTTTTTATTTTCGTCAATTTTACCAAGGCAACCGATATTCCCGTCCATCCCTATGTAATTAAGGCTGAATTTAGCGGCCTCTACTTCTCTCGGATCGCCTTCGCCGGCGTCATCCAAAGAGAATATGTCCTGTTGTCTGAACTGGGCGTTATCATCGAAAGATATTTTCGCGTCAACAGCTACGATATTTTTGTCCTTAGTTTCTACAAGTGGATTTATTTCGATCTGAAGAGCGTCTATGTCGACGAATAATTTCCACAAATTTTTTAACTCCTTTATAGTTTTTTCTTCCAATATATTGTCGGTGAATCCCAAAAAATTAGCAGCTTCTTTAGCCACCTTGTCTGTTATACCATCGTAAATGTCTAACGGTATTGTTTTTATTAAATCTGGCGTCTTTTCGGCCACTGCTTCAATGTCCATTCCACCTGCTGGTGAGGCTATTAATACCGGACCGTTGTTACCACGGTCCATTAAAATACAGACGTAAGTCTCTTTCACGATGTCGACTGACTCAGCAATCATCACTTTACTCACCAGAATACCCTCCTTTGGTGTTTGTTTAGTTATCAAACGATGTCCTAGCATATTTTTCACCATTTCGATTAGCTTTTCATGTCTGCAAATTGAATTTTTATACCATTAAAACTCATTACTTAATTGATGTTCATTAATCGGCTGGACAAGACTGGTGTTTCATCAATTGACAAAGATCTCTGGTAACAACATTTCGAAATATGCAATCACATTAAGATTCATCGAAAAATGACTGATAGTCCGTTTCTACAGATTGAATTGCAATTCATTTGCATAAGTCTGCTGCAAATCAAGTGCAATATCCCGCTGCAAGCTGATTGCACATTTCTTCTGATAACTGAGTTATTGATGTTGGTTTCTGAACAGAGGGACCCAAGAGCAAGTATTTGAATAAAGTTTTATGAGAACAGATGTGAGGAAATGAAAAATACAGTCTTTTAGTTTTCGATTAAATGACTTCTTGCATCAAATGAAAAAGTAATAAGATGATGAGATCTGGTGCTGAGTGATCTTACAATTTACAAAGTTCCCTAGTAACAACATTTCGAAATATATCATCACATTAAGATTTATCGAAAAATGGCTGATAATCCGTTTCCACACATCGAATTGCAATTCATTTGCATAAGTCTGCTGCAAATCAAGTGCAATATCCTGCTGCAAACTGATTGGAAATTTCTTTTGATTACTGAGTTATTGATGTTGGTTTCTGAACAGAAGGGCCCAAGAGCAAGTATTTGAATACAGTTTTATGAGAACAGACGTGATGAAATGAAAAATGCAGTCTGTTAGTTTTCGATTAAATGAATTCTTGCATCAAATGAAGAAGTAATAAAATGATGAGATCTGGTGCTGAGTGATCTTACTCTTTGGTGAGATGTACACCTCCCTTATATCCGTTATCGAAATGACCCTTGCCTCTTCCTCCAGCAAGAATCTGGGCCTTAACCACATACTCAGCTGCATCTGGAGTAGAATAAAAGCGATTAGTGATTTTTTAACAGCTGATTTTATACGATTCAATTGTGTACACTTACTGAATTTCTCAAGAGTTGCTTTGGCGTGTTTCATTTCATCTACTATCGTAAAATTTTGTACAGAAACTCCGCTGTCTCGCAAAAGTAATTTGCTCTGATATTCGAGTAGGTTTAAGTTCCTAACAGGAACAATGGACACCCTTGATACATTCTTTAATGTATTAACAAATAGAGAAGTTCTCTGTACAAGAAATCGCGACATGTTTAATCTTCCAACGTCTTATCTTTTCAAGCTAATGTTACTGCGTTCGATTCACTTCGTACTTTGATCTCTTTAAAATATTCTTTTAGGTTAAGTTCGACTACAATTTCGTACAGTTCTATATTTCTACTTATATATTCACGTATTATTCGCTTATTTAATGCGAGAATATCACACTGTGTTCGAATCAAGATACGCCGGTTCTGATTGCTATAGAGATACGCACCCCCACGTATGAGCGTTGAGCACAGCTGATCCGATCGATACAAATAGGTTAGGAGATTAAATGGAACTTGAAAATTACGCAATCAAACGCGTAAGACGATTTGAGGCTATTTATTCATTCCAATACATGTAACGAGATAAAGTTTACATATATACAAAATTTTATCGATAAACGTAAAACTTATACTTAAAGTACGATAATATGTTACAGATTATCGTCAGTTCATATACACTTATTTGAGGTTATGTTAGGTTAGGTTTGGTTGGGTAATTTTTTACAAATAACATTTTACTTAGATGTTCAAAAATTGTTCATTCATTGTGTTAACAGAAAAATACTGATTTATAAATATTTACTCTGAAAATAAGAATAACTGGAATCATACGGTAAACTCTGATGGTCAAATTTGAATAAGTGCGTTCGTTCTACTTTCTGGAAAATGAAAATTCGAACGGAATTAGATCGTCTTCTATTTCCATGAATCGTTTATCCATTTTTTTTTTAAATTTAATGTTCTAAACAAATTGGATTTAATTGTTACGTTTAAATCTTGCGATAGAAGATCGACCTTAATCGATCATCGAAAACGATTGATCGAAAATGCATTCAAAAAGCGAAGAAAAATCGTAGAAATGATTTTGATGACTTCAATTCTGGTCGTGTTTTATTTTTTATTACAAGAATAATTCAACAATGTAATTTCACCGCGTGAACAGTAAAATAATTCATTACTTTACTCTGTATAATATTATAGTTGTTATCGTTATATGTTTGTTTGTTCTTCCTGCCGGGCTTATCGCTTACGCATGTAGCCAGTATCGTTATATGCGCATGTCCAAATCGCTCATCAACTCACTAGTTGTAATATTATTTGTCAGGAATCGCCACTAGTATTATTGTATGTAAATAGTGGGTTATAAAAATAATGAATAGAAGTGATTTGAAATGTTAAAAGTTATAACTTATTGAATATCCCTAATCCCTTCCTATCCAATAATAGTCACATAAATCTGATAAATTTCAAATGTAGAAAGACAAAACTGTAAAATCGAACGTCTCCTTAGTTCGAATTCCGGAATGGCTTCCTGACCTAACCTCAAATATAACCTAACCTAATTATTAGAGACGCTTTATTCGCTTTTTCGTTATCCTAAGTTAGAATGGGCGTTAAAACTTTAATCATTCAAGTTCTTGGGTTCATTATAATCACCAAGATACAGACTATCGTCAGCTCGGTAAACAATGAATCTATCGTTAACTGTAGAGTCGGAAAACCATTGCGAAAACAAATCGAAGTAGAACCTTTGGATGGCTCTTGTTTACGCGACATTGTTAATCAGCTATCAAAAAGCCTTCGTAAAATCGGTAACGAGGAACTGGGGATTACATCCTTTCAAGAAACTCTAGACAATCTAGAATTCACTAAAGTTCGCGACGACTTAAACTCAAGACTAAATTCACTCGCCGAAAAACTGAACTCCAAGCTCAAATCCTATGCGGAATTCCTCACCCAATCTAACGACATTGTAGAACCGATTTTGATCAGCAAATTATCTCACAATATTTATTCAAATCCTACAAGAGATACAAACGTTTGTGGCGAAATACAAGAAGGTGAGACACAACTGTAGCACTTTAAATCTGCTTGTTAGAATTATAAATTTTCAGAGAAGAGTGTAACTTCTGAATGAATGAACGGATTTTTATAAAATTTGGTACAAAAACTCCTGGGGTGATTCGTAGATACGGTTTTAAATTTGAGAAAAATTGGTCAAGGGGTTTGGGGAGAGAAGGAAAAACGGTTTTTTCGATAACTTGACTATCTCCACAACCATTCATCCGTTTTAGATAATATTTGTTTGCTTTGTACTTCTCAGAGCACAGAGTCTTGTGTGCAAAAATCGGGCAATTCGGAAATGAAATGTGGGAGTTATCACAGTTTGAAATTTCAGGCTTCTTAATTATTCGAAAAAATAATCGCAACTCTTTATTCATCTCTTCAGCTCTAGCAGCTAATCTACACCAAGGTATAGAACTGAGGCATTTGCATATCCTGCCGACTTCTCATCCAGGCACTACCTGTGGTCCATCAAGTCTTGCGCGGAATACTGGGCCTTTGTTGTTATCCCGTTGTGGAAGCTCAAAGAATGTATTGTTGCTTGTTGAACATGGAATGTTCATGTCTGAAAGGGATGTTGGATTGGCTCAGTTAACAGCCAAAACTCTTGTGGACATGCTTTCGGACATTGACTATGTTAATGTTGTCGGTTTGGCTGGTCATGGATCGGTGCATTGTGCAGATAGATTACTAAGAGCCACGGATATAAATAAAATTCAATTAAACAGGCACATCGATGCTATTATTCGAAGCGGTGAGATGAAGAGTCAAAAGAACATTAATCAATCATCAATACCAGGGTCTGACAATGTTAATCTGTTACAGATTCCAACAAGACGTTTGATCTGGACTTGGGAACATTGACCAGCAATTTAACTGGTGAAATATTTTTGATACACTTGACGAACGGTTTGAAAGATTTCTCCAACGTGAAACAAATCTGGAGTGTTGTGTCCACAGAATCTCTGGTGGCACATTTACGAACAGTTTTGATTCTGTCGGGTAAATATTGGGGGATTTGATGAAGAACTGCAATGTGTGTAGAATATCTTCATCCTGTTGTTTGTTTTTTAGATTCCAAACTGAGACTTAATGTGAAAGAAATTGCAGTCAATGAAACCATAGTTACACTACCGACCCAGAACATCCTGGGCTATGATGTAGCGAAATTATTCTCTGAGACAAATTGCACAAAGCCAAATATGAACAATTACTATTTATCTGATCCGTACCTCGAGCCCAACAGCAAAACACTGAGCATATCTGTTGGGCGAATAGCCAAAACTGCTCTATTAACTTTGGAAGTAAAGTTGAAGGATTTTGTTGAAGATATAACATACTTTGACGCTGGGCCAAAGACTTATGCTATACTATTTGACAAAAAGCACAACGTATGGATGCACAAAAATTTTCCCAGGCCTGAAGTAACAACTGAACAACCCCTCAGAGTTGCTTTGGAAAATATAGAAAATATTGATAGAAATTCCGTGCTAAAAATGACTGAAGAAACAGCAGAGGGCAGCGGTAATTTCACCACAGCTTCAGGCCGCTCGGTGAGTTTACTTTGACCTTAGATCTAGGAAATCGAATTCTAACTCTTTTCCTTTGCTCACAGAAACAATTCAGATGGAAGCACCTAGAGTATGGGGATCTTATTGTCTGCATAGTATCAGAAGGAGTTCAGGAGTCTCTATCCCTTGTAAAGATGTCGACTTCTCTCCCTCCAGATATATTGCATTACCGCTTAGATTTGCTGCTGCAATCAGTGATAGACAAAGATATCTTGTGTTCGAATCATAACAGGATAGTAGCTCCCAGTGAGTATGGATTCTCGATTATTACCATTGCCTAGATCAAGGCTGACGCCATATTTTATTATTGCAGATACAGGTGTCGTCTATCTTTCTCCATGGTGCTTCATATCTCCTATGGAACAGCTTCGATTACTAGAAACAGCCTCAGCAATGGCTTCCATCCAGAATTACATGGCTTACATTAAAGACCCGACAAGACTGCTGATCAATCCTGGCCTACATCCGTCGGTCAGATCAGACGTAGCTATGCTGTCTCAAATTCTGAACCACTTTCAACAAAGACACTTCCACAGCGCCTTGAACAAGTTCATCGTTCGACGGTAACTCGCAAATGGGCCGACGATTAATGCTTGATCAAAATCTCCGCGATAAAAAGTCAGGGAATTTCAAATTTTAACATTTATGGTCATCATGTGAACACAAGTCTTCATTCCAATCACTCTCGTGTCTCTTAATACCATCTATGTAATCTAATTTCCTATTCAGACCTTCATTCTGTTGTGAATATGTGCTACTCATATCAAATTTCTGTAAAAAATCGGCAAAACATCGATAAACACATTTCCCCCTATTTTGTCCACAGCTATGTCGTCGCAGTGGTCAGCGGGGTGATGGAAGTTTACCCTGGATCAGTTCTAGACACTGGTTTGGATCCAAAGCGCCGTTGCTGGTACGGAAAGGCATTGGAGCACCCTGGAAAGGTGACTCTAACGTCTCCCTACCTAGACGCAGGGGGTGCTGGCTACGTTGTGACTCTATCCCACACGATATTCGAAGGTCGTTCAGCGGTGCTTCATTCCAGCAGCGATCCAGTCTTGGCTGTTGTATCGATGGATGTAACGATGGGATATTTGGCCAGGCTTTTGTTCGAGATGTTTCCTTTCTGTGGAGACTCTAAAGTCAAATGTTTCTTGATGGATGATAAGGGTTACCTTATATCTCATCCCGCTCTCATGGAAGCTATGAATAAAGTAGAACAGCAACATCTTACTCACAAAGAACTTCTGGTCGCCAATGACATACTGAACCACGAGTTTTTTGTAAAGAAAAAAGTATGCGCAAGCCACCTTGACGGTACGGTGCTACGGTATTATCAGTTCAACACCTCTCTGGAAGAAGTTTTGACGAATATCGTTCACGGGGAACATTGCGTTAGGTATCAGGTTACCGCTGTCCCTGGAACCAACGTTTTTCTGGGAGTCGTAAATGCTACTTGCAATCAGACGTCTGCTTTTTGTCCTTGCAGCGTTACGGTGCGTGATTGATTATTTGACCATTTGCTGTCCCTTAGCTTCTTTTCAATCAAAAACCTATTGCCTCCTTGTCTTACAGATGGATAGACTTTGTTTAAACTGCAAAAGGATGGAACAAACAGACTGTGAATGTCCATGCGAGTGTCCTCTGTATTCTGGAAGCTGCACTCAGTTTAATATCAACGATCTCGAGGCTTGTCCAGCTCCGTACGAGCAAGGACCAAGCCTACAATCCACTTGGGCGAATCCTGCGCCTCTTAAAAACTGCCCATCTTTTGATTGCAAGTCTTTAGGCAGTGCCAGAGACTGTCTTGGAGTTATAGGCTGTCAGTGGTGCTATGTGGACGGTGATGGCGAAACTCCATTGCCTACCCCATACTGCTCTGATCAGACTTCTTGTTTTAGAGGAATTTTTGGATCCCTGACACCCTATGGCGACGGGACTTACAGTAAGATTTTGCAATTCGATTTGGGGTCGAGATGAGGAGTAAAACCGAGCATAATCAAACTAATCACGTTTTAATCCCCTTTACAGATTCTCATTCAACAGATGAGATAATGGGTCGAGATTGGCCATCAGTTGGACCAGTGGCCGGTGGAATTCTGGGTCTACTTTTAGTTCTGGGTATAATGTTGTACTGTTATCGTCTCAGGACAGTACAATCCGGGCTAGAGCACCAGTGCCTTCATTTGCACGCTTCTCCAGAAGCTCTGAGGATGTCGCATTTGGAGGGAGATGTTGAGCCGATAGAAATAGACCAGGCAAAAAGTAATCTAGACTCTCTTCTGCGGGATGGAGTTGCCCCAATATCACCTTACAGAGTCTCTACCAATTATCGAAGGCCTCCAGGCGGCGATAGCGACCATGGATACAGTACCATGACTCCTCACGATGATTCCGAACAGCAAACGTTCGCCGAACCTTTGCTGGTAGTTGGGGGAGGGACAGAACCCGATCTTGTTAAACATCCAATGAGACCACCTTCGCCAACTACTAGGCTCGGATCACCTCATCATGTGTTAGCTCCAGTTACAGTTCACCGTAACATGGAAACAAATTATTGCTAGCTAGTGTGCGGTCAGAGAATCGATAAATTTTTAGCTAAGTACGCATTTACTTATTATTTAAGTTTTTTTTTTTTTTTTTTATACTATTAATTCTATAACTTATTCCATTTATTCTACATTAATTTTTATCGACGATTAGGTATTTAGTTTCAAACAAATTACCTACTACACTTCTTCCTTTTGCAATTCATATATTCATTTACTACATACAAAGCACAATCGATACTTATTTAATATGTATTACATAATATGTACATAGTATGTGGTTTTTTTTTTTTTTTTTGTTTCTTTTTTTTGTTGATTAACATTTCCAAGCCACGGATCATCTATTTTATAGGGTATATTTACGCATTATACTACAGGAGGACGTGAAGCTTTACAGATATTGTAAACTTTCACGTATTTTCGTTTCTTTTTCTTTTTCTTTTTTTTTTTTCTTCAGCACATCGCCATGAGTTATTATAATTACTTGATAACTGAAACGCGTATGTATAGTACTAGCTTCCAAAATCTTTGTACAAAAAAAAAAAAACTGTTTTTGACTTGAACTTGAAAATTTCGTGCAGCCATCAGATTATTAAATACAATCTCACAGTATTTATCGTTGAACAATGATATAGAATATATTATAAAGACTGCATCTTACAGACTGAAATTTTTAAGGGATGTTACAATAATTAGACGTGCGAGATGAATAAGAGATTGATTAATTGATTGATTAAATTTATTGATGCCCTAGCTAGCTATGGGGCAAATAGGAAATAACATGAAGTACAAAAATTCATATGGCCATGGAGTAGGTATGCACAGTGCAGATTGTAGAGAGAGAGAGAGAGAGAGAAAAAATATTCTAACACTGTATTACACATGCAATAATCGTTGTGTAACACACATATACATGAATTACTATAAGGAAGCAGTTTTATTCTTCTGAAAAATTGTATTTATAATGACGATGATGATCGTTGACCAGTGTTATACATTATATGGAAAATTTAGGATAGAATAACCCGGTAAACAGATTGAAAATTCGTTGAGATCTTTAATTTTGAAGTAGAGAAATCGATCTTTGGTAGAATAAGAACTTTCGAACCACAGTTCTGATTCTTCTACTTTGCCGTTATTTTGGGGACCAAAAATGACGATAAACTTATGTTTTATTAAGATAATTTCGTGGAGTTTCATCTTTCGTATCATATAGATTTATTTCTACAAGAATTATCTCATCTTCGTTTAGACTAGACTACAGAGACGTTGCCTTGATGTTTAACACTGTGTTGATAACTAACATCAGTAAAACCTATTACGTATTAAGTTGTAGGATATATTTTATACTTCGAGAGAGAAAAGAGAAAAATACTATGTATATTAGGGTGGTCCTTGATTTAATCATTTTCGAATTTCGCAATAGCCCATGGAATCATTGAAATTCGAATATGAACGAATTAATAACTACCCTGATGTACTTGTATACGTATTTAAGTATCCTTGTGGCAAATAATCTTGCCTCAAGTTTTTTTTACTGCCATTTACAAAATACATACGTAGGGTAAGCAGATTATTATACATAGTATGAATGAATATTTTATTAAAATGATTTTCAAAAATATTTACGACCAATATAATATCGTAGAAAAGGTAGTAGTAAGTTTTGTATATTATTGTGCCGTATCTGTATTTTCATTATTAAATCATTTTACACAAAGAAACATGTTTTTCGGTCATTATTTTATTATTGCAATTATTGGTACATTCATTAATCATCGTCTTCAGAGTCAAAATCGTCTTCGTCAAAATCGCTGCCGTCGAGATCGCTGAAATCGTCTTTCTCGCTGTTTGAAACTTTGAGCGATTTCAATTTCTCGTATAACTCTTCCCGCGTTCTCGGCGGTTCCGCTATCCTCTTCGAATCATCCGTAGCCGGTTCTTTGCCATCCTCTTCCTCTTTCTTCCCGTTTTCAGCTTCCGCCAAATCTTGATTACTTCCGTTAGTCGATTTGCCTAAAGAATATAAAACAACAAAACAACGTGAATAGTCACAACATCGCGAATATTATGAATAACGAAAACCACCATTCTACTCACCCTTTCTGTTCATGTAGCGAAGAAAGGTCCTTCTTTTTCTCTCTGGTAATGATTTGAGCATAGCTTGTAGCTCTATGTCAAGTTTGACCTGTTCCTCAATCGTTGGTTTAGCGGTAACGATTTCAGCCTTAGTTCCGCACTTCGGGCATACTTGTCTCTCCCTAGCACACTTGCCACACATAGTGTGATATGCATATTTGATAGTCTTCTGTTCACATTTAGTGCATTTTGCTGGGGCTTTGAGAGGCTTGTATTTTTTATACTTTATTTTCCATTCTATGATGTGCTTACAACGTTCGCAAACATTCGCAACGTCTATACGATTTATAAATTTAGTCTTGTGGCTAGTGTCGTGAAGATTATTTTTGAAAGCGTGTCTATTCTGGTATTTTTGAGGCCTCGAACGAGACACGCTTCCTTTCTGCGAACTCATTTTTATCTAAAATACGTAAAAAAAAACAACAATCAGAATATCTTCAAGCAAAACGATCCAACGATCGGAGGTTTATTGAATCTACGCTATGCACTACTATTCGCGTGGTACAAAAAGCGAGGATAGGTTACGTTTACGAAGATCTTAAAGATTCGTTCACAGTTTTAGCGGCGAAAAAATAAACTCAAAGTTTGAAAAAATTATTGCATCTATACTTGCCCACAGTTTTCGGACTTTAGTTTAATTGTTACAACGAACTTTGAGGTTTCTTATAAAGAATCGATCTTGTTATATCCTAAGCACATGTGTTGCTTGTCAAATACTTTTCCAGCCACCTATAGAACGAAATTGGAAACATAAGGGGTCACGTGTTTCTTCAATCTTACGAAATGATCCGCCAGATGGAATCGCGTGTGCGATATAATACAATTCCGGGTTTTGAATTCCTGAATTGAAACTCAATCGACTGAGTATTATACAGAACCGATAAATAGACGACGTGATAAGGATTCATTCGTATTCAATTTTAACCGATTAATAAACACGATATTCTACGGAGGGAGTCTTTGATGTGGTGATTGGTACCCAGCTAAAGAGAGAAAGAGAGAAAGAGAGAGAGAGAGAGAAAGAGAGATATAAAGGAAACCCTAATAAATCATCAAACTCAAACGTAATCGAATCGAGTGATCCGGTTTTCGAATTTTACCCGAGGGCACGAGGCTCGTACAGGACTTCCCCAAAAATTACCTTACTCTGTCGTAATGTATGGGCTGTAAATTACGTAATACGGTAGCCGAAACTCTTTATTGAATAATAAAACGTACGAAGAACATGGTAGGGAGGGAGTTATGGAAGGGAAGGGGGGAGGGGGGCGTCGTGTATATCATATCTCCGCTAATAAATACCTATAAAATATATATATTAAATATTTATTACGTCCGTCTGATTAATTACATTCAGTTTCTTAGTCTACGTATCGTTAGATATAACTTTCCCGCCATTTTTGGACTCGAATTTCAAACATTTCTCGCTTCTCATCAAGATTCTAATTTTTTTTATTTTTTATTTGTTCAAACTATGCGTTCGTATTATATTTTTTTATAGGTATAGCTCGCAGCTACATTAGTTTGATTAATGATTGACGTTTACGATCAACTATATCGAGTGTATATATAATATATGTCAGTAGCAATTATCCCGTACAGGTGTATTTAAATTTATAATAGATAAATTTCGATTATTTCATTCGGGTTTCATATATATATTATCCTTGATCTATTAAACCCGCGTTAGTTTGCTGGCATTTTTTACCCCACAAATATTCAAATATATTATATATATATAATATATATTTTCTCCGAGGCAGTTGGCGACGTCGTTTATTGTTACCCAGGGCATCGATTAACCGGAAAACTTTTCAGCCGTAGGTACCTACCTATACAGTAAAGAGTCAAGACGTGCGCTGAGTCATTCTAACGTAATAAGTAATGAAGCAGAAATATACAATCTTTACTAAATTGACGCGGTTTTATGCTACTAGTATATATATATATATATATATATATATATATATATATATATATATATATATATATATATATATATATATATATATATATATATATATATATATATATATAGGTAGTGCACAGCTCTCTCGGACGCCCCGTAATTTTATCTTGAAATTTTTTTATTTTTTTTTTCTACCCCCGCATATCGCTATACGACGGACAATGTCGTGATAGCTCACTGCGGTTTTACAATTGGGGTGGGATTATTGCCCACGCGAAATACTACCCGATATAGAAATTTTCAAATTTCAATACTATTATAGAGATTCGAGGATAGGTTTAGTTAGGAAAGGATATGATCATGTAGTATCGGTGTTTGAATCAAAGATTTTTTTCCGTATATCTAATACCTATATATAAAATGCGGAGGCAGGTGACGTATAGAGGAAGGAAGAAGAGCGCGGTAGCCTATCCCGATAGGAAACGCGATGGAGTGGGAAGATATGGGTCAGACGTACATTATTTAAATTTTAAAAGCATTTCAAAGTTTGGTTAATTCGTGGATGTGGATCTGGCGATGCTGAGGCTGAGGCAGAGGCCACTGGCTTCGTGGTGCGTAGAAACTCCGCTTGACAGATTGACGTGCAGTCGCGCTAATGCCGTTGTTGAATATTTCAGGTCGTTTCACCTGTCACACAGTAGCGTGAATTCTATGTTTAGTATAGTCTATACCCTATACCCTCTCGAACTTTCAACCTCGGATGACCCCACCGGGTACGATACGGTGCACTCGCGGGTTTGCCAATTACGATCTTCAATTAACAAATTGAATAAACTCAATCAAAAAGTCGCGCTATCGCATATTTATATACCTAACATATAATATGTGTGATTGACTAAAATCATTTTGAAGTTTGTGCAGCAGACAAAATTATATGGATCATATATTCTGCCATTTATCATTAATTCCGGATCGTAGAAGCATATTATAATATACTGACAATAAACATAGCCGACTTCCTGTTCCTATAAGGATTCAGATACCAATTATTGTATCTATAATTGCGTATAGACCAACTCCTGCAGCTACTATTCCTTTGCTACTCAGTATAGGAAGTGATGATGATTACGTGAAGAGCGATCCAGGAAAGGCTTAGACATTGAATAAACGCAATAATATACGAAGACACAGTTTTTATGAAGAAGAATAAATACGTGCGTCTTAAATTTCTGTATCTGCACAACTTTTTTTTATTGACTATATAGAATATGTGAATGTGAGAAGGGAATTAGGCATATGTGTGTAAGAGTGTTTCTGAAATCGATAGGGTCTATTAAAAGTAATTAAACCTTTTTTTTTTTTTTTTTTCCCCCGTTTTTAATATGAAGGCGGCAAAGATCGATTGAAGAATGTAATATATAGACGGAGAATAAAAATAAATTTTGGTTTTCCATAATTGACCGTGCAGAGGTTTTTCTTTCTTTAATGCGGTAAAATGTGTGAAAATTTTTGTTAAGGTCGTGACAAGGTGTTTCATGATGCACGCGGTGGGTATAAGAGGTACGGGTACCTTATACCATGTATAGAACCTATATATATGTAGGTATATATATATATCTATTCGTTGAAACTTGAAATAGGACCTGCTCAGCTTGGAGCACTCTGTACAACCAGTTTTCTGAAACAGGATATCCATACGGAGTAGGTTTACAGCTTGCTTATAGTTTGTGCTAAAAAATAGTAGACCGAAAGATGTATAGATACGATACAACCACCTGCGAGTAGGTACCAGATCTCTCTTTCAGGATACGTATAGTCAACCAATAGACATCGCGTTTGTCTCTATATCGTCCTTCGTGTATATATAGATATAGATATAGGTATATACTCATATGAATGAGATAAAATACAATATATTGTATACATATATCAAAAATTCTTCTCCATCTATGTATACGCATATATATAGAGAAGAATTATATAATGGAGACTGTTCCAAATTTCGGGATTGGTCATCACGCGATTTGATCTTAAACCTGTTATTACGCGAGTCTAATATTTCCTTAGAAACACAAACACTTACGGTACTATATATAAAGAAAATAAGTGGCTATCCTTTCCGTGTATGTATATCTACTATTCATAATAATGTAGTGTATGTGTTATCCGGATTTTAAAATCACATGTTGTTGCTGCGAGGAGACTCTTACAGAGCTAGATCTTTTTTTTTTTTTTATGTATATTGATGCGTAAGTTACACAAATGCATATAGTATTGTATATGCAACCGTAGTAATCGACTATAATACACTTCCTCATATTCTAGGTGGAAATATAGATGGGCAGAAAATTTCGAAAAAAAAAAAAACAGAAAACATTCGATGCATAAACCCTATAGACGATGCACGTAGGTACATACCTCCGTCCTATGGCCATAACTATTTTAACAACTCTAGGCCTCGGTATATACCTTGAGAAGATTGCGTCAGTCAATCATCAATCATTCCGTTCGTTCACTCACCAGGCTCCACTCAGCTATATATACCTATACGAGTTATTACGGCGATTCAAAAAGAGTCGGAGAAACTCGACGAGATTTGAAGTATAGGTAGTAAGATATAGGTAATGGGTGCCTGTATACCCTTTCCTGAATCATTCCAGAATTTCTTTTTTTTTTTTTTTTTTGTTTCTGCTTTTTTAAATTTGTACTGATAACTAACTGCACCGAGGTCTGCATCAGAGTTATATACAGTAGATATATAATTCCTTGACGATTGATGAATATTGTTGAATCTCCGTTCTTCCCTGATTATGATTATCGCCCGAAAGCCAGTATTAGAAAACAAGGCTTTCTGAGCAACAATCAAAAGCATAAAGAACAGATTACGTAGATGTACGTTGAATAAAGATGAAATACTTGATGTGACGCGATTTATCCTATATATGGGTATAGAATATGATCGTAGTATTATTATTATACACTAGGCGAATTACTCCGTAAAATAATCATATGTGAATGCGGGTGTGTCGATTACGTATTGAATACATTGAACGGATTAGGTATAGGTGAGTTCGAAACTATCGCTACACTATGATATTATATACCATATCTATATCTAATATCGTGATATCTAACGGTGTGAAAAACCGAACGCGTCACTCATATATACGTACGTAGAGAAACGAATAAAAAGAAAAAGAAAAATAAGAAGAAGAAGAGGTAGAGGTAGAGGTAGAAAGGAAGAGAGAGAAAAACAAAATAAAAAATAAAATGACCTCAACGGCCAGGACACGTGCTGGAGAGATTCGAAATTTGAAGGTCCGTGACGTAACTATACGCTACGATATTTTCTACCAAGCCGTCAATTAATCTTCGGCCATCTCTTCACGACCGCAATTCCGAATATACAAGAGGTGAAAAAGAAAGAAATAAAAAAAATAAAGAAAATCTCTGCGATTTTCCTATGGATTTTCAAACTAGCGACATCATATGCAGTGAAAGAACTCGATTGGTTCTTTCAATCGCTTCTATAGGATATCGAAAAAAAAAAAGTTAAAACTTAAAAGCGTTCGCTTATTGCAGTTTCACGATATTTAAAACTCGATGATGCTATGAAGATTCATTTGCCTATTGTCAACCGTAGTATAGGTATAGGTATAAGTATTGAATCTATATATGCGGAAGTTTACTGGCGGAAGTGCATTATAGTGATAAGATAAAAGAATAACCGCACAGTTTTCCGACTGTCTATGTGCAGGTTGCGCGCAAGTATCCAGCAGCAGCCAGGATGGTATAAACAATCGCGTTCTGTCTACGACCACCGCGCCTGAGATCCTGAGCGCGAATGTTGACCGGTTCACGTTGCAGTCGACTTCCCAGTCGCAGTGTAGCACCAAGGGTTTGTCGACCTAGGTGGGGATGATCAGTAGATGCAGCCCGAGGTCCATTGTGAGTCTGCGCATTATATTCGCAGCATCCCCGGATATTCCAACGTCGTCAACCAGCCTCTCATCCCACTTTACCAGCCCAATCCATCCACCTGTAGAATACACTCGCGGTTTTAACCGTATCTAGCACCTAGCATATCACTCCACGTAATTTTGCATTATCGTATAAGATAGATGACGATGGATATATCACCTCTTCACTCCCGCGCAACAATTCCATATCATATTTCAACCAGCAGCAGCAGGTGATCTTCGTATACTGAAAAATGTAAAGAGTAATGAATTTCTTTATTTTCGATCCACTGCACACACATGCATCGATCAGAAAATATAATTGCGATTTGATAAAGCTACTACCTGTTCATCGCGTGTCCAAAGTGTTCGGGTTTAGGTCATGAAATTAACGAAAGTCGAGAGAGGCTGTAGGTATAGCCTTGACAGGGAGACTTCATTCCGTATAAGAGAGTAGAGGAGAGTTCTTTACTGTCATTAGTGGTCTGGGTAAAGAAATTCTTATGATTATCAAGAGTCCGCCACCCAATGCCCTGGGTATATAACCTGGAGTCTAATGATCCCGCTGCAGACTCTCGCGGTGTGAACCATACGATCAAAATTCAAAGTCAATAAGAGGTAATGAACGGAAACCCTGTAGTACTACTACTGGATGGTCAACCTTATACTCGAGTCATTACTCATTCCTCAGACTTGAGTCGAGTTTGAGGGTCTACGGCGGTCCTTAAGTTCAACACCGAAAACCCTTCACGAATTGGGCTGCAGAGAGGTGGCGAGGGTTAAGCAGTTTCCAAGGCACCTCATGGTCTATGCGTATAATATAGAAACGAGTTTCTACTTCTTTACGTAATATTACCTACTATGCCGGACGTTGAGCCCCTACGACGGTCGTTAACGTTTCACAGTGGTTTTGAATTATTATTACCTCATCTCTTGAGAAATTGGGGACGAAGATAAAGAAAAAAAAACCTGACCCATCTAGCATAGGAGTCCTCGTCGCGTGCAAGTCCATGAGAAGAAGAAGAAGAAGAAGAAGAAGAAGAAGAAGAGCTATGCATGGGGTTGTAAATCGATATGTTAAAAACTTCGTGACGCTAGATCATGTGCAATAGATAAAATGTAGTATACCTACATATAGTACATATATCGACATTACCTCTCGGCTATATAGAGACACACAGTGCATGCAGAGTTTGGTGAGTTTAATTTTCGAGAATATATTTACCGCAGGCGAGCGTGACGTCTGTAAACCGGAACCGCAACAATATCACCGTTAATTAAGACTAATTAGAGTGTAAAAAGCAATGAGGAGGGCTATAATAAAACATGATAAATGATATGGAACTTGTAAAAATTCGATTTGATATAATATATATTACAGAAAAATTGATGTTATACCTATACCTAATCGAAATTCGATGAAATAAGTTTGAGGATCTTATAGATATATAGGTACGTACACCTACATACATAAGTGCAATGATCCTAAGGCCTCAATGTCTCTGGTGTCTGCAGTAGGTACTCGCCTATAGTCGTTAGCCATCGTCTACTCGGTCGTCCAAGTCCAGTTCGTCGACTTAAAAGTTTTATCCAAGGGCAACACTATGAGTAATCGCGATCCACGTGGCAACGGGAGCCTGGTTATGCAACCAGGTCTCTCCTCACAGGTAGTAGATACCTATATGGTTTTACCACTATATATATACCAATGTGGTGGAATCGTACCTATAGCAAGAGAGTTTCCACACCGTCAAGTACCCGCGCATAGTAACTGTGTGCCAGATTGCTGCGTTGGTCTTGCTGTTGCTTTTGCCCGGGCCCCTTCACCGCTGACATTAATATTTCATACTAGGATATCTCTGGATCGAGTCCGCCCCGCATGTGTCCTGCTGCACTGCAGCAGTGTGGCAGGCCACTTGCTTCGCGGTGAATGAAAAATACCCGATTAAAAAGAAAAAAAAAAAGAGATAAAAAAATGGATATAAACTACACGTAATCTGTAGCCATATATATAATATATAATACTATACCTACATATGAGGGAGAGACACAGTCGATTTCAGGATCTGAAGTGTTCTCGAATGCTTTTATCAGATTTTTAGGGGTGCAGTAGCGCAGGGATTTACGCTTTTTTTTTTTTTTTTTTTTTTGTTCTTTTCTCTTTTTCTATCGCAGGAGTTAGAGCTGTCGAGAATCTGAGAGTCGACACGTGTTTCTAACAAGGAACTCCCCAAAAAATGAAAAAGAAAAAATAAAAATAAAAATCTCTATACGGAACGTTGAAAGCCGTGAGGTTTGATGTTAGCCTGTATGATATCTTCGATTTGTATATGTACCTATCTTAAACAATGCACTTGGTTGCTCTGATATCTCGAGTTGCAGATATGCAATCGAATAGCATAATCCGTCTCTCTTTCTTCCTTATTTCTTTATCCTATTTCTCGCATATACACACTAACGTCAAAGATTGTGTATTACGAGTTTGTGTGTACATTTATATATATATATATATATATATATAGAAAGAGAACTGTATACTATGTATTATAGTTGTATAGTTATAACCGAGAAGAAGAACACGTTATGCTCGAGCAAGCGATTATCTGGATGTTGCCTTTGAAAGAAAAGGAAGGAAAAAGAAGAAGAAGAAAAAAAAAAAAAGAAAAAAAAAACACTCAGTGAACCGTAGAGTGGAAACTCCGGAGTTGAATACTACGTCAGGATATATACAGTACATTTATTACAAACTCTTATATACTCGACTCCTGCACTGTCTTCATCTCGTCATTTATTATTTCCGCGAATTTTCTTCTTCTAAACAGCTTTTCATTAGCACAAAGAGGTTTCCTTTTCTTTTCATTTCATTTCATTTCATTTCCAATTTTAACGTGTTTTTGTTTTTTTTCTTTCACCGTTTCAAAAATCATATATACGGGTTAAGATTTTCGATTGGCCCTTTCCCTTTTTTCTTCTTCTTCGTTTTTTTTACGGAAACCTCAAGAGAAAAAAAAAGAGACGAAAAGAAAAGAAAAGAAAAAAAAACAGGAGAAATTCAACTGTTCAGAAATTTGATTCGGGTTGATCTTAGGAATGTTATCGCGATAACCCTCATGCAGAGAAGTAACTTAATATCGTGTGGTGCACTCGAATCATTTTGTCTGAGTAGGGACGTCATTCAACCATCCTGACTCCATTGTTTTCAAATAACTTTTCTATTATATGGTAAATTTTAATACATACAATACAGCTTAGGTATATATGTATTCGGTATATATGGTTGCAGCATATACCTCTATATTATATAGGTAATATAATGTGCGGTGAATCGAGTATCGAATCTTTGTCTTTTTATCGTACGTTGAACCACCTGGCAGCCATGATGCTGATTCGCCCAGTGTCTTTTTCCATTCTATAATTTATTTTATTTTCGTTTTCTTTTCCTTTTCGTTTTTTTTTTTTTTTTTATTTTTTATTTTTTATTTTTCCCTTTACTCAGCATTGCGAAAGAAATGACTGGACTTTTTTCTGCCCAATCATGATAATATTATACGCGGTTGTAGAAATACCGAGAGAAAGCAATTTTCTTGCATTAAATAACTATAACTATTTCGTATTATACAGAAACGAAACTGTAACAGCTGCTTTAAATAGACGATTTACTTTTTACGATTCGTGTTTGCTCAAAAATTTTCTGTTTAGTTTCAAATAACGACCCTGACTGAACCGATTCTGCGATTTCCTTTTTGCCTATAAATTGTCTATAAATGCACCAAAAGTTTCTAGTCAACGATTTAAAACTTAAAAGAGAAGTTTAAAAAAAAAGAAAGCCAGAATCCGCAGTTCCTAAACAAAGAGACCGCTAAACTAAAGGAGAATCCTTCGGGATATTGCGAAATCGTGCAGGAGCCGTGAATCAATAAAGGGCGGGGTGAACTTCGAATAAGGAATATCTGCAGACGCAATGAATCTAATAAAAATTTTCGAAACGTATACACACAGTTTTCCGTATACCTATACCTACTGCGCTTCAAGTTCCGGATCAGATTATCTCTTTGACCATGCTGCTGGCAGCCTATGTGAAGCACAAGACGTAATCTACTAATAAGAAACTTATTATAAAACAAGAAAGCAATAAGAAAAAAGAAAAAAATCAGTCTAACTGTTCCGATGTACAAACGCTAGCTCGTCGTCTTAGCTCGTGGTTATTGTTGATGATGAAGCAGAATGAACACATGATGAGAGGACTTCTTTGATCGTATTTTTGAGACAATTATAATGTACCATTTCTTAGATCCAGCTTTTGAGTTTAGATAAACGAATGGTTTGACACGTGTCTTCATACATCGATACGTATTCTTATTAAAAATCAATCAAGGATCTGTATAGTGGAGAGTTGAATGACCCTGACGCGGGATAAAAGATCGTTTAAAAAGTGCATTGGGTACCTAAGTTGCATATAGAGAGACTGCAGTACATATATAGGTAAGGTATCGATTTCTTATTGAATAGAGGTGAGAAAAGATTGGAAGATAGCAGCAGCCGGTTGGTTGCGGGCCTTCGGACGTGAAACTGTGTGACATTGAACGGAAAAGACAATCGCGGTGAATGTAATGTCAGTAACATTATATACCAGTATGAATCATTCTCTTATGGTGGGGTTCTGATATATCTCTAGAGTTTCACCTCGCAGCTAGGTATATAGCCGCATATATAAGCTGCAAAAAGTATCTAATTCAATATGCCTTCTACGAGCTGTAAGCAGAACTCTTTCACAGTTCCATACTCCATATTTCATTATTCCATATTCCATATTCTATGAACTTATATCTGAAGACTTAATGATATCAAAGGATAATACCGGAAGTTACCCTTATATAATTTGTATAATACGAAAATGTGATTCCATCAGGGCTGGATATTATATTTAAAGGATGAGAAGCCCTGGGGTCCGAGGTAGGTACTCTGGTAAATACAAGTCATGCTTGGAGCGAGCATTCCTTGCAGAGGTTCTTCAGATAACTTTGCCTCCGAGGTCGTCGCCTCCTGAAACTTCACGGTACTACGATTATACGATTTCCTGTGAGAACCTCTGCCAGTGCTCCTATTATTGAACTATTTAATTTATAAACTAAATACTCCCGTGTGTATATATGTATATAATATATAGGAAATGGATTTACCAGATTTGCGATACCAACGAAAACGCGCGGACGTTTCTTGATAATCTTTAGTGATATCTATAATAGTGCTATGCTGCAACGAATATCACGGGATATAGAAAACCAAGGAGTATTACTAGGTAGGTATATACGGTGCACAGTGCGATAACTTGCCACTCCTATATATATATATATATATATATATAACCAACCACATAAAGACATTAATTTTTTGATACTACCGTGGTATTTGTGGTTTCAAGATGTGGCAAGAGGTCTAAAAAAAAAAAAATGAGTAGTATACAAAAAGAAGTGAATTCACCGCGTATACCTATACTATACACCGGAGGATCGGGAATTTGATCGAAAAACTGAATACAATTTCATGGGGTATGGATAATGTAACGCCTACAATCGACACTGTAGGTACCACGGCGTAACCTTGATGCAGTAGCTCTCATTTGTCCAGAATAATAATTGTTTTACCTATAATAATATTTAGGTGCATAGTTTTTTTCATTTGTAAACTAAAATTTCTAGTTTCTATATAAATATTTGCGAATATGTATGGGGAAAAAGGTATATATAGGAAAACTCTGATCCTCAACGATATGGACGTGTTGTTTATTATTTTTGATAAAAAAAATATATATATCGACGCGATTTTTGAGTGCACTTTAATCCCCACGCAGATTGAAGAGGCTGAGTGCCATCGAGAAAACTCGCGATAGATATACGTATATATATAATGAGACGAGGATATATCGTGTATAAACACGTGAAAACCGCATGCGCTTGAAAATTGTTTTTCCCTCAGATATTTTTTTCTAATCAATTTATAAGTTTTTTTTTTTTTTTTTTTTTTTTACTGTTTTGCAGGATAATTCGAGCAAAAAATTGCTAATGCGTATGGGGGGGAAAAAAAAAAATATATATATTTTCTATTATTAGAGCGAGTTAATCGCACATCGCGAACGAAACTTGCGGTATAATACTATATGCGGGTTTATATTATATATGTTGTAGGCGGAAATTTGAATAGACAAAACACGTTGAACACGACACACCGGTGGTATATAAGAGATAACACGCGTGGCTCTTATATGATGGGGTCGCATATATAGCTTTATTACAATTTTTTTATTTTTTTTTGGTTTTTTTCATTTAAAAATCTTGTGAAAATATAATTGCAAGAAATAATATTTTATATAGTAATATTAATATTATTATAAGCTATAAGATGAAATTTGCGACACAAACTATAATTTATCGCAGCTAGCTATATGTACCTACTACCCCGCTATTCGGAAAGTCTTCCTCGATGTGACAATCTGACAACTAAGATGAAACTCCGTGACACGACTGCGCTGCAGCACGGTGTGCTCTTAATATTAGTAAAGTTTAAACTTAGGGAAATGAAGCGTAAGGAAAGTGATAAGAAATTGAAATAGACAGATAGGTAGGCGCGTTGTTCTCCCCCGCGTTTCAAGAGATGCAGGATAACGCAATTAATTTAATTCTAGGAAAAGAAAAAAAACTATGAAATTAATGATTTTCATGCACGATTCTTTTTTTTTTTTTTTTTCTAAAAAAAAAAAAAAAAAAAACATTCTTTTCCACTGAATCAAATAAGGCGTGGAACTCTTTTTTTTTTATTTTTTCCTTTTTATTGTAAGGAGTATTGAAACGAATTTTTAGTCGATGAAGATTCGTTTCGCTCCATTTATCACCACCTCTCGTGTTTCCAACCGAGTACGTCTATCTACTCAGTGCCGCATGATAAATAAAAGAAAAGTAGGTAGGTATGTATGTATATAAAATAAGAATGAAATAATAAAGATTGGGGAAATTTTTTTGCCCTCTCGCTGGTATATTGGACTTCGCGGTCTTTATAATACCAGAGAGGAACGAGTCATATATATATATATATATATATATATAAGTACGTATATCGCGTCACTAATGCCATAAGGTCGTAAGCGCCAAAAAAAAAAATTTCATGTTTTTGGTGGCAAAATCTTTTTCGTACCATATAACATCGTTTAGGCATATCCGCAAAAAAAAATAATTTTTTTGCGCTTACGACCTTATAGCATTAGTGACGCGATATGTGTATATATATGCGATACGTATTCTGATAAACGAAAAGTAGTACTTCTTCTTAATGCGCGCTGCGATCTCTGATGGACGCAGAAGAACCCCGACGAAGGTGGAAAAGAAGGATAAGAAGAATAATAAGAATGATCGAAAAAAAAAAAAGAAAAAAGGGAAAAAAGGGAAAAGGGAAAAAAATAACCCGTTAGTACCGCTCAAACTACGTGATGCAAGTGAAGCAGAACGAACGCGCTTCTTGAGAACGAACGACCGACCGACAACGCGCGCGTTCAACGCAGACAATAGTTTTCTCTAACCAATACCTTGTAACATCAGCGCGGCTACCGCTCTGTACACGTGCAGTAACCGTGGTAACTATATCGAAGATTTCATCATGGATGAACAAACCTCAGAATGAAAAAGAAAAAAAAGAGGAAAAAAAACAAAAAAAAAAAAAAAACATTTCGATCCACCACGTACCCATCGATGGTCCGCACCGCGACTGTCCGAGCGGAACCATCACAGTCATGCTTCCTTCACGCGACGATATATATATATATTAGGATGATCCCTTGATTCGGTCATATATATTCGAATTTCATGTAAAAAGAAAATCTAGCCAAAACCGCAAATTCCTATTTCGATTCTATAAGCACCTGCACCGCCTCAAAGTCTTCGAATTTTCCAATTTTAATGCGAAATACGATTATATTGTGACATTTCGCGGTTAATTTCTTTTCTTCCTATACCGATTGCAGTAAATAGCTCCGAAAAATTTCAAACATTGGTATACACTTCTAATACCTGTATAAGTAGTAGTAAGTATTTCATGAAAAATTCGACGGATTTTAAACGATACAATTTCTTATCTCCGCAATAAAATTTTTGTCGTTAAAAATCTGCTAATTTTTCACGAATACTTACACTACTTTAGGTATAAGAGAAGAGAACGGAAGTTTCAGATTCAGAGAAGCGATAATATGTGCGATAGGAAGTCAAAAATCATCCCAAAGTAGGTACTGACAATATTGCGCGTGTTATTTAAATATGGGAAAAGTTCAAAGGCTTTTTGTGGGACAGTACTTATATAGGATTGAGATAGGAACTTGGGGTTTTGATCACATTTTTTTTTTTTTTTTTATATATATTTATTGGGAGACCCATCTGACCCATGGGAGGATTAGAATTCGAATATGACTGAATCAAGAACCACCCTCGTATTTATTTTTTTTAATCAACCGCAGGTGTTAATTGACAAATCGAAATTAATCAAAAATATTGATTATCGTTGTTTTTTTGTATTTGTCACGATTAATTGAGAAACGATATATCAAAGACATGAAACAGGATTATAGTATATATGACCGCGTTTTTAATCTTCTGCGGGAAATATGCCCTGACTTTAAATCATCCCTTTTAATGCAGATAGAGTCTCTTCGTATGTTTTTATGATTAGATTTTTAGTTTGATCGACTATACTGGATGTCCCTAGGTGGTAGTCGTTGGTTTAGTTAACTAGCAAACCATTCTGCGATTTGGAAATCCGTGCGGTTCTTTCTAATATATGCGAATTTCGACTTTTTCGAAATCTTCTGATAACACGGTTGAAGACAATTCGATTTGATTTTTTCAAAATCACTATTTCTATCTTTATAGCTGATCTCGTTTAATTTTCACCCATATAGGCGATAGGAATGAGCTACACACTGATTATTGACAAACTGTTGATCTATTGAATTCAGAATTCAGAAATTGCCTTCATACAGCTACTAATATAAATTCTTCAGTAATTATTCTACACAGACGCTCATCTAATTGAAACTAATTCATTAGATATTAAATATATTGGAATATATGAACTGTGTCTACCTTACCTCAGTTCTTCAGAGATCCTTCGTAAACCAGAATATAATTATATCACTTTTCTTAATATTATAAGTGCATCGTTAAGTGTTACGAAAATAAATGTTCGAAATATTTATTTGAATAGAAAATAAAAAAAATTTAAATTAAAAATAAAAAACCTAAAAAAAAAAACGCGGATTTATAAAAATCACTTACTGCGGTACAGCTAGAGGTACAATTTCTACAACCGACGGTACGATACGACATCGTCAATTAAAATTAATGTAATATGACGTTGCACAGGTGGAACAGGACATCCTTTATCTATAAAAAAAAAAAAAAAAAAAAAATACGAGAATTTTTCAAAAATCGTACTAATGTATGAAAAATTTTTTTTTTAATTAAAAAAAAAAAAAAAAAAAAATAAAGAAAACCTCGTTTATGTTACGTCACACTGATAAAGACGGTCCTTTGAGATGATGGTATCGCGGGGGTGTGTGCAGCAGGATATGTTATCGAACGATGTATGTAAATGATAATGAATAAACGATAATGTCGAATCCGCGAATAATATTTAATTCTCGATTATAATTTTTAATGCGTGTTTAGATTAATTTATCGATATATACACGTCTCGTAATATGGTCCATAGTAAAATATGATAGGTCCACTATGGACGAACCTTGTCGTCAGAATGCGGGAATTTGTGATCAGGAGCGTCGCGACGCCCCCCCGAATGCCCGACGCCCCGACGCCCGACGCCCGACGCCCGAGCCCTCGTTCGGAGCCTCGGCTAGCCTCTCTTTCTACTCATTCAGTGGTTCGTAGTATGGTGACGTCACACGAGAACCCTCGACCAATCAGAACGCGTATCTTCTACCCCTGACACATAGAACGGATATACGAACACCTAAACGTCATTCAATGTTGGTGAAATCTCTATGAGTCTCTCCTCGCTCTCTCCTCTCTATTCTCTCGCTCTTTTTTCTCTTTTCTCTCTCTCTCTCTCTCTCTCTCTCTCTCTCTCTCTCTCTCTCTCTCTCTCTCTCTCTCACTTCTCTCGACGAAGAGCTACCGCAGGAGGACCGGCGCGAAACAAACTTGTAATATCATTCTTTCGCGCAGCTGGGTATCGGCGACCCACAAAATGGCGAGGAGTTAACCTATTAGCATCCGTTTATTGATAATTAGCCATCTTTACGTATAGTTAAGGGTTTTAAGCGGGGGACCGCCCGTTGGTCAGTAACCGATTTTCATCAACCACGTATCTGGGGGAATCCCACGGATTTAACTTTTTTCAACCCTTATAATTTTTTTTTTTTTTTTTTTTCTTCCACAGTCCTTTAAATTTCACCTCATATGCGCTATACAACAATTATTATTATTCCTATACTTTTTCACGAAATTCAAAAAATTATCACGTTGAAAGAATATTTTGAAAAAAAAAAAAATTTCGTTTCGATTTTAATCAACGAAAATAAAGATTTGAGAAAAAAGCAATTTTTTTTTTTTTTCCCCCACTTTTTGAGAGAGAAAAGAAATGAATTAAGGGATGAAAAGTCTCACATTTCTGATCTCGCGTCTATATCGCGATAATTGAACCCAGTTTATCGTTTCGGATTCATAAAAGAAACTTTTCAAATGTTTTTCTTTTATAGAGGAGCTGAGAGAAAATTAAGGGATGAAAAAAGTTATAGCATTTTTAATTCTGCTTTTTGATATACTGATCGAGGGCTAGGTTTTCTATACGTCCTGACATCCCCGCAAAGAATAAGGGATGCGTTCTTATACTATACGGGGTTTGCTGTTTGGAGTGTATAGATATATATATATAAAGAATGAGAAACCCTCGGGGTTGTAGAATCGGTGAAACGAGTCACGCGGGGGTGAGGTAAAAGTGAGACAAAGAAACTGGTAAGACCTAAAACTCGACCCTTCGAGCCACCAGTAGAAGTTTGAATAAAAAATTTATACAAATTTTGCGAATTTTATTTTCCTCTATAGGTAGGTATATACGTCGTATTTTCGCTGACTTTTCTTATACCCTATAATACTATAAGATAAAACTCGCGTTGAAATATAAAATTCTTTGCACTTTGTTGAGTTTTGAAAAAAAAAAAAAAAAAAATATATATATAGTTAGGAAAAATTCCATAAGTATATAATTAACCAATCGCCTAATTTATTGGCCGCACTAGGTATAAACGGAAATCGAGAAATGTAATAGACGTATAGTAAGATATATATATACCGCTGCAGATCGTTACACTCGAAGGAATCGCTGCCCTGGCCCCAATTATAACGTTTAGAAATCAAGTTTGCCGATTAATTTCGTTTAAACTTTGTATTATAGTTGCAGATTTATTTTCCGTCCTAATTAGCACCGGGGAAATCTGCATACAGATGGGGGGAGGAGGAGGAGGAGGAGGAGGAGAGGAAAAAAAGACAAACTCTATGCAATGAAAATTCCATATAGTTTCGCATTGATATATTATTTTTTTGTTTATATATAAAATTGAAAATAATAACAACGTTGAGAAATTTATTGGAAATTTTTTTTTTTTTTTTTTTTTTTCAAGGGGTGAAACTCGCTTTGTTATCATCCTTTTCTTTTCGTATAAATATACGGGGTTGAAGCGTCCGTAATATATATATAAGGGTGTTCGGAAATAATAATCTGCAAAGCTGGCAAACACAAAGGTGTGTGTCGAAATTTTTTTTTTTTTTTTTTTTTCAAATTTTTTTTTTAGATTTTTCGCATATTTAAAAACCACTCTGTAGATCGTTATAATATATACTATACCTATACACAGAAAGAAAGGGTAACTTGATTCAAGAAAATTTTGCGGTCCAAAAATGGAGACCGAAATTTTCTCGGATCAAATCAAAAATTTTCTCGAACCAAGAAAATTGGCACAATTTTCTTGGTTCGAGAAAATTTTTGATTTGATCCGAGAAAATTTCGGTCTCCATTTTTGGACCGCAAAATTTTCTTGAATCAAGTTACCCTTTCTTTCTGTGTACCTTATATATGAATGAAATACGCGGGATGGTAGAGAATTTTTCAATTATCTCAAACGTCACACGCATGCTTATAATCGATTTTCGTTTCATTTCGTTTCATTTCATTTCATTTCATTTCGCTTCAATTTTTTTACCCGCCCTTTTATATTTTCCACCCTTTTCTGTCAATTATTATACATTATACTATACGGAAAGAAACAAAATCCATACTATATATGACGCACAATTAAAATTTCATCACATTAGATTATACGTTCCCGCAATACTAATTGTTTTCACGTAGGTATATTATTCAAATATCATTTATCCTGCAGCATTCGCATCATCACAATTCGATATACCTATATATAAATATATAAAAAGAAATCTTCATGAATTTTAACGACTCGTAGTATACCTATACACACGAATGTATATATCTTTCTAAAAACAAACAAAAAAAGAAGAAAAAAAAAGCGAGAGTTCTAATTGGACACTTGAGTGACGAGGTAAATTTCCATTATATAGAGATACCCTGCGTTATATTTGCACAGTATTTTCGCATTCCTGGGATTGCTTTGACTCAATTTTTGTGCAAACATTGCAGCAGAAAAAAAAAGGAAAAACCTAGAACGTGATTTTCTTTTTTCTTTTAAACAAATTTCCAATTTCAGGAAAACTGTTGTACACACCTACTCGTTTTCATTCTTGGTTTTTCTTGTTTTTTTTTCGTTTTTTTTTTTTTTCTTTCTTTAAACATGGATATAATATCCAGACCCAACCCCCTAAGAGAGGTGTACTTTGGGATGAGAGAACCTGGCTTATTACAGGCCCTGAATTGACAACAAATAATCGATAGCCCTGCCGAGGGACAAGGCTCTGACCAATGGGCAGAGGGCGAACACCCCCAAGAGGGTAAGGGCGAACCAACCCACCAAAAATCTAGGAACTATTGTGTCCGATATACCGAGGCTTACCCTCAAACTCATCCCCCATAAGGCCATAACGTACACGCACACACTTAAATAACATTTATACTATCGATGTGTATGTATAGGGGTGTCTTTGGTATAAAATGGCGAACGTTGTTTTAATATTATGCAGGTATATCATAATCATTAATAAATCCTCGAGGAAGTATATAAGATGAAAAAAAGGAAAAGAAATTTGATGAAAATAAAAAAGCGAAATACCTATACTAGAAACGTTTTTATAGAAAATTAAATGGCGTAAGATGGCCAGCGATAAATTTAGGTGGCCATATCAAGAAACGTTTTCTGCAGATCCCACTCCCTACATGCATCCACGCGATTCTGGGGTATATGGAAATTGCCATAAACGTAAAGTACTACTATGAAAATAAAATATAAGCACAAACAGTGGTTTGGGGTCAGAGATAGGTATATATATGTATATATCTGGGCCAAGAAAACCCAAGGCATTAAATCCAACTACGCGAATGTGTCGACACTCCAGTTTATTATATATATATATATATATATGTGTGTGTGTGTGTTATCAGATGGCGAAAGATTATTGCTTCTTATAGTATATATATATACATATAGATTCTTTTTATCCATATTTATAGTTATTTACCACGATTTCTTTCACGAGCTGACGACGACGACGACTAAGAAATTATTATACCCTCTGATGTTAGGTCCGTGACGGATTGGTAGACCTTGCTGCTGCACCGCTAAGAGAAGAGAAGAGAAGAGAAGAGAAGGAGGATGAGGTAAACGTGACAAACGGATTATCTCCGTGGCGAGGTATGTTAGATCGAGAAAATGTATACGGTTTAACAATATCCGGAGTCAAGAGCCGCTTCCTTCTCTTTCTGCGGTAATAATAAACGTAACAACTGCACAATGGAAACAACAGACGTGTAGTGTCGATGCGGATGGATGTATTCCATATCCAACACCCTGTTCAATTCCTAAACTTCTTTATGGATGGATGGATGGATGCATGGTGGTGTCTGCACAGACCCACAATGCACCGGGCAGACAGCCTTTCCCTCTCTTATAACGAAATGAAAAGAAAAAAAGAAAAAAAAAAAAAAAAAAACTAACAGAGTTCAATCAGAATCACCGTTATTTTTTAATTTTACATTCTGTCGTGTCATGGTGGCGTAATTTAAGGGTAGCTATCCTTGCTGCAGCTAGGGTCTCATGCTGCTGCATCATTTCGTCTACTATATTATACCATTACATATTATAGGGAATAAAACTAAACTTTTAACTCAGCTAAATATAAAGCAAACGCGTTTGCACCACCTTCTATAGATTATATTAGTTATACGGTTGATTTCGCAGATCGCGGGATTGTATTAGAAATTCGCGGAGAGAATTTATATATAAGACGTATTCGATGTAGGGAGTAAAGAAATCTTCTATACTAGTAAAGGAGGGAAGAAAGTTTTTAAGGACTAAATATAAAATGGGTAAATATCGCATCGCGGTTTGTTCTATCTATATACCTGAAATTCATTCTAGCGTAAAAGATCGATTAAATCTGTTTCGGTTGAACGAATATACTGCACGAGGCAAGAATTAGGTAGCTCTTTATAGGTATATAGGTATATATACCTAGAGAAGTAGAAAAACGTAAACCAAAAATGAATACGTCATCGTGGTGGCTATCAGTGAACAAGGAAAAAAAACAAAAAAACAAAAAAAAAAAACGAAGAACAAAGAATAAAACAGAAAAGAAGAAGAGAAAAGAAAATCTGTTCTCTGAACGGGTCATCTACCCCTTTAAAATTCACGTGATCTATATATATGTGTTGCTCGAATTATTCGAGCTCCACTTTATCCTCCCTGCAGAAGGGATGGGGTGTAGCCTTCTCTTCTCTTCTCTTCTCTTCTCTTCGTTTCTCTTCTCTTCTCTTCGTTTCTCTTCGTTTCTCTTTTCTCTTCTCTTGAACCCTCAATCATTCGCGTCCACCCCAAATTCTACCCCTGAAAAACCCCCGCCGATCCCCGGGACCGTATATATATATAGAGCGTTGCGTTGTCCTGTTCTAGAAATAAAAAAAGATAAAAAAAATAAAAAAATAAAAGCCCCTGTCTTCAGAAAACTCGCGGGGATCGATGCTTTCCTTTTCGAGTGTTCCGCATGCCCTGCAGAAGAAGGAGTTTTTATACAACGGGGTAACATACACGTTCTCATATTATAATATTTATACGCACACGCAAGTTGCAATTCTTCTCTATGGTGACCTCTCTGATTCTATTTCGCATATATAATTATATATATATATATATGCGTATATTAAAAGAAATTACCTATATATACATTTTTCTAAAAATTATAAGGAAACGTTTCGATATAGAATAAAATTTCGCACCACCCTTACGACACGTTCGCATCTGTATAAAAAAGAGGAAATTATGATTCGATAAAATTATTATGCCTTAATTTCAATCGTCTTGTACAGGTATTAGGTATATAATACGTATGTAATATACGCCTTGTGAGACATATTATATAAACCTGCACCCGATCGTTCTGTTCTATATTTTTCATCACGTGTAGGTATATATGTATAGGAACGAGGATATATCTTTCAAGAATGAAGCGATTCTACTCGAGTGGTTATAATACGCCTCCGTAAATCCTCAACGATGAGAAGAAGTATCCGCCATATTGCTAAATTCTCAACCACGAATATATATGTATCCTTGATTTGTATACTCCAGAATTTATGCACAAATATATATCCACACATAGATTAAGAATCCGTTGAACTGATACAGCATTCTGATATTTTTTTTTCTTTTTTTTTTTTATCACGAAACTCACTTGGTTTTATATATATATATATTTAAAACACTCTTGATTTAAACACTTTGGGACAATCCTACTGTACGATCGGTTACAGCAAAATTTCGTTTCTTTAAGACAGAAAAAAAAAAAAAAAACAATTAAACAACAATTAAAAATCCATCGCGTATATATGGGGCAAATGAATCCCGTGACAAGTTTCGTACGACTGCAGGATCAAGTCTGATGTTGCATCAAGCATCAGGGACTTGCGTTGCCAGGACGCTGGGCCTGGTATTGTATTATTATTTAAAACAACCCTTCGGGCAGGCAGGCAGGCAGGCAGGCAGGGGGTTAAAGCTTAGGTTCAAGAGAATCGGGAGGGGGTTGAAAAGGGGATAAAAAGGGGGTTAAAAAAAGGGAAGAGGGGAGATTCGGATTTTTATACTGCAGAACCTTTCGCAGGGCACTGTGTGTATTTCTGTACATACATGGTGTGTACGTATGCCTATAAGGTATATATACGTATATATACGAAGAGGGTATACGATGGTATATTAGTACGTGACGCTGCAGAGGGAGAGACGTTTTAAAAAAAGGTTATAATATGTGCTATACCCATGGGGTATGGGGTATACCTACTACTATATACGAGTGTACGTCAGAATATGGAAGGGTGAATTTAAGGGATATATATGATGGGGGGTAGTACTAGTATAGGTGGTTGTAGTTTTGGTATAGGTTGGTCCAGGTGCCAGCAGACTCTGTTAAAAAAGGTGGGGTTAGCATGGGGTTAGGGGATATAGGCTCTTTTGAAGATTTTTTTTTCATTTTTTATCCAACATCGCGAGCACGTAAGAGAATAGGAACTCCTAGGGCACGCATATGTAGGTAACTATAACCCCATACTTCGGTTTTGGGTTCGGTGAACGAACCCTATGGATATTATACGTCGCGATTCTGCTCTTTGGGCTTCTGCAGGAATACTTATAGAATTTTTAGCTCGATTTTTAGTTAGTAAATTTGGAACTTCGTGGAATTTAAAACGTGTTTTTGACAGCCGATTGCTTCAGCATTGGAAACGTTTTCTCATTTTTTTTTATATTATAACGATACCTCGTCAAGTTCTGATCGATATTTTGTACGTTCAAAATATTTTTTATACGGGATTTGGATATTTGTAGGGAATTGATAACATGTCACGACTTATCCGAGCCAAGTTTGTTTGATTTTCATATCAATCATCAAAAAATATTAACACGTGCTTATTCAAAAATTTCTTAGTATGGTTTCGAGTCGTTTCGACAATTGGTCGAGATGGATTCATAATAACAAAATATATTTTTAAATATTTAATCAGATTTTCTTAGAAGTTGGATTCCAAGCAAAACGATTTTTATCCATCAACCACTTTATTGTTTAGATACAGAGTTGTGTTTATATTGATATAAGACGTTTGGAAGAACATCGTTTCAAAAATTGGTTTAAATATGGATAAAAGTATTGCAATACCTACGTACATAAATTACGATATGCACGATGCTGCTCCGCAGCAAGTAGGTGTAATTATGAGCAACTTATTTCACATGCGAGAAGGATTCGACTCGATTGCCATCTATTAGTGAAATATTGGACTAATGTTCCGCGTCCTTAGGGCCCATTCATGTTCAGCGAAGCAATTTGCGGTACACGCTTGTGTCTTGTTACGGCGCTGAGTCTGCAGGAACATTTGTGCTGTTCGATATAAGTGTTTGAAAAAAAATTAAACTATAGGATTTATCAGTCCACGGATGTTCCATTCTATTTGTAATACCTGCGACAGCATTTCTTGATCCTTCGCGTACGTATAAATACATTTGGAACAGACATTATTCATCGAATGCCACTACATTCTTTTTTTTCTAAGCAAATATGTAGCGACTAGTTGGCCATCGTCGCTTCTAAAAATTTTAAATCCGAGTTTGGATTTTTTGAGAATACAACATTACCATCCATTTGTCTCAGTGTATCATACTCTACGGAGTGTTACTTTATTCGTGAGAAAGCCGCTTTCCGAAAGTAGCCACCTCCTGGCCAGACTTAAAACCTTCGCCAATCCTAGACCCGCCAGCGACAGTGCCGACTGAGAGGGGTGAGAAAGTGCTTATGGGAGCAGAGATTATGGCTCACTTCTTTTCTCCCTCGCACTCTCTCTTGGCGAGGGTAAATTTTTGCATCTACGAGTTGCTGTTACCATTTATTATCTTCTTTCTGCAGACCTGTTAGCTTTCAAATAAATCGATCCTATAGCAAACACGTTTCTTGTATATTTGTATAAATATCAAGTGTTGCGGTTGAAATATTATAAATAAAACGTCAATTTATTCCCCAACAAACTTTGAGTAATTTATAATATAATGAGCTATACATGGGGAGTAAAACAGAAACTGAACTGCCTCGTTAAAAATGGACTAGGTAACATTTCATACAAGTTCTACTATCGAATTATAATTTTTCCACGAAAATCGCACAATAATTTTTCAATAATCGTTGAAAAATTCTTGATTTAAATAATGGTAGTATTCTAAATTTATATTTATATTGGCATCTCGACTTTTGGGTTCGAGATGAGTTATGAATATTTACATAAATCAAGGAACCTTCACCTGCTGGTGAGTATCCTGTATCCAAGAAATACCTATTGGATGGAAAATTTTGTTTTCAAAATAATTATGCGGTTGATGATCAATCAACCTCAAAAATCTGATTAATAAATATGGATAAAAGCGTATTGCAAGTATGATAGTACTAGGGTGCACTGCGATATATTCAACGCCTGGCGCTCTTTTTCTTGCGAGAAAGATAGGTCTAGTCAGCTACCTATTGAGAACTGACGGAACTAAAATGAAGAAAACTTCAAAATTCATTCACACGTTACACCAAAGAGCCGGAAACTACTAGCGTTTTCGACTGGGGCTACACTGGTGCAGTACTGCAGTGTAGACATCTTTGTCTCTTTCGCCCTAAAAGAAAAGAAAGAGATGAAGATGGCTATACACTAAACCAGTGTAGCTTGGTGTAGCCCCAGTCGTATATGGCGATTTGCAAAGTATTTCCTTTGGAATCGAATATATGCAATGAGGTAGCCATCATCGCTCCAAAAATTGTATAAATCCGATATTTGGATTTTTTGAGAATACAATATTTTTAATCATCAGGACGAGGGTACCTTAAAGTAGTGAGGAGCTATTTCGCTTGCGAGAAACTTTTGACTTGCTAGAGTACAGTAACACCACCATTCGGCCGTACTGAAAACCATTCCCGACCAGCAAGACTTGCTAACGCCAGTGACCACAGAGAAAGAGAGCCCTTAAGGGACAGGAAATTTTTCCCTTTTTTCTCTCTCTCGCACTCTTCATTTGAGTGGGTAAATTTCTGCAATAACTACCTGCGCCTGCGAATTGCTGTTACCATTTATCATCTGTTTTCTGCAGACCTGTATCAGCCGTCAAATAAATCGACGCTATAGCAAACGCATTTTTCTGTATATTTTTGTATAGATATCAAGTGTTTCGGTATTAAATAAAATATTATAAATAAAACGTCAATTTATTCCCCTACAATAGTTTGAGTAATTTATAACGAGCTGTATTATGGAGAATAAACCAAAAACTTAACTGCCTCGTGAAAAATGGACTATTATTATATTATTATCCAAGTTCTGCCGTAGAATTATAATTCTTCCACGAAAATCGTATAATAGTAGTTTTCCAACAATCGCCAAGAAATACTTGATTCAAATAATGGGAGTATATTCTATATTGGCATCTCGACGTTTGGGTTCGAGGTGAGTCAAGAATATTTATATAAATCAATGAACCTTCACATGCTGGTAAGGATCCAAGAAATACTTATTGGATGGAAAGTTTTGTTTTCGATATAATTATGCGGTTGATGATCAATCAACCTCAAAAAATTGATTATTAAATATGGATAAAAGCGAATTGCAAGTATAATGGGACTCGATATACTCGAAGATACATTCAACGCTTGGCGCATTTTCTTTTGCGAGAAATCTACGGTCAGCCAGCTACCTGTTGAGAACTACAAGAACTATAGTTAGAGACGTGTAACATTGAAGGGTCTCGCTACACTGAGGACCGATGGCATTAGCATTGTCGCCTTCAACAGAAAGACGTTTAAACGGTCAATTTTAATACAGTTCATATTGTATAAGGGGTATATTAAATTTCAATTTGTATAATATAACTGCAGACCGGTTAGCGCAGTTATTCAAAAATTTGATCAAATCCGAATTTGGATTTTTTGAGAATACAAGACTACACAAGCTTACGTTGAGTGCATGTATCCTTTGGGGTGCTACTTTACTCGCGAGAATTTCGTCATCCTGCGCTGCGACAACCGCCACCTTTTAGTGGGACTGGAAACTATCTGAAAGGAATAAATCGGTGACCCAAGGTGGTCGTTGCGCGATGGTTGCTGACAGTGACCTGCACTCTAGAAGTCATACCCACAGCGTAGATGACCATATCTAATCCTTTAATTTTCGTTCAATAGTTTAATTGAATGATAATAATTACGTTTGCACGAACAGTAGAATTATGCATCAAATTTCGACGGTCCATAATCATACCGTTAAAAAAAAAAAAAAAAAAAAACGAAACACTTTGTCATAACATAAAATACCTATGTCACTGCAATCGTTCAAATTCTGGGTTTGACATCAAAGTCTCTGAGAATTCTCGAGTTTCCAGTTTAGGAACAACCCTGGTCTGAAATGTCCTTATTATACAATTATCTTTAAGGGTGTATTACAGGCATTTGTTGGCGCCCCATTTCAAATGCCTTGAAAAAATTGAACTTACGAATTCTATAATATGTAAAAGTATTATGTATAGTATATACATCAATACCGATGCTTCATTGTCAAAGGCCTGACCCTTGTTATCTGCACGGTGTTACTTTACTATTGAGAAAAAATTCTCTATATAATTTGGTGTTGGCCATCTTAAGGCAGGTCACAAAACTAGGCAATGGACAAGTGCTTGTAGCACAGAGTTGCGTGAAGGTATGGCAGGTAGCATGCAAACGAGAGACTTTTCTGCTTTTGGACCAGATTTGCAACTTCTTTCAAAAAATGTTATTTTGAACTATTAGATCCACAAATAAATCTGCTATAGGTATAGGCTCCTTTGATTTGTGTGAACTAACGCATAGTGGAATTTCTGCAGTGTTTACAATCTTTTCTACCAGTAATAGGCCTTCTTGCACAGACTCCACTAAAAACGTCTCTTCTCACTGGAAATAGAAGAGTCGAATTTCGTATATGGTATACGACGAAAATGATCGCCCTAGAGTAAAGTGGGCCAATTCCATTGTCGCCATGTGGCAGCTGTGAAAGACTTAAATGTGCCAGTAAAACCGTATGAACGAACGAACGAGCGTCATAACCGGATGCATCGATTTCAGGTTCGCGTCTTTCCAGGAGAACAAACCAACACCCGCGGTATACGCCCCACAATTTATTGACTTATCACTAGCCAATGAGAAGCTTAGGTACGAAATCAATTGGTAGTTTCATCTAACCAGAGACCAGCAGCAGAACGTGTTCAAAAGATACCTTCTTTAATATCCTGCTATTCGGGTGCCAACAGACATCTACCATTGATCTTTGACGGATCAATGCAACTTCCTTCTCAAAACTCCACGGTTGCAGGAAATTGCATAAACCGATTAGCTGTTTACCAGACTGACAGGATATCTCAAAATATCCTTCAGAAATAACTTCGGTCACAATAACTTACTGCTACGTAGGTACATACACAGATATCAGAAATCACGAATGCATGTGATCTCTTATCGAGAAAATTGAAACCAAGAATAATGATGGTATTTTATTTTGCAAATTTTCTAATTTTCTTCATTTTTGTCCAAAGAATTTTCAATATTAAATACCTAATTCCGTTTCTGTTGGGCTGATCAATCGACACCTTATACCCAGACGCGGAGAACCTCCTTATGTTTTATGAAAGTCTGATAGAATCACCCTTAAATCATTGATTCAGCCTAGTATCGAGTATAAAAGTGAACTTAATCGTAGTACCTATTAGCTGGTATTTCGAAAATATGTATTTCAATATATTTTCTAGTCTTTCTGTTTCGATTTCTAAAGATAATTGCCAATTACTCGTAGAGTAGCGATTTTTCAAATGATTAAATTCGTAATTTTAATCATCTTTTACTCGATTGGAATTTTTCCACTCGAGATATCTGCTCATCGTCTAGGAAATACTAATTTAAATGGATAATTTTCAGCTCCGCTTTTTTCCCTCCGATATTCTAGGTATAGAAATAAATCGTAATCGTTGTTCTATTTATTTGCCTTTATAGACACGTTCATAAATTATTATTATTATTATTATTATTATTATTATTACAGGGAATAAATCTACGAGTGTGCATCAGGTCAAAGTTTAAAGAAAAAAAATAGACGTCTTCTCGTGTTATCAACATGCTACATGATATACTACGTGTACCTACCCGTAATACACATACGTTCACTATTCCCCACTAATGATCTAATTAGTCGAGTAAATGCAGGTATAATTAATTCAAGAGATGTGCTGCTAGGCAGATACGCCAAAGGTAATTTAATTACGCTCCAATTCTGCTAGAGACGTTCGCATAATCCGAGAGAAGCTTATCTTGATACCATAATTAGCTTAGACAGTTTGCAAATCGACAAAGATATTGTAACTCCTCCTTCAGCTATAGATATAATTCCCACGAGCTGCAGCAGATATTCGCGTCTGCAGAAATAATTCGCTCCTATATGTACGTCAAATTTCGCATTCTTATAATTTGATATCATAATAATTATCGAAAGTATATATATATATTTTTCTTCGACTGATTCGATTCCGCATTTATCGTAAATTGGAAAGGTTCTATACTTCTACTTATGGCACCATTTTTGGGAATGCTAATCATGACTTTCCAAACGGAGGGACTTTTTTCCTTTTTTTTTTTTTTTGCAGGGCAAAAAATCGAGTGAGGGGTTGTTGTTGGAATTGCTTTATGTGTGGGTGCCCACAGGTCGATGGGTAAAATCGTGTCAGGTATGGTTTGGCCTGCGTTGGATGGAAAGTGGGAGCCGTGAATCAATGAGGATACGTTAAGAGTAGCAGGAGCTGATGGCACCAAAGAAGTACGAGTGTATACTCGATGGTCCCAGAAATCAATGGGCCCTGAGATAAATGCATCAGCGTTTGATAACGACGAGTAGGTAATAAAACATTGGAAAACCCCCTCGAGGCATGCAGTCGTACGATTCTTTGTAAATATACGAATAAGAATGATAACATTATAAATAAGAGGCAGAAGAGATTGATCCGAGTAAAACAATGCAAATAATTTCCTTCTCGAGTTCAATTGATCCTTGTTATCAAGTTTTAATTAGGAAACGCGAAACCGGCTTAAACGTAAAAGAGAAAAACTGTATTCGAAAGAAAAATACGAATCGGAGCATATAATTTCGGTATGAAATTTTTATATGGAGAATAATTGATCACGTGTAATCAATCGATAAAATTTATTGCACTGATGCGCACGGAGTGACTCCAGTCTGCAGATAACTGACGTGCAATAATCTCATTTAAAGTATCCATCTTCGTCGAGAATTGTCTATAACCATCGTAAGTACAATATATCGGTGCAGAGCTTTTGAACCTGATCAATCATTCACTCCATTCTCACTGTATCGTCTGCAATATTTCATTTGAAAGAAGACATGATGTGTCAATGATCAGTGTATTCAGAGAACCGATCTTTTTTGTCCTTTTTTTTTACAGACATGGTGAATTATCGTTTCCCATGATAATTTCAGGAGTTTACAAAGCGTTTTGAGACACATATGCACATGTATAAAACAATAGTGTAGACTGCAGTGCATCAGCCATTGCGAAACTCGATTATTAATGCAGCCTTCTCTCCTCCGCATGAGCTCTTCGGACAAAACCGAAGGTATCTCAGAAAATTTCGCGAGCCAACCATCAGGGTTGAATTCAATTATTATCAATTTATTATTACGCTCTTGCGATGCACCACTCTGCCACCCTCCGTCTGGCTCGCAAACTGCATCATGTATACTACATGTATATGCGGGTGTAATTATAATGGAATGATGTTAATTAACGTATACACGCAGTTTTTATGGAAGCGGAAAGGAATGTGAAAAAAAATTCAAAACCACAAATCGTGTTTTAAATTCGAGCGAGACACCTGTGGCTCGGATGAAAACTGCATATATCCGATATGTGCGGGATTAAATTCGCTGCATAAATTTGACATGGAGAATGCGAAATCAGATCTCGTATAGTTTTTTTTTTTTTTTTTTAGAAACGTTTAATTTAATTCCAAAATTTTCGAGACATGATCGATAGTCTGTTAATTTACTATAAAATTCTGGGGTTCAAACCGGTCGACGACCTCATAGTCGGGATGAAATGAAAGAATAAGTTCCGGGCCAGACAAAGGGTGAAGGGTAAGCGGATGGGGGGGAGGGGGGCTAAAAGTTAGGGAAAGGCGAAATGTTAGCGTCAGAATCAAAGTCAATTTCTCGACTACAGCAGCCCGAGTGAGGCACTCCATCTACCTATACCTATACTATATCTATAAGTGTAGCCCAGCCTGCAGCAGCACCAGCAGCTCGGAGAGACTCAGTCAGATTAAATAATAAAATACGTCAATGTCCGCCTCTGTCACCAAACATGCAACTCGCTAAACATATAGAATATGCAAAAGCCCTCTCGACTACGCGACAACTGGGACTCCCACTCTGCGAACCCGATGACAATTGCACTAATGTCATCCACTGTGCACATTTATATATACACCATATATTGGCTAGACCAATGACCGATCAGAATTTCGCCAACCATTATCGAAGCAACATGTTGATATTCGTTTCGAAGCTCGGTCCTTCAATCTGGCTATCAATTAAGCTAATAGAACCCATCGGCGGTGATCAGTTATGGATGGATCCCAACTATGATGATACGTTTTTATATATGCAGATTAAAGTATTTTATGAAATATATGCGTTTATATTCCATATATGTGGGAAAAGCTGACGTTGAGCTGGTTAATCAAGCATATAGACATATTTGTTCGTTACTAAAAGCTTGAAAGGACCGATGATCGATATAATTGCATGAAAATATACGTCTGCAGTCTGTAATAATAATAATAATAATCAGGCGGGAAACTGATTTTGAAATTTAAGTAAAGTTTGATGTTTGAATTGTTGATGGAATCATCTCGAATTTTCTGTTATGAATTATTCAATCCAATCAAAGATAACATTTCGTTTAAAAATTAATGAGTTCGAGTGCTACCTTCACGATGAATGATAACACTTCCTATACCTATATAGGTATATATGCATGGAATGAAATTATTCAACTGGTTATCCAATCTGCTTCCGGCCCATCGATCTAATCGCGAAAATTAGTATATCATCGATCGACTATACTATGAGTATAAAAATAAAATAATAAGGAACGTTATAATGTAATATATAGTCTGGAATAAGAAATTGAAGTTGAAAAAAAAAAAAAAAAGTATAACGGGAATAAAAAGAGGATATATACGTTTAAGGCAATCAAAAATGGACCGTAACGAAATAAATTCCAGTTAAATTTTGACAAAGGTGCCAGGCTACCGGCGGCGGTGGTCCCAGTGCACCATGTGCGCGTCCAATCGATAGTTATTTTAATCTATAGCCCGGGTAGCATTGACAGCGATCAACAATGTGCCACGCAGCGGGTTGCGTATACAGCGCCGGATACGTTCGATATTTTAAATAAAAGGAAGAGAGGAAGAAGTATAAAACCGTTAAAAAATTTTTGTCGCGTTATATACACTATATACTATACATATAGTATATATATATATTGGTAATTCTTTTACTTTAGACCAGGGGGGTAGTTAGGTAAAGAGAGATTTTAAAGGGGGTGAAGGGGGAGGGGAGGGGGGCGAATGTGTATGAGGTTGAGGAGGTGAGGATACAGAGAACCTCACGCCCATTTCGTCCAGCCGATTAACCACGTTGGTATATAGAATATATAGAATATAGAGAAAGCAGGGTGTATATATGTGTGTGGGGTGAAGCCGTCTAATATTAACCCCGTTTTCATGAAAAAAAGAGGAATGAAAAAATGAAAAAGAAAGAAATATAGGAGCGAGAGAGAAATGAAAAAGGGCCCAGCCAACTACGTCAGGTCGAGTTACGCGACGCTCTTCGGTTAAGGGAAGAGTGCAGCAGGAACCATGGTATACGTATATAGTCACTGTCGGCAGGGGGGAGAGACGGCTGTGCTGCATGGTGAAAATCCCATTGAAAATCACCCTATCGCTAAAATATATCTATGAAAGTAGAAAGGAAGGAGAACAAAAAAATAAAAAATAAAAAAGGAGGAAAAAGGGAGAAAAAAAAAAAAATAGAAATGGAAGGATTTCGTTCCCTGTGACAAAAGTGGCCCAGATTTTTAAACCCTAACACACTACCTATACTGTAGTACCGAGAGCTGCACGAGTTTTGGCTAATACACGTGAATCGAATTGAAAAGAGGGCAGCCCACGGGGTACACAGGGCCAATTCTCTATTATGTCGATTGCGAACGAACGATTTTTTACCTCGATTATAAAATCACTGTTATTTCCTATATTCGGGTATAAGTATACAGTTTCTCTACTCTATTCTCTTACTTTTTTTTAAAGAACACTATAATTTGTTGAAATAGAGTCGGAATCTTTATTCCAGTGAATAGAGGGTCGAGGAATGTGTAGTATGATCCAAATATATATACGAAAAAAAAAAATAAATAAATAAAAACGTGTAACTAAAACCCCAGGTTCCTTTTTCGAAATTTCGAAAATGATGGCATTGAGGAAAACCCCCCCAAGATAAAAAAAAAAAAAACACACGTTAGGTAAATCTATGTTATATTTAGTTCAGAAATTCGGTACATTGTATAATCAATCAATCAATCAATCATTCATTCAATCATTCAATGTAATCTTAGAGACTAGATATAATACAGAATGATTTTATTCGATATTTATATTGGAATGGCTAAAAATCTTTTAATTTCATCAAATCCTTATTTGAACTTACATACCTATAATCTATATTTATAATAATACGATCATGATATAAAAAATTTTTTCAACACAATATACAAGTAAAAAAATGATCGTTATAAATTCATATTTTTAATCCTGTACAATTATACACGAGAGCATTAAAATTTGCCATCGATTATCTACCATGTATAAAAAAAAAAAATTGTACATAATTATTTTGGTGGTCTAGATCGAGTTTTCCGCCCATAAAAAAAAAAAAAAAAAAAAAATATATGACACAAAAACTCAACGATAATAGTAATATTATATTTATAATAATTTAAATTCATTTATTAAATTTTCAAAAATCATTCTCTACGTCGCTGGACCGAGTATATCCATATTCGCAGACGTGTCTTGGACCGTGCTAAACGCGATCATGTATTCAGAAACGGATATATAGACTCCGACCAATAATCCGATCACGCTAGCCGCGTAGACGTTCCTTTGTAGGATTATACAAGTCGCCAAACAGAGACCAAAGTACGTAGAGTAACGAGCGATGTTTTCCTTTTTCTTACGACCCAGAAGATCGGAATCTGAAACAAGAAGAAATCAGTAAATTTCATTCCATTTTCAGGAATTCAGTTTCTATAGTCTCAGGAGCTTTTCCACCCACCGACGCATATGTTGTCCTTTTTCCTATGTCCTTCGATGCATTTCACGCACATATCAGGCCCGTCGCCGGTACAGCCATCGCAAGCCTTGTCGCAATCTGTAATACCGATAAAAAATCTGACGACCTTATGCGCAACATAATAATTGTTGGTTTTAAATCGCTGACGGCGGCTTACCCAAGCATTCATAAGACCCTTCGTTGTTAACGCAAAACCTATTTCCCGCGCATGCCTCTCTATTTTTTATTAAACATTCGTTGACGTCGACGCATCCCTTTCCCTCTATCATCTCCCACCCTTCATTGCATTTCCGGCAAGCCTCAGACCCGCCTTCGGAACAATTACCGTCACAAGCCGGATGGCATTTGGTGCATAAAAATTTCACCTCGTCTCTATAAGATTCGAAATATCCGTCCGAGCATCGCTCGCACGTTGTGCCAAAATATCCGTCGTCGCACGTGCAGTGACCGTTTCCTTTCCTGGTTCCCGATCCCTTGCATTTACCATTATTGTTGCAAATGTTATTCGGGTGTCCTTCGCACGGTAAACAATCGGGACCGTAGTGTTTGTCCGGACAACAATGCTTGAGCGTATCGATGCATAAGTAGGTCAGCAAGTCCGTTGAGTCTTGGTGATTGAACCACCACTCTTCGACCTCAGATTCCGTCTCCTCGGCAAGCGTGTGGCATTGTTCAGCTCCCCGGTCAGTTCCCTTGCATAAATTTTCCTGGATTTCAACCAATCGTACTTCGCTCTTCGAGTAAGATCTCAGCTTTTCTTCTTCCCAGGCCGTATCTCCACCCTCGAACTTACCTCTGGCGGTTTTATCCATTCCCTGAAAATAGTTAGGGAGGGAATAAAATCGACGTCGTCGTCGTCATCGGTACGAGTATAACGAGTAACGAGTAGCGAGTGAGTGACTGACTGACTCCTCTCTCGCTCTCGCTGCTCTCTTCTACTACTCACGTGTGTGAAAGACTCGACCAGACCTCTACACGCGGCACACGGAGGCAGTTTAACAGCCCTCAATTGTTCTTTGGTTTGTTTCAGCTGTTCTCTACTTTGACGAAGTTGTTCTTTGGTCATTTTCGTATTGTCTTTGTTGTGCGAGTTGCAGTCGACGTTGTTTAACAATACGAGAAAAACAATTGCAAGACAAGTGACAACTCGTAGATTTAATATACGCGTCATGTTGATATTTAACTTATAACACAAACTGTGAGAGAATTTAATCGCAATGAGTCAAAGCTTCGTTAACGTTTAATTATAACGTTTTTACGTCGTACTACACATGGATTGTGTGGATATTAATACGAAAGGCAAGAAATCTATAAACGTTTTCGTCGAATGTATCGACTAATTCAGAAACGGAAGACAGCTTGGCAGTTGCGCCATGTTTTGTAGTAATCTTCTATATATCCATTGTCGTATAGGCAACGAGCATGCGTCGTTCAACAACCAATCGGGTAGCACCGCGTAAAAGAGAGCTAGAATTTAGAAACCCCGCGAATAAGTTCGTATCCAAATTCGGAATTTTCGGGAACGATTAGATAATGGGAATTTGATTTAAATCTGTAATCAATATCGATAGGGATTATATGACGAATGATGATGATGCTAATAATAATAATAATAATAATAATAATAATAGGTGGGATAATGATAGCGATTGATAAATTATAATATATATGAATGAATTCCATACTACATAGAAAAGTCACATTTATTTTCTCTTTATTATATAATATATATATATTTATATATATATATATATATAATATATATATATATTATATATATATATATATGTGTGTGTATGTATACTTAAAACTGTACCACTAAATAGAATTTATAAGTTTTTTTTTCTTTAATTTTTAATTTTACTTATTTTTTCTTGTTTTTTCTTATTCTGAAATATAATGAATGAATAGAGAGAGATAGATAGATAGATAGATAGAGAATGAATGAAAAAAGAGGGAAGAAAAAAGAAAAAAAAAAAAAAAAAAAAAAAAACAAGAAACAAAGATAAAGATGAAATAAAATTATAGCGAATGGTCTCACACTGTAAACTTAATAAAAACCAAAGTGACGAAATTTTTTTGTTTTTTTTTTTTTTGTTTTTTCCCTCCAAGTTCGTTAGATTAGTTTAGTTTTTATTTGTGTTGTTGTTTTTTTTTTTTTTTTCTTTTTTAATTTTTTTTTTTTTTTTTTTTTTTTTTACATTTTTCTTTTTTTCTTCTTTCCTAATTATGTAATTTACTTAAAATTATTGAAATTCTTTTTCATATATCAATTAATAATAAAGATGATTTATTTTTTTATTTTTTTATTTTTTCATCAAATAATTGATTTTTATTGATATGGGGCAGGGTCAGGGGGCAGGGGGGAGGGGAGGGGGATTAAATCATAAAAATATTAACTACTTGAGAACATTAAGGAGGTACCGCACCATATTTTACCTTTTTTTTTTTTTTTTTTTTCTTTTTTCTTTTTTTCTCTCGTTTTTCTCTCCTACATTTGTATAATACGTTCGTTAATAATCACGCCCTAGTCATAAACAAAAATAAAATATATATCATAAATTTAATATTCAATTTTTTTTTATTTATTTTTTTTTATTCTTTTCTTCTTTTTCAGAATATCGTACTACTACTTCAGTTTTTCTGTTTTTTTTTTTTTTCTCTCTTTCTTTTTTTAATGATTTTACTAAATCTTCTTATCAAATATCGTCGTTGGGCCGATATATATAATATAATTTTTTTTTTTTTTTTTTTTTTTTAAATTTTATTTTGTTCACTTATTTATTTATTTACTTATTCGTTTTATTATTATAAGATAATTCGTGGATGTACAAATGTTCTTTTTCTTTTTTTATTATTATTATTTCATTTTGTATCTCATTTCCGTCCGTTCCTTAATAAACTTTCAGTATTTTATTTTATTTTTATTTTTATTTTTATTTTTCTTTATTTGAGCACGATCTTTCCGGCCTGGCTGCCTTTCGGCGTGCCTTTTCCCTCCTATCATTTCTTTTTTTTTTTTTTTTTTTTTCTTCTTCTTCATTTTCTTCTTTTATTACATACCTATGTTTGTAATGTCAATAGTAGTCGTTCTTTTATTGTATTCTATTTTATTTTTATTTAATTATTTATTTATATCAATCAAACGACGCGTGTGTCTTCGTGCGTATTATTTACAATTTTCTTTTTCTTTTTTTCTTTTCCGTTTCGGGACTCTGTATTAATATTCTAGCTCAACTCTCTCGGCTATCAATTTATTATATATATTATTCACGAGACACCCGACAATTCATTAGTATTTATATCAATCGAATACAAATTATCAATACTATATTTTTGAATCTCAAAAATTTATAATCAATATTCAGGGTTTCATTTCATTTCATTTCATTTCATTCTATTCTTTACTTTTACTTTATACGATTTTTCTCAATAACTCAATAATTTCTCTCGACTATACCGTTTAGATAATTTATTTAAAATTTTTATTTTTAATTCTATTTTTTCAAAAGTAAACCCGATTTCGTAAATACGTTGCCAATGAATTTCAAATTTATCAAATATATATATATATTTATAATATATAAGATTCACGTAATATGATAGTTCCGAAAATATCAATTTTCAACATTTTATTCTATTCAAGTAGAATTATCAAGAGATATGAGAGTACGGTCGGGGACCATCCAATGTTTTCGTCAAATTGATCTTTCTTATCATTTTTTTTTTTTTTTTTTTTTTCGTTATACTTTTAATGATGATTATACAAATTTGTAAAATTTATCAAACTTCGTGGATAATGAAATTATTATTTGCGATTTCTTTTTTTTTTTTTTTTTGCTTTTTATTGACGATATCATACAAATTTTTTTTTTTTGTTTTTTTTTTTTGTTTTATTTATTTATTTTCAATTTTTTCCCTTTCTCTTTCAAAACGAATTGTGTTGTATTCAACACATACAGACGTGTGTCTCATTAATAAAGCAAGGGTGATCTCGCGAAAGATGTTACGTTTTGTTTTATATTTATTTATTATCTTCATGAATTTTTTTTTTTTTTTTTTTCAATCATTTATACCTATTTGCTAATATCTCTCTTTAAATTTCTTTTCTTTTTCTTTTTTTTTTAATCAACATATCGAACGAATTCAACCCTCACTTTAAAACCTTACACTGTATATAATCATCTCTCGTATTCTCACCCTTCCTTTTTTTGTTTTTTTTGTTTTTTTACCTATCTAGTTATTATATCATTCTCTGTCTAGCACACTGCAGTCTCATACTGAAATTATCCCTGTCACCCCTCCTCTCGTTGCATGTTTTTTTTCCTGTTTTTTAATTATTTACTATTCTCTCTATTATTTATTTATTTATTTATTTATTCAATTATTTAGTTCATCGGATATCTGTTGCATGTATATGTGTGTGTTTGTGTTTTATGCTGTTTTTCTGTATGCCGAGTCGAATGGTACATCTTTATCTTCTCTGTCCTCCTTCTTCTTCTCTTCTTCTTCTTCTTCTTCTTCATTTTTCTTCTTCTCGTGTTATGAATGAAACGGTAATTGATAGAGCGATTTAATCAGCCTGATAACAGCTCACGAAAAATTCTCAGCTCCACCACTTTCAGTTTTAATTTTTTTCTGGGGTGAATTAACTTGCGATCTTCCATCAACAGCTGGCCTCTTTACTTGAGGATTAGCCTTAACTGCAGTGGTTGGATCTAACATAAAAGAAAAAAACAGAAAATCAAGACCACAGATCATAAGATAATTAATTTACAATAACTAATCTCCTAATCGTTTAAATACTATATGAAAATCAGAATTACCTTGCAACCACCTAACTTGCGTCGCGGGTCCATACCCCTTGTCATTTCTCGCAGCTATTCGGAATATAATAGCCGGTTTCGTCGTCGTATCAACATGCGCAGCGCTCAACGAGCTGTTTGGTACAGAACAAGCGTTCGTTGGTCCGCAATAAACTCTGATAAAAGCCAGCTGGGTTGGTGTAGTCGCAACAGTTGTGGCTTCTCCAGCGCTGTTTGAAACAGCACTAGCGCTTCTCACCGCCAAATAAACCGAGTATTCTAGTATAGGTCCCAAATTACTTGGCGGCGGTTCCCAAGACAGCTGAGCTCCTTCCGCAGACTTTGATATCTTTATCGCGCTTGGCGCGCCCGGAAAACCAGGCAAACATGTCTTGAATGCGGATACCTGAAGCAAAATACAATAGCGTTAGTTTTTTTTGTTGCACAATTTATTATATGAAGACATAATTGATTCGAAAAATTCATGCTTACCTCGCTCCAGCCACTTCGACCGCAACTATTTACCGCAGCGACTCGGAATTTGTAAGCTGTACCAGGCTCTAAAAAGATCTTAGTCCTGCCTTTGAACACGTCGGTTGGTAGAGGCTGGGATGTGTCTATGGGCTCATCCCCGGGTAGATAATAATGTTGAACAGTAAAGGTTGTTCCCTTAATAACACCAACGTCGTACCATTCGGCGTCCTTCTTCTCTTCTTCAGTCTAGAACAACAGAATGATGTTAAAAAGGCTCTTGGAATAGTTGTTTCAACTGTATACATTTTCTCTGTCTCACCATCTCTGTTTTAACTTTAACTGGTTGTCCAGCAGAGCCCAGAGCAGCTGTGGCCAGAGTAGTTAGAGCGGTAGAGTCCCCTGTGGCTGGCGGCGCTGCCTTTTCCTTTTCCTTTTCCTTTTCTTTTTCCTTCTCTTTCTCTTTCTCTTTCTCTTTCTCTTTCTCTTTTTCTTTTTCCTTCTCTTTTTCCTTTTCTTTTTCTTTTTCCTTTTCTTTTTCCTTTTCTTTTATCTCTACGGGTTCATTTTTTGGAACAGTTGCCAGCAGAATAGGTTTAGCAACCGGCGGTGCGACGCCGTTGGTCTTAGCGCTGAGTTCTGCGGCTTTGTAATCATCGTCTTCGTCCATTGGCTCGTCCCGGACTTCTGCTTTGGGTAGAATGGCAGGAGTAACGGTTGGCAAAGGAGTAGAAGGTTTGGTCGGAGCCGGTGAATCTGGCTCTGTCTTCATCGGTTCATCTTTGAGATTGCTCTCCCGAGACGAGGTGTTTTCTAGAGCCAATTTAAGCGACTCTGTATCAGGCTCGTCCTCCATCTTACTGGGGTCTGTCTCTTCCTGAGAAGTCTGCGAGTCTTGAGAAGCCCCGTCGTCGACTGCAGGATGAGAATCCGCCTGAGATATATTGTCCGAATCTGAATGATCTATCGACATGTTAGCTTCAGGCTCCAACTGCAGAGGCCCGATATCTTCCCGGGAGTCGTCTTCGTCTTGAGAATGATCCGCCTCAGGTTCTGATTCCAATAACTTGTCATTCAGAGGCAATGAAAGGTTCAAATTTTCAGATTTTACGTTCAATTCTTCTGTAGAAGAGTTTGCCTCTGGTTGTTCATCTTCTGGTTGTTCATCAGCCTGTTTCGTGTTTCCTTCTTCCAGTTTCACTTTCGGGTCCGAGGCCTCGGGCTCCGTTGGAGCCTCTGGTTCCGTCGCTGAAGCTTCTGAAGGGACGGGTTTTACCTCAGCTTTAAGTTCCTCGCTATCTTCTTGTAAAGTTTCTTGCAGTCTTAGATCAGCCTCGTTATCTAATGGGTTGGGGTCCTCTTCCATTTCGTTCGACTCATTCGCTTGATTTTCCTCAGCAGATTCATTAACCGCGGGCTCCTCGTCCCCCTCTTCCTCCCCATCTTCCATTAGGATATCAGCAGGGCCGTCAACTTGTGGAATAATGAAGTTCCCGTCGTTATCAACTTGCATTGGCTCCCCAGCCCCAAGCTGAGACGCTAGAACCGCTGCCTCGTTGCCATTGCAACTATCTCCTTTCCCGTCTACGCCGCTAGCGTCGTCTGTTGATACCATGAAGGATAAACCGCCGGAAGATTCTTGCACAGGGTCGATTAGTCCGGCCTCTGCAGCCAGGGCTGCTAGTGCCGCGTCTGTTGTGGCCGGTCCGTCGGATGTTGAGGCTGTAATAATGAAATCTATTAGTTTTTGAGACAAGATTATTGTTCCAGAATTCAGAAATAAAATATTCCGGCCATATATATCTTCGAAATCGTCTAATCAACTGGGAAAATTACCCAATGAGGCAGACGGCTGTTTCTGTGACGGTACAAACAGCATTTTACTGGTGTCAATCATGTCTGAGGTTCCTGCGGTCGTTACAATCGAACTACTAGAAGGCATGAGTGTCACAGTCTTAGCGCCTAGGCCGCCAGACATCTGCAGAGTCACAGGTTTGCCAGAGACAGTAACGGTGTCCTGAAAAGATTAAATTTACGTTTAAAAATGGTCAGAAATGGTAAAGAGTTCTCTTCCATCTTTAAGAAGTTTGAGAAATGCTTACCGTCGATTTTTGCATCTGTGGAACGGCGACGATCTGGCCTTTGTTCGGATTAAAAAGTGTTTGTTGGCTCCCTTTGGTAGCGATTGTAACTGTTTTGGGTACTCCCCCTTGCCCTGGCACCGTAATAGTGATAGGTTTGCCGGCGGTACCCCCGCCCATAGCACTAGACGAAACAACGATCATTTTGACGCCCTGTTGATTGGTGACATGATTTGCAGCCGATAAAGGAAGTACGTTGACTGGCGTTGTGAGATTTCCCGGCTGTCCAGAGCCAGCCTGAGATGTAGTTACGGCTTGAACGGCTCTAAGTCCCGAACCGGTAGTGACGACAATGATTTGGTTCGTCCTTCCAACCAGGCCGCCATTTCCGCCGGGTTTTGTGATCATTATAGTTTGTTTACCAGCGATATTCTGCCCTTTACTCATCGTAACTAAGTTCGAAGTTTTTACTGTGGTAAGGACCTTTGAGCCAGCCGCAGTATTTGGATTGACCAATCTCAAGATTGTTGGTCCTTGATTAAGCGGCTTGTGTCCAGGATTCTGAACAGTCTTGCCTTGAATCAAGCTGACCTTTGGCACCCCAGTAACCATTCCTTGCCCTGCCTTGAGAAGATGAACTATTTGCGGCTGTCCGGTAATGTTTTGTCCGGGTTTCTGAAGTATGATCTGTTTGCTTTGCTGCGGCGAAGCTGCTCTCAAAACAGTAGCCCCTGGTGCAGCAAATCGGATTTGTTGACCGGGCTGAACGCTCTTCATTCTAATAGTGTTTCCGGCACTTTGAGGAAGGATTTGCACGTTATTCATGCTTATTTTTTGCGTTGCAGCAGCGGCCGCGGCCAGAGCTTGTATGCCAGACATTGCGGCCGGCGATTGGCCTCCCGAAGCCGTGCTAGGCGAGGCGCCTTGGTCCGTTGTCGGCGTGACGGTTGTAACGAGTGGCGAACGAATTCGAATCAGGTTTCCAGCGACTCTAGGAGTCATTGGACTCGCTGGTTTTGCAACTACAGGCGATTGTAGCACCTTTTGAACCGGACTTTGTACGGCGGTTTGAATCCGTAGTGGCGTTTGTGGCGTAATTTGTTGTCTGACGATTGATGCAGTCGAAGGAACAGCCGCAGCTGGTGGTATTTGAGGCGTTGATACTGGGACTGGAGTCGGCGCGGCTGGAACTGGCGCAGGAAGAGCCGCTGGTGCACTGATCGGCGCGGCAGCGGCCGGGAAAGTTCCCGTTGTAGGCGGCATGTCGTACTTTTGTATTTGTAAGACGTAGTATTGAGCGGACGGCGTAGCGGTCCAACTAACTTCTAGAGATTGGGTTGAAGCTCGAACTAATTGGACCCTAGATGGCGCAGTCGGCTTGTTGACCTCCAAGTACCACAAATCTTTGCAGCATACCTAAATTGGGATGGACAGGGAATAAGGAGAAGAGATTATCAGTTTTTGAACTTTTGCGCAACCTGGTTTGATAATAAATATAAACTAACCCTGACCTGGTTGTTCCAAGCTTTGCGATATCCGTCTCTCCCCGACCAGACGTACAAACGACTGTGAACACCCACTGCGCAGTGACCAGCTCGCGCCCTCGGCACATTCTCTTCCAACGAATCTACCGTCAATTGCTCCCAAGTCAATGTTTCTGTTGGGAAAATAACAAATGGTGAATAAATTGGTAATTTAGAGTTAAATCTGTGTAAAAAAAAAAAAGAAAAATAAAGACCGCGAACTCTTACCTAAGTTTAAGCAGGCCAATGTGCTAGTGCATTTCCACTCCTTTTCATGAGTCGCTACTTTGACGTCGTCAACAACCAGTGGTACCCAGCCGCCAAAAACATACATTCTGTGACCAATTAAGGTGGCGGTATGCAGGGAACGGGGTAGCGGTGTTGGTCCGTGAACCAGAGGCTTGTTCCATGTCATTGTATCGACGTCGAGGAACCACAGATCTCCTAATCTGCAGCCACTCATACCGCCGTATATAACTAGGCATGATTTTCCTGTAGTACGATCGGTGTAAGCTACTCCAGTGTGCGATTCTCTGGGGGGAGGTGCGTGCCCGTAAGTCTGTGGTATATCCCACGCTGTTACTCCGTTACCGAGTAGATCCAGAGTGTATAAATCGTTTAGATATCTTGGTATGTTGTTCTTGGGGTCGTCGCTGTCGTTGGCCAATCCTCCAAAGAGGAACACTCTGTTTCCTATCAGAGTAAAACTGTGACCCAGTCTTGGACATGGTGGCTGTTCTTGCTTGGGGGGTTTAGGCTTCAGACGCTTCCACTCCCAACGCGAAGCTTGTAATTCATATAATTCGTTTGAGTACTTTCCATACTCTACCATTCCTCCAAATACCAATATTCTTGTTCCGTCTACCACAAAACCATACGCTGCACAGCCGGGAGGTATGTCTCCCTTTGTCGACGGTACAAACCATTGATTTGTTGCTGAAAAGAAGGGAAGGATTTTTGAAAAATCGAAAATAATGAAAGAAAGAAAAAAAAAACAGACGCGTCTGTTTTCATAATTTTTTTTATTAATTCTGAAAGAAAATTCTTTTTATGTTCATGTTCATATATTCTCGTTCCGTAATACGTATTCTGTGCTAATATCACGCGTAAAAAGGCGGGTAAATTGGCGATAAATGTCGGATCTATCATTGGCCGTTTCCTTTAGAACCGACGAATAAGATAGTCGGGATGAGTTAGCGGCAAAGTGTTGAGAATAAGATCGTGAAAGTGCAGTATGTATAACACGATATGTCTTTGCGTGCGTTTGACGCCTGCGCGTATAAAGCGCGCGCGGGGAGTGTATTCCGAACATGTAAAACGCCAGAGAAAACTATCGCGTGGGTTTGTGGGTAATGGTTGAATACGAGATGTTGGTGGGGGTTGTTATCGAAAAATGGCGGCTCCCGCGCGTATAAACATGAAAAATGTCATACCATTGAACGGCGATATGAACCTGTTTATAATGGTATAAAAATATGACGATTGCGAAGGGATTTTACACACGATAAATAATATCTTGTCGTTTTTAACGGCGATAGAAGAGCTGCGACTTTATTATACTACGAATGCGGCCGGCAACAGTCTTGTCAACGTATGCCGCCATCTTGGCTTCTCGCTTCGCGCTACTTCTACTAAAGCTTGTTAAAATCATCACCTGTATTGTATACGTGGAGTTCGTCAACAATTCCCTCGTTACCACCGCCGAAGACAACCATAAGGTCCTTAATCGCAACCGCCCGGTGCCCATGTCTCGGTCTTGGCTGAGGCCCGGTCGGATTTGTGATTCGCTTCCACTTTAACATGGGTGCCGCCATGACGACCGCCCGATCACATCATTTTTTCACACCACGACCGTGCAGTACCCCAGACGGGACATCGCTATATTTTTACACCAAGAAATATAAACGTTCTTCAAATATATAGTCCAGTATGAAATTTGATGGTTAAAATTCACAGAGTTTAACGATGGGTTATTAATTTTCTATTATCACCGACTATTATACTCATAGCTAGTAATTTTATATCTATTTACGATATTTCCGTGTTTAGACGAGGTTATATTATGCTAAAAAACGTTTTCATCTACAAACTAAAAAATCGTCATATCAACTCTGTATTGTTTTATATATATATACTTTTTTTTTTTTTTTTTTTTTTTTTTCAAATCAAAAATACGAACTATCACTTATACACAAACTCCGAATTCAATTACTTCACCGATGACAATATTCATACGAATATTTATTTCATACGTTGAAATAAACCGCTGCTTTTAATCGGTTGTTTGACGGCACACACAAACGGACACTATACAGCGAGGTTCCACCATAGCGTGTATGCGTCGGTGTACCAACGCCCAGAACGACAACTTGACGAACTTGATAATAATAACTTAAGCACGATTATATAGATATGCTTTTAAACCTTGCTACAGCTTCCCTAGCTTACTAATGATTCTATTGGTGGTTCTACTTTCGCGGTATCAAACTCGACGCATGCTATTGGTCGTTTCTGTCGGATCCGACTAATCCTATCGCTTTACTCTAGGGACTTTTGCTGTGATTGGTCGTAGCCGGAAGATTCTTTTAGATTACATCTGAAAGCTAGACACTGCTTGGACATCGTGCCACCGCCACGAAGCTTTTCCCAACGTCGTTTAGGAGCGAAAATTTGAAATTGTATTCATACTACTTACTGTTTACGAATAAAATAGAGGATTGAATTTTTGTTATAAATTTAATTTTATTTCTTATAAATAAAGTCGTAGCTATGAGACCCCCTCATTCACTGAACAGACAATAGTAGTATTCGAAAACCTAGACGTCTTCGTACATTTTCAATAATACAATTATTACAAGTAGGTGTGTAGCTATAAATGCACGTAGATAACGCTGTATCATATCATATATCATATATCATGTATCAATTAATGTCTATATGTAGAATAAGGATTATCGGAATTGCAAGGGACTAATTCTCAGTCCAATAGTTTCTTTTCCAACGAGCGCTACCTCGCATACTGTACACAGGCTATCTTTGAATTGCGGTTGATAGCTGGCTCCACAAAGCGAGCATTTCACTTCTGGTTTACCTCTGTAAATCGGAGTATAAGTACCGGCGCATAAAGCGAACGGATTATGCTCATCGTAGATGAGCTGGTGTTCGTCAACCGGATTTTTGTCGCAAGCCTGAAACGAAAGAAAATGCGATAAATCGTTATAAAAGAAACGGATTTAATTAAACAAACTAATTCAGGGTTGAAAAGTTACCTGTAATATCTTTCTGGCTTGTTGAGCAACTTCGGCCCTTGGACCAAGCTCTAACAATCTTCTGGCGAACGAGGCCGCAGTTTTATAATTCTTTAGTTTGAAGAACATGTTAACGGCCGTTCTGAGAGTAAGAATCTGGTGAACAGGTTGCAGATTGCAATGTGTGAAGTAGGCAGCCATTTCGCATAGTCTTTTCTGTTCTGCCAGGGTTCCTTTCGGTAGATTTTTTCTACTAGTTTCCATTTTAAGACCGAGAATATACTCTCTACAGATTTGTATCAGTTGTTGAGCCTCGGCGATATCTTGTCTAGTATCGACAACGAGAAGTGGTACACTGAGGAGAATGTATTGAAGTTTTTCAACAGCCTCTGTGAACTTTCCTCCCGTTGTGAGCTGGTAACAGACTTGCAATCTCTGCACCAAATCGGTAAGACGTAAACCGACAGCTGGCAATCCGTTCTTCACGTTTGCTTCCTTCCAATTTCTTTGCGGATATCCGTACAGAGATGGTATGCTAGGAAGACTTGAGTAAGAAGTACGAGCTCGGGCAAAAGTACTCAAGAATATTGATTGGTATGCTTCGAATTCGACCACCCCTACTTGATCATTGAGTAATCTAAACGCTGACTCAAAAGAGCCAGCTAAAATATGGTCGGATACTAGCTGGGAGTTATTAACCCAGTGTTGAGTAGGTGGAATCCCCTTAGTGGGTGGAGAATAATATCCATCTTCTGTGGCAGGAGCAGCAGTTTCCAGTTCTGGTGGTAGTTCCAAGTCTTCGTCGCCGACGTCCCATCCAGCGCCTTCTTCCGTTTCTCCAACATTTTCTCCCTCCCCTCCCTCCTCGTCGTCCATTCCTAGTTCGTCGTCGTTTCCCCATCCGTCCACAGGTCCGGAAGGATCGTCTTCTGGGGCCAGAGCAGCTGCTACTTGAGTCTTTCCACGGGACATCATAGCACCCTCAAAGAATCCTTTCGAAACTGTAAGCAATGGCCAATTGTTCTCTGCTTGTTGGGTAGGAATCGGCGGCTGTAGATAAACGGCGCCGCGTTCCAAATCGTGCAACTCTTCTTCCATTGATTCGTACTGGGAATCGTCTTCCTCGCTCGCGATTCCGTGGATCTTTTCGGTCACATAAGCCAGAGAGTTCTGACCAGAGTTCTGAAATGTAAAACAATGAGAGATTATTCAGTGTTTGTATTCGGGTGATGGAAATGAGGGAGATTTCTTTGAGACTGACCTTCAGGATTTTCGCTCTTTCGTAAATATCTCCCAGGAGTAAGCTTCCCTGATATTGACCAGATATGTCCTTTCTTATTTCCGCTATTTTCGTCATTTTTCTAAGCTTGTCCAAGTTCCCAGTGATCAAATACAAGAATGCTAGTTTTTCAAAGTTCTTTGTTCTCTGATAACACATCTCTACGACCTGATGATTTCCCTGGAGAAGAGCAGCTTGGGCCAAACTCTCCCAGCAGCCTTTCTGGTCCAAGGTTCTCGCGGCTTCTAAAGCTACCTCGATGTTTCCGCACTCTAGGGCCAGACCGAATCTCGTCTTTTCATCCTTTACAAAGTGCAGAGCTACTTCTGGGTACCCTTTTTGTTGTAGATAAGCTATTATCGATTGTCCGACTAAATTCGCGGTGCGTACCATGTGCAGTACTTCTTCATACTTTCGGTTAATCAATGCAAGTTTAAATTTATACTCTGTTGGATCGATGTTCAATATTCTTGGCCTGCATTCACGGTCTAGACAGAAGACTTGATTCCCTTTCACGCGAGTTATGTAAATCGGTAAATCCAGAGTACGGATAATCCCGTGATCGCCGTTGTTTATCGCATACTTTATATGATTGCTAGTAGTGTAAATAAATATCCCGGAATCGTCCCAGGCCCCGGATTTCACTCTAGTATTTTCATGAATCGAACATATCGATTCCAAACGTCGATTGCATATGTTTACTGTGTGTTTAGCCAGTAGAGCGACATGCGACATGTCGTTAGACCAAACGACGTATCTGCATTTCGAGATTTTCACCTCTGCCAATGTCCGTTTCTGCTGGACATCGAAGAGTATAACTTGCTCGGCGTCTCGCAACAGCAGCATTCCCGTTCCGGCGTAAAATATCTCGTCGCAATTCGGGATCGGTACTTTTTTCGTCACCTCGTTCTTCAGGTTTTTGATCACTAGCTGCAAAACAAAATTCAAAACGTTTTAAATTCCGAATATAAGATCGCGAGTTGGTAAAGAGAACTCTTCAAACTTACCGAATAGGCTCTGTCCAATACTGCGAATCTGTTCCTTGCCACCCAAATCGCGGTAACGCCCGATGCTCTCTTGGTTTCTGGATCACTGTTCGAATCCCCGTCCTTCGGGATCATGTACAAATCGTAGGTGCTGTTTTCGACGTTCAGAGCAGACCTGGTGCATATGAGAACGGCGTTTTCGGCCTGATTGTAGGACATGCTGAAGGCAGGAATCTTGCCTCCTCCCCGTATCTGCATTACAGAGCTGTCTTTCGAAGTTGAGAAGTCGAGTTTTCGCAGGAAACGATCTTTGACGTAGTACAGTAAATTACCGTACACGGCATAAGCCGGACGTTCTCTTTCGAGCTTGAAAATAGTCATTCCCGAATCGTGACCAGCGGCGAATAAATTGAGAGTCGGATGTGCAGCAAAAACCCAAAACCTCTCATGTTCTCTTCTAAATGTATGAAGACAGGCGCGTTTGGTCATGTCCCATACTCTGATACTCTTGTCCTCAGAATTCGAGAGTATCAATTCTTGCCTGGGATGAAAAAGCACGCATGAAACGTTGTTGTAGTGTCCTCTACAGGTGTCCACTTCCCAAGCTTTCGCGTCGTTCATTCTCCACATCTTTATCTGACGATCATCAGCCCCTGATACTATCAGGGGTAGAGTGGGATGAAAACATGCCCAGTTTACGCCACGGTCATGTCCTTCAAGGACGTGTTTCACCACTGCATCAGCCTGTCCGAATAAATCAGTTGCCCCAGGGGTCTTCAAGTGATCTTCCAGTCCCCCTGGACCAGGGGCTACACTCTTCTTACGAAGACCAGATATGTCCCATACTCTTACTGTCTGATCAAGGGATGCTGATACTATGATGTCCTCGGAAGGATGGAACTGTGCACACATCACGTAATGATTGTGTCCAGTCAGTACACAGATGCAAGTTCTGCTCTGCCAGTTCCAAATTCGTATTGTCTGATCGTCAGACGCGCTAAGAATCCAGGGATACTCGTGATGGAACATTGTCGTTCTTATGTAATCCAAGTGGCCCAAAAGCGTGAAAATGCAACGGCGTTGTTTGTAGTTCCATACTTTGATCTTGTAGTCGTCTCCCCCCGAAACGAACAACGGCTGTTGATTGTGGAAGCAAATTCCACGCACTGGGCCATCGTGTTCATCGAATTTGTCGAGCAATGTGCACATACGGTAGTCCCAGAGCTGTATAACTCCATTGTGCAAACTGTAATGAGAAAAATAATCCCACGCGTCAATAAGATCGCGAAAATTTTTGTTCAAAGTCGGGACTTTCTATATTCAGGCTGTTGTGCAGTATGATTGAAAAAAAATTTTCACCGCGATTATAACTCGACCCCGAGGCGCGATTACGAGTCGTTTCTTCGGTTCGATATTATTATCAAAGATTTGTATAAGGCTGATTTTTTTTATAGTAGACAATGGAGGGAAATGCCGGTGTGACGAAGATTATTATCAAAATTGAATTAGATCGCGAGTAGTGGAAATTATATGTCGATAACATGTAACGCAACTTTCTATACTTGTCTTTAGGGTAATAAATCTGTGAGTTCTTAATATGCAATTGAGTATTTATATATATAGATTGCGTAAATAGTCCATCTTGCAAAATATAATATCGATGCGATGATAATTTGTTGAACCCGTTTGTGAAATATTTTCAGTTACGAATGTCATATAGGTATAGGTAACGCGAGTCAGTGTACTTTGGGAGAAGCATGCGCGTAAAACCGGTCGTTTGAACTTTTCGTTAAACCATAGAGAATATCGCTAACTAGTTATTTACTAAACAAATAAGAGAGAAAAATCATTTACCGTTCGCTTCCTCGTATATAGTCGGTAAAATATGGTATATATATATGTTTTAAGGATTACGAGAGAGTAACTATAACAACCAGCTCTCGCAAGGTCTAATTACTTTTCAAACCCGGAGACAGTGCGCAGGGTACCTCTACTATACGTCGCGTCGATTACAAAATTCTCCTGCAGACAGTAAAGGTCACATCCGATCTCGATATTGAAGAGATAGTATATCGTTAACTTTGTTAATATACGCGCGCGAGAGTAGGCGTGGTAATCGATTGCGAAATAACACCATACTCTAGACTTAATATGAGTTTGAGCGTAATTACAATTCGACATCCTTTTTTTGCGACCTGTAATCATCGTGTCTAATAAAATTCATCCACAGAATCAATCGCTACTGCAGGAGTCAATTATATTCGGTTATTTGGAAATATATAGTAGGCGGTTTTATATAGCTGTAGCGCGCGATTTATAATATCTCCCTTTTCGTAAATGTCGCGTATGAATTTATATTCGCGGAATTAAAAAGTATATTAGATGTTGTCCTTGTCCGGCGACGTAAGACGTATGAAGTTACGTATATCCTATAGTGTATTTCGTCAACAGGCGCGGCCCCATCAAACAACTTTTTAACAACTTTTTTATTTATTTTTTCTTCTTCTTCTTCTTTATAGTTCTTTTCTCGCTTTCAAACGAATTCGCTGAGATAATTTTTCCGCTTTTGGCACATCATCGCGGTCGTCGAAGTGTGTATAGGGGATAGAACGTTTAAACGATTTATATTCGTTTCCTCGTACAGATTTTTACGACCTCTTTCGAAATATATATTATCGATCGATCATCAAGAATATTTATAAACTTGTTTCAAGGTCCTATCGTGCGATTTAATTTTTGCGAATTAGGGACAGATGACTAATCGAGGTATAGATATAACAATTACTCTAGATGTCACGAATATATACACCCACTCCTGCATTATATGTGGGTATATTTGTATTATGAAATGGTAAATAATTCGCACTTTTTTTTTCCTATATACGAATTTAACCGATAATTTCTATTAGTCTCGAATCTTTTCGGGGTACCTACATAAATTAAAAAGCATCTTCACAAAGGTGAGTCACTGACTCGCTGATGCAGGAGTTATTTCACACTCTAGGCAAGGAATAAATCACATTTTCAGACCCAAATTAATATAAGTATAGCGGTATCCTTGGTAAGGCGTAAATAAGGTCTGAATTGCGGCGGAGCTGGAAAAAGGTTGAAAATTTCTTCAGCCCGCGGATATATTTATATAAAACATAGTCTCGTTAACGCGCGCGGATGTATATATAATATATGAATGACCTTTAGAGAATCATTGGCGATCAAAAAATCTGTTAAAAAAAAAGAAGAATGTAGACGACCTCCAAAAACGAGACTAAACGACCTTTTCCAATTCCTGTATATTCGTTCGATGCGGAGTATATTATAGTGAGTAAGCCGTATACTATACAACACGGTAGCTAAAACCGAGACAAATATACACTTAAGTAAACGTAGTATTACTCGCCCAACTTGATTAGCGCAATTAGCGAAGGCGAGTCAGTCGACGAACGCATTTGGACCAATATTCTTTTATTGTATGCGGGTACCAATGTATTATATTTCCGCCGAGTAACGGAGTCACGCAAACCGACGAATCGTGCCCACAGAGCCCTGAGGCATCGCAGAGGAACCGGGCCACGCAGTCTTGACGACAGAAGCTGAAGTTTTCTGCCGGATTTTGGTGGGGTAATATTCTCCGAGTCTATATAGATCACTTCTCATAGCAGAAAACCGGCAGTCTTTCAGAGGTCTTTGATCGGTGAAGTGGCGTATAGTTTTTTTTACGGCTTATAATAATTAACGAGGCATCAACATGTTAGTGACGCGACTATTCCCTTTGTGTTTAGTAAGTAGTGGCGAGATATTTCCTAGTACTTCGACTATCGTTTTCCCTATTTTCATACTTTTCATTTTATAGATTCTCGCACTCGCCTCTTCGGCCCCCGGCACATATTTCCACCAACCGTATGGATACCCGGACATACAGCCGCTTCCATCATTCAGTCCGCATTTGTTCTACGGTTCAGGATTGACCGGTGAAAATTCAGGCTTCAATGGATTTTCTTATTTCACCAAAGATTTCAGCGGCGGTGAAAGCGACGTTGTATTCTTTACCGGACCGAATTCTGATACCAAAATGACGAAGGAAGTAGCGGCTGTGAAAGACCAGATGACTTCAGTTCAGCCGTCTTCTACAACAACGGAAACCAAATCTGACAAAGTGGAGACACCCGTTTCTACAGCGACTCAAGATGATACAGTTATAATCGATTCGCCGGTTCCGGTCGAAACCAACGAGGAACTCGCTAAACAAGAAGATGTCACTTCCAAGTCCGCGGAATCGAAGACAGAAGAGAAGACAGAAGAGAAGAAAGCATCAGACACAATTTCGGAAACAATTGACGCTCAATTTCTGAGCGAACAAGGATCAGGGTTCGCAGCACCTTATCCGATTTTCAGACTTGGTGGAGACGCAGCACCGTACTTCCCCCATCAATTGCAGTCAACGTCGTATTCTGGCTTCGGGGGATACGAGCCTTCGGATTATTTCAGATCCCAATACGTGCCGGTTTACAATCATTTCAACTCTTATCAGAGTATTTACAATCCTTTGTACCCGTCGTTCGATACAGATTATTACAACCCTGATGGGTTCCCGTCGTTCTATCAATCCCCGCTTATCGCGAGTTCGCCCTCTTTTTCTCCTGTGAGTAATTTCATTTCGGCTAAACCGGAAGAAGCCGTAATTAATAGCAACGTTGGAGTTATCGGACCCAAGATCGACAAAAGAGTCGGAGATGTTGAAAGCAGAGCCGCAACAAATTCCGACCAAAAGATCGAGGAAGCAATAATATCCACGTCAGAAAAGGCAACTGAATTACCGACGACGACTCAACAGACAGAAGACAAATCAACAACAGCATCAGAAACTGTTTCAACTACGACTGTCGATGATACGATCAAGGAAGCTGCTACTACTGTCGTCAGCGATGCTGTCGCGACTCCTTAACTCATATTTATATCCTTAGAAATTGAGATAAATTGAGTTTCGAAGACTCGAGATGATTTGTTTCTTTTTCTTTTCAGGCAATATGCAGAGTTTACTTATTTTCATTTTACTATTTATGTAACATACGACATCTGTATTCGAACCATATACTTCCGAATAAAGTTTTTTTTTTATGAATCCGAACTATACCCGATGTTTTTAATCCCGAAATTAGGATATTAGGAAAATGAAAGGTGTATAGAGTATTATCATATGATTATTTTTATTATCAAAGACTGTAGATTTTAGAAAATTACTAGTTGTAATCAATTTTTGATTTCAGTCGGTAAGACAAAGTTCTACCCTTAACGTAACGTTCAATTTTTGAACATAAATCAACGGAATACCTTAAACCGTTTCGAATTAGTCCATAATTTATAGGTTATGTTGAGTAACTGGTGACGTGTCTTATCCCGTGATTGTCTTATGTTTTATTACCGTGCATTGCTGTAATACTGTGTCGAACGTTTTCGACAAACAGTCGACATTATTACCAAAGCTAACATATGCATAACGATGAATTTTACTGTTCATCAAGAATGGGAAGTAATTGATAAAACTTAAGGGTAACGAAAGCTGGGTGTTGTACTGTATTTTATAAATACGTATCTCATGTCACTCACCTAGCTAATACCCAGGGTCTTTTCGGGTGAAAAGATAAGCCCTTAACACGTGCCGATTTTGTTTCAAACTTGGTCAACATTTCGGTGATTGTTAGATTTTTTTCACTATTAAAATCGCATTATATCCAATTTCTCTTCAATACTTTAATTCTTGAGGCTTGATCAGCGCACCTAGACACGTCACTTAACGAAATAGTGATGGCCGCTCAAAACATGAGTTTTGTAATAGTCATAGATGGGTTCTCGCGTTACGTTACGAATCGCAGAGCCTTGCGTGGTCAGTTTTATGAACTAAAGAAATAGTCATCGATCTGGACAAAACGGAACGGGAATCTCCCTAGGATTTAATAATGAGACGAGATTTTTCCCGCCCTTTTCTTATTTGAATCGTAGCCTATTCTATTTTCGTAGAGTATTTCGTAATACAAGAAATGATTTATAAATTTATAGACAATTCTATATAGCATCGAGCCTTTATTATTATCAGTGAAAGAATAATAATCTGAAAATTCACTGAAATATAAACTTTCATGAAACGTTATAATGTATATTATTATATAGTATTTAACAGTCAATTTATAAGTATAATACATATATAAGAATTTCAATTATTGCTTAATAAAATGGTAGGTAACTGTTAACAATGTTTCTTTATTTTTAATTTTTTCTTACATTTAATATGTATATATAATATATATAATATCAAGAAGGTTTGAATTATATATTGATAAGCTCTTCAAAAGTCGTTATAATATTTGTATTTATTATTATAATATCAATATTTCAAGTCAATTAATATGTCGAGGATGAGTTAAATGTTGTTAGAATTTTTTCTGTTAGAGATATTTAATTTTTAGTATAAGTATTTATTAATACAATTTTTATTAAAAATACAACTACTATTGGTATTTCTTTATACATAATGACACGATAACACAGAGGAAGTGATAATATAATATAAGGAAGGTATCTTTTTTTGCTTTTTTTTATTTTTTAAATTTAAATTTTTGTTTCTTTGTTCTTTTGTATATTGGTAATCAATTGCTTATTAATTTTCTTTAATTATGTATAGTATATTCAAGCCCTTTTCACAATTCGTATACTCGTTTATTATATACTACACTTTATAGTAATATCGCGTACTATATATTCCTATATATCTATATAATTATTATGTGAATTATTGCAATAAATAACTTTTGATATACGTAAGCATTAATGTAATATTATATATACATTATATACTCGAATGAATAATAAGTAATAATCGTGAAAAAGGCTTGGTAATATATATATTGTATAATCATCGTTCTCGTTCATATAATAATAATAATAATAATAAAAGAGTTAGCAGAAATACGAGGAATATTATAGGATTAAATTTCGGCAGCCAGTTTCTGTTTCTTTTATTCTCTTCATTAATTTACATTATTATATATATATATTATATATTCCGTACTCGTTAATTAATATAACGTGTTTAATTATCTTTTCACGAGGTGTTTTTATTATTTTATTATTTTATTTTATTGTCTACGACAGAAAGTGGACCATTGATAAATAATTTTGTTGAATCGTTACGAAAAAAAAAAAGAAAAAAGAAAAAAACGATTAATTATTAAAAACCAATCTAAAATAGGTGTAGCTGAATAAACAGGCTCTGGGATTCCCAAAAATACATGCTAGTAGTCGGTTTATTTTATTAAATCAAAAACGTGTGTAGATATATGTATTCTGGAAATCAATGGGAATATATGAATTATATATTCAAATTTCGCACAATTATAATTAATTCCCCAAATTGTTAGGATAATTTCTTCTATTTTTTTTCTTCTTCTTTTCTTTATAATTAAATATTCCTAGAGTATACGATAGACTGTGTTTACGTGACAGACTAGAGATCACTATTACGGTCGTAGCTGCAAACTTCTATCATAATTAGCTAAAGAAAAATACACAAGAAAATCGAGAATTTTTTCTTTTCTCTTAAAATGATTGAAAACAGTTATTATTTTCCTTCTCTTAATTATTATATATTTTCTCAATATAATAATCCGTGCAGTCACGACCGTTTGTCACTGATCGTTGTTATATATATATATATATATATATATATATTCATTTTCTAGCGACAATTATTATTTCATTAAATTATCATATTATTAACAATTATTGTTATAGTATACCTATATATATACCTAGTCGCCTTAATTATTAACTTATTATCAATTTTCAATTTTCTCAACTATTATTAACTATACTATGTATGTATAATAATCGTACATCTTAATCGTATATAGTATAATTATTATCAATTAATTTTAACAATTGCTTTACCATTAGCAACTATTATAAATATCTTCTATGTATATATATGTATTATTGTATGTAATTTATGTATATTACATATTATGACGACGGCAGCTGGTACTTGACGTTATTGTTGCTATATTATACTACGGGTATACGTAAAGGAAAAAAAAAAAAAAAAAAATGAAAAATAATTGGACAGAAATTTTACAAACATTATCTAGCCTTACCATATTTATTATTATTATTATTATTATTATTATTGGCGGGCTAAAATGCTAAATAGTATATATAGATATGAATCCCAATCGATATAAATTACTCGTTATCATAGCTATTGATTAAAAAAAAAAAAAAAGAAAAAGGAAGATTTACAATAATTATAAAGCAGCAGTTCTTTGTGCAATTTTCTCGTCACGCATATATAATTATATGAAGTTTTTATTGATTTTTTTACTTTTTTATTTTTTTCCAAAGAAAAGAAGATAATAAATATTCTCTCTCTCTCTCTCTCTCTCTCTCTTTTATTAATTTATTATCAAATTATAGTACCTATAATATATATCGTATATTATAATATAATAATATACAATTTTTTAAACGCAAACGTCAAATCTATTGCTTAGAATTTAATGTTGTAAATTTATCAATATTACTATTATACTCAACTTTTGCAATTCAATTTTTACCATATAATACTACAAATATATATACATTATATTATTATAATAAAAATCAATTCAACCCGCGATTTTATTTTTAAAACGATATTAATAATTCATCGGGTATTGTATTGTATTGTATTGTATTGTTATTATTATTATTATTTCTCGTTGCAAATTATCTTACAAACTACCATTATAATAATTATTATTATTACAAATCAATTAATTAATTTTTTATTTCATTTTTTATACAATCTGGGATATAATTTTTTAATTTTTTTTTATGTAATTCTCATTTCTTACATCACGCTACGATTTCAGTCAGTTTCGACGCTCTATGTGACGTTGCATAGAACAAAATACGAAACTCGCATTATACATTTACAAATATTATAAGTGAATGTGATCAGATTCATTTTGCGGTAATAAATATCCTATAATATTTCGAAAATCTTATCGGTTGATATTATATCGCGGATTGGATCCTGCCCAATCGCGTGGTACCACAGAATCAAAGCAAATTGCAAAAAGTCAAGCTCAAAAAAGTGTGCAGCTCGTCTATAAAATCAGTAGAAGTCCCGAAAAAAAAAATGGACAATTCTAAATTCGATCATAAAACGCAACTACGATCAAAGTTATAATTTTCATCCTATATATCAAGCCTCATATTTAAACTTTGAAAATAGCCTCGAGCTTAACTTTTTGATTGTGATATGGTTCAGCAGTACGATCCTAGCTGGCATGAAACTGATGAAAGATTCATACTTCTGTCGTACGACTGTACGGCCCAGTATCTTCAGATCTCGATGGTTTTCGTTCGCGTTTAGCGAAAAGACCTCCTAGAAAAGATGGCTGCTGAGCCAAGCCCTTAGCACCCCCAGGGATAGTTGCCCCTGGGTGAACGGGATGATGCGGTTGCACCACGTTTGGATTCTTTACACCCTGGCTCATCGAGCTGGCTGAAGTAGATTGAAATGAAATTGACATACCGCTATCCAACGAACCAACGCTTCCACGACGCTGTGGCTTTTCCCCTGCAACTGTAAAACCAATTGATATACATATGTTAATGTTGAACACTTCGGTTAAATTATCATCTCGTAAACGAGAAATCGTCATTTTACAATTAATATACGCTATATCTTACATTGCTCGTGGATGTCCAGCAGCGAATTACTAAGAGCGGATCTCTTCAGCTGTGTGTCCAGATCGGCAGTCTCAGTCCTTTCCGTGCAAGTTCCTGGACATGGACAGACCTCCACATCGGCAACTCCGGAGTCTCGATTTTCTGCACTACCTCTAGCACCACGACTGCTCTTTTGTCGTTCGAGTTCCGTCTCTATTCTCAGAGTCTCCATTTCGTCCATTTCGCTTATAGACTCTCTGAGGTCTTCCGCGAACTTGCATCGGTCGTGTTCGTTTCTCGCGTTAAATGTAACCAACACCTTGCCGTCGACACGCTGCGACAATCTTATCCCGTAAGGATAATCTGCGTGCGAAGAAAAAAAAAAGAAAATACAAGATTAGGACCAAATTACGAACTTGAATATACGGTAAAGGGTTGAGGGTGAAATTTAATATAAACTTACGGGCAACTTCGAACAATGTCACGACCATTCCGCACAGTGGGAAACTTTGTCTGAAGGTGTATGTAACGCTGCTCTTCTTTTTGCTAAGTATTTTCGTAACTACAAGAAGGTCGTTGAAGAGAAAGACTTCCCTCTGATGAACACCGGGTCTCTCCTTCTTGTGTATGTCCGGTATTTCGTACAATCTACAATAGCATACAAGTCGCCGATGGGGTAAAGCCATGTTTGGTTTTTTCCCGACTATTGTAGCCTGGACCTTCATGACTTGGGTGACATGGTCCGAGCCGGGTTTGAACTCGTTAGCTTTCACCCTTTCGTATATTCCTACGAGTATGTCCCTGTCGATGTCTCCGCAGTCGTCAATGCCCCTAAGATTCTTGATGAAGTCATCGAGCCGCATTCTACGCTCGGGTTTCAAATTCGGTGTGTGCAAATCCGTGTTGAGCATTATTATAGCAAATGCCAGGACGAATACCGTGTCCGGAGAACGAAGTCTGGCCACTACGTCAGGATTACACTGACAATACCGTTGGCTGTAAATTTCCATCAGACGTTCTATCTTCTGGGCTTCACCCGGCATTCGGAAATAGGCTTGAAACTTTCTAAGCGCCACGTCCACTTGCATACCGGAGAGATCGAGCTCGTGAGAGAAACACCTGTAAGCAAACATCTTGTTATTTCATTCACCTTTCGCGCCTTATCATCGTTGTTTGAACTGATTATGACGTCGATCGTAAAGCCTTTGGCAAATAATCGACGCAAATCAACGCAACACGCGGTTTATGGAAGATTTCGTGCACGGGTATATGCACTATACTTACTCCAAGACAGCCATGTTGAAAGAATTCTGAAGGTTTCCAAGATACTCGCCGATCATCTGCTTCGACAAACCCTTACGGCTTATCAGGAACCTCGCCACACCCTGCGGACTGTTTTCCAAAAATCCTCGTCTGATCAGATAGCTTATACCCCGTTCCGGTTTTTTGTTGAAGAGGTTCAGGCCCACTCTGTACTGTCGTTTTCTGACCGTCTCTGAAACCTTGTAACTTGTCTGCGGCGGTGCCTCGGTGTGGTCCATCAGTGGGAGTTGGTAGCCGGAACTCGCGTGCGAATGACTAAGTTCTTTGATGCTGCTCATCGCACCGCTGCTCTCCGTTGTGTGTCCACATTCTTGGTGCTCAGGTGAACTGGACTGAAAGATAATAAAAAGAGAGATGATAAAACGCTCGAACCCCTTTACGCACAGATGAGGGATTAAAACGGGAAACAAATATATAACCGGAGACTTACGATCCCTTTGTGTTTCCAAATCGGCGAACCCCTGTGAGCGTCACCCTCTGAGCTTTCGCAATTTGTCGAATCGCTGCCGGAACTTTGGACAGAGCTGAGACTACCGTTCTCCACGCTCTTGCTGAGACCGTTGTGCCTGCCTTCCATAGATCTGGAAGTTATCGATGATGTTCGCTTCGGGACTTCTGGCGGTACCTTTTTCCCCGAATTTCTACCCCTTCCTCCGGATCCTGATTGAGAATTTGAGCCCCAAGACTGGGGTGGTGCCTGAAGATTCTGCGGAGTAGACGGCGAGGTGCAGGGCGTTCTGTGCACGTCTCTAGGTGGCGTGTCCTGCCTCAGACCACAGAGAGCCTCCTGCGGATTGTAGTAATGAATGCTGGAACCACTTCCTTGGGAACTTGAGTCCCAGCATGGACTCGGAGGCGGTTGGTGTCTCCCGCAGGGACTCGGCATCAGGGAAGGTGTGTGACGCCCGATTTGATGGAGACTGTGATTGCTCTGGTGCAAGTTATGGTTGTTCTGCTGGAGGTGACCGGACGCCGAGGTTTGGTGAGGACCGACTTGGATCTCGCAACGTCCGCTCTGACTTCTTGGTATATGTGACGATGATTGAGAATTATCAACGTGTCGTCTCTCCCTCAACGACATACTCCTTATCGGCATTGGTCTGTTGTTTTGCTGCTGGGGTTGTTGGATGTATATCTGACTGTGGTACGCGATTCTCTCGCTCTCCATTGCGCTCGATGGCCGTTCGTTGGTCTCCTGCAATCTTCTGCTCAGTCGTTTTTCTGCTTTGGCCATAGCTGTTATTGCTGCAAATTTCTTGAGCAATGTGTACCTACGAAACGCTCTCTGGATCGTCAATGCCGCGTTTCTCGCCTTTACGCCTCCGTACTTTCGCTCCAGCATCTCAATCTGTTTGTCCAAAAGATCTTGCGAGAGCTCGTACCTGCAGCGAGAGAGGAAATCACATAACGAACGTTCAACGACATCGAAGACAACATCTCCGTTTCTTTGGACAAAAAATCGATTGAATTGAGTAAATTGATTGAAGAATTCTTCACGACGACAAAATCAGCTCTGTCATTGATCGACGCGTGATTCAAGTTCATTTCTGCACACAGTAAATCAGCAGCAAAAATTCTACTATACAGTTTACACTACGAATGCTACCGCGATACTGATATCTTGAACAGTAATAATGTAGTTACGTCTGATGGCGAAACGAGTTAGATAAACAATAAAGCCTGTATGCACACTGTGTTTCGAGATAACGATTAAATATTTCTTTTATCTTTTTTATTTTGTTTCATATCAGAGAATGGAAAAAATAATTAAAATTTCGCATATCACTTAGGGTTAAGGAAGAATTTTATTTTCCTCTAAAGATAGAGAAAAATATTTAACAATGAGAAATAAAAAAATAAATAAATAAATAAATAAATAAAATTTAATTTGGAGGTAGGTACAGCCAATAGCGCCTGGGTGCACTAATGATTACTTAAGTAGACGGGGGGGCTATATGTCGCACATATACGTAGTTGAGAGAATTTGCTGACGTGAAACTAATTACTGCTTACGTGGTTGGCGTCGCGTTTATTTAAACTCGTGCAAATAAACGAGCAAATATTATGTTTTTTCTTTTTGTAAGTTTTTATTTAACTTTTTTTTTTCACCTCGAGACTCTATAAACCGTATATATATATACTATATGTAAGAGTATGTACGTAAACATACCGCAAGTGGCAGCAATTACATTCGGTATAAGTAATCGTCGTCATAGTATAAGAATAAATATTAGAATGTTTAATTCACGGTGAATTAACGCAATGTCAAGATATACTAATTGATACGTGAAAAAAAAAGAGAGAAAAAAGTTGAAGAAAAACGTTCCTCGTATCATCAATCGGAAATTTATACACATCTAGTATACCTATACTAGCAATTTGTCCCGAAACCCGCGAATGTTTAATGCAGTAGGCGCGTTTATCCATCCTCGCAAAGTGGCCCATCTCACAGCCTTCCGCTACTTTCAAATTCTGCGTTCAACGTCGAAAAGAAATCTTCGGAGAAAACTCTTCCTCTGAATATCACGTATTGAAAATCAGAAGAAAAGGGAATTCACTTACGCATTTTGAGCCCGGCACCGTTTCAGGACGTCTCCGTTCCTCACTGATCCTTTTTTGTGCAATGGTTGCTGATAGGATGACTGCGGTTGTCCACCGTAACCCTGGACCATAGCACCGTAGCTTTGGGGCTGTGAGCTGTTGTATCCAGCGTGGGGAAATGCCTGGGTTGTTGCAGTCGGGTACGAAGTATGAATGTAATTCTGTCCCTGGATGTATGACTGTCCTGTTATGTACGAAGTAGAGAGCGCTGACTGACTTCCGGTTGAATACATCCCGTGGGAACCTACGGCGCCGTGAACTTGCCCAAGACTTGCACTGTGCGAAGGCCTTTCCATTTTTTGTGGAAAACTGAAAGCAATGATAAAGAAAAACAAGAATAAAATATACTCAGAGCAAAAATTTCAATCAAGTATAACGTAGTAGTATGGTGGATCTTTTTGGGAACGTTATCGACCCTACAGTAGGCTTGCTATCCCATTCATCCTATCAACCCGCTCCCTCTTTCCATCCATGCATATTCCCTTTCCTCATCATCGTCGTTACTGATCAGAGGATGCATGTCATTGAATCAGTTGTTGGAAGGTTTTCAGTCTGATACGAGAGAGAGGAGCCGAAGTTTCGATTCGTGAAAAGAAAAGGGAATTCTAATCGAATTTTCGTCAACGGAGTAACAAAAAAAAAAAAAGAAGAAAAAAAGGGCGAAAAACTCTTTGCGTCACACTTTTTTCAGAGGATCAAGCTGACTGACGACGATCATAGAGAACAAAGGCATAAAGAGGAGGAATAAAGCTGGTGGGCTTTTAGTCCCGAGTACGCCTTTGTTCGGTGTATGAATTAAAATACGATTTCCCAAGGTTCCCTTATACCTACTACAGCCATGGCTACTAGGCCTATCCTACTCAATCCTCTCACAGAATATCGGATTTTAACTTAACTTTTCCCAACGGATGTTACGGCCCAGCGATCATACAATTAAATTCTATACCATACATGCATGTGTGCCAAAGTCTAAAATGATCGTCAATCGGTTCAGCGAAGAACAGAAAAACGTGATCACATTGACGAGACTAGAGATAAGGGTACTGGCCGCGAAGAGACAGAAACACGTCTTTACAATGTGCCGTGTGCGGATATGACATTAACACGCTGTTATCGCGGTTGAATACGAGCGTCGTACGTGATACATGATATATAAATATAGTCGTTGTTAAGTTGCGCAAGTTACGCGTGTGAAAGTGAACGGGGAAGAACACATAGAGCGATGATATCACATATGAACATAGATAAATATGTTCTAAACCGCCGTTATATATACATTTGTTATCGACAGGACACAGCGAGATTGATGTATCAAGTTGGATCCAGCGCGATGCGGCTATGTGACTTTAATATCCGTTCCAAGTAATTGGCGAATGCAATTTCCTCTCTGTACTTTTGTTTCCGGTGAGTGAGAAACACGCGTGTCAATTTTAAGTCTGGCGAGGATGATAAGGTTCGGAGTCATATATGCGGAGGCAGTTTTCCACGTCCCATGAACCGCGTGGATATGTATATTCGAGTGTCTGCAAGGCACGTTACATACCCAACGAGAAATCCTGACACGCAAATGATCATCTTGATGAATTTAGAAAAAACACTTGAATGAACTTCTTCATCAACACCAACGAAACGGAAGAGTGATTAGCCTTTCGCGTTCTTCTGTGCCGCAAGGAGACCCGTCCGTAAGACTCAACTTCTGGCGGTTGACTGAAGGAAGTAGCTAGGAGCGCAGCTGTCCTTAGAAAGGCCCCTTCTTCAAGGGCAGCACCAAAACCGTAGTTACTGAATACGGTGGTAGTACTATAGAGAGGTAGATCCAAAGACTCAACACATGTCTGTCAGCAGGTAGTTGCACCGAAAAAGGGGCTCCGGGTATTCCATATACTCAAGACCCCATACATCCTCCAGGCAATTATTATCGCAGGGGTGAGAGATTCGATGTGCTGAAGAAATTTGTCTCCTATTCGGACTTTGGTAGGTACATAGAAAAACCTAAGATTCCCGCAGATTTCTGAGCATCCCAACTAACGTTTGTCCGTTGAACTCGCAGTATATGTACTATACGCTGTTTATTGTTGAAGGGTGAATTTTAAAGCAGGCTCCAAGATATCCCGGGAATAACTCTTTGAGTACCTGTTTTGATGAGTACCTACTTTTAGAGTATCGTTATGTATATACACCACTTATAGTATATGCGTAGAAGATTGTACCGAACTCGTATTATATTTTAAGCTGCAGCAGCACCACCACCACCAGCAGCCTTTAAGCCTCGAGAGTCTTGAAACTGATCATTCTCGATAGGCTCATGAAAGGGTACTAAATACTATACATATAGTGAATTGTTTGATCATTTACTTTCGTCGAAAATAATCGATATGATTATAAAACTAAAAATTCTACATGTTATATTTTCGTGGATTAAATCGGACTTTTGGTAAAGGTGCTCAGAGGCAGTCGAAACATCTGCCAAAGCTGTTGCATCAAGCAGCGGCAGGGTGTTTGTATCTCGTGGCACGTTCCCCAGGCCAGTTTCTTCCTCATTCGATATATATATATATGTACATATGTATGTAGCTCCTTCTTTTTTCGCTTCCTTTATCCGCATCTCTCTCTCTCTCTCTCTCTCATCATCGGCAACACATGTTCACTCAGATCGCACCTGGCTAAAGATTTTGGTGAAAAGAACGTCTCCTCGTCTTAGGTAGGTAGGATATAGGTATATAGGTAGGTAGACATAGGAAAAATAAAATAAAACTCGGCAGATGTTTTTTGAAGATAGTCAGCACCTGCATTTTGATTATTAGACTCATACACGTATATAATAATATATAATATACAGTCGCACAAAATTATTCATCTAAGAATATTGTTCAGGCGTTTGGAATAGGAAATATTCTCCTACACCTTAAAGTATAGTTTCAGGGCGATTATTCCTCATGTTCAGGTATAACTCGATGTAACGAGAAGCTTAATGGTTTGTCGATTAAGCTAATGATCATTTCTCCAAACTAATTATCATAGGTTATAAAAATTAATCATTTTTTGGCATCTCTTCGGCTTCCGCGTAGTTTTACAACACCATCGTATTAAAATTGTTATGATAACTATATAGACTCATGGGTCATGGGTCGCAGGTAATCCCTCCATTATTATTAGTCGTGAGTAAAATGGTCCTTTAAATCTTTTAAAGGACCTCCTGTATAGTTTATCTTTGAATAATAAAAGGAGCCGCAGAGTATCGGTGCGGGAATTCTGTTAGGAATCCCCCCCCTCATTCAATACCTCGTTTTCCATAATGTTTTCCTGGGTTTACCATACTATATTCAAAGAGCCGCAGGTATTAACCCGCGAGGTATATATATACAGGTAATACTCCTCCAGTTCGTTATACTATTCACTTCCTTTCACTTTTCATTTCAAATTTTATTCTCCACCAATTGTTTCAGTAACTTGAGGTTTAAAAATCGTGTTGCGAAATTAATTTTACTTTAAATCGTCATGGAATAAAGTGAACATTTATTTCTTCCTTTTTCTCTCTTGTATTTAGGCATACACAACGTTGCTGCTGCTGCTGCTGCTGCTGCGGTTGTGTTATTTCATTCGGTGATACCATGTATATGCGAGTGTGTGGCCATCGAGCATAAAAAAAACATCTGCCCAGTCTAGGTATAGCACGTGTCCAACACTTTGCTGCCCCCCTTCCAAAGCCTGGCTCTACCAGAGTGACTCATCACATCGTGGCACACGCGCGAACGATAACCAGATGATGCTAAGAAGAAGAAGAAGAAGAAGAAGAAGAAGAAGAAGAAGAGGAAGAAGAAGAAGCCGCAAAGCACTCGACCCGACCCTCAAAAAAGAAGAAAAAAAAAGACCAAGAAGAAGAAGAAGGAGAAGAAGCAAAAGGATAGAGTTTTAAAGTCGTAAACGAAAATAGGTGAAAGGTTAAAATATTTGTTAGTGAATTTGTAAACTGAAAAGAACCGGCTTCCGGCAAAGAGCATGTACCATTTATGATTTATGATTTGTGTTATTCCTGCGCAGAGTTCCATAAAATCGTGGATTTTTCTCAGAACCATTTCACATATGTCTCACTACGACAATGAGCCTCGACATCAGACACTTCCACCTACACTCGAGACGAACCCTTAGACTATGTGACTTCAGGTTTCTAGTGGTTCACCTGGCACTTAGACACGCGCGACGACGAAAGCCTTCATGTAGGATCGTGTCGTGTCGTGTGTCTTCTCTTCTGATATTCTTACTCTTTATGGTCTGACATAGTACTCACTCTTTTATGGAGTAATATAACATATTCCGCAATCGTGTGTAGCCTTACGGATGCCTGTGATGCAAACGGATGCGGAAACAGCTGGTATATGTGTAGGTATCAGATCCTCTCTTCCTTATTATATGTATAAGATTTCGGAAATGATTTTATAAACCTAATTTGAAAATGTTGTCTATTCAAACCACGACCTGGCCTTGATCCCTTTGACGAGATAGAGAAAAGTCTACCTCCGATAGTAATTCCCCAACCTGATAATCCGGTCTGGGGGCAAAAGCCAGTCATTTCTTTCACAATGACTTTTTTAGCGTTTCTTAAATTTAAACAATTTACCGGTTCGCTATACTATATAGGAACGAGAACACGAATTATTTATACCTATACCCGCAGTTCTATACGGTAAACTGGCTTATATGTAGTTTTTGCCTCCGACTCGAATCGGAACAGCGCAATTCTTGCGATGTGCCATGCGTGCGCCCGGTACCCGTCGAGTTTATTAACACTGTAAACTCCGGTCTTGGTAATAAATTGACAAACATTAGTCTAAACATTATCGCTATACGAGTATAAGAAAAACTTTCCACGTATGAATATAATATGACACGTACGGTGTTTATAATAAATGCACGCGCGTGAACAACTTACTCCTACCCTATTAAGACAACCGGAAAATCAACTGGTTTATAATCTTTGTCGTTACTAACACGTTACTTTGTTCCACTGACACAGATACCCACAATGTTTATACTATATATATGTAAATCCTAGTCTATATATTAACGTCGTCAACCCTTTATGCCTTTCTCTGTGCACTGCACTGCTGCACGATCCAGTGAACAAACTAATTCATTGAACAAAGGATCGCTCATCCTGATGGGCACGCGATGTGTCGATATAGTTGCCTCCGCGTGCCTTGTGCTACTTATTCGATTATTACATGGCATCTGATGGCGAAAGGAATGGGATATTTCCGGGATAGACCATAAAGAGATGAAAAACTTGCATGAGGTAATTATAAGGAAAGATCAGGATTTAGGGAAGGACCAAACTGGATCACGTCAATACTATACGAAACCGCACAGTTAGTTCTGCTCACCGAGCGTAAAGTACCTACCTACGGCATGCCATTGAGTTTCTAGCTATTGATCGGACCTGTCAGACCCAGAGAAGGTACAAAACATACAACATGCAGTGGTAGTGTACGTTTCCCACCAGTATTTCTCATAATTGTAGTCCTGGTACTGAACTTTAGTATACACACATTGAAACGACACTACCGGAGTAAAACTCTGCGTTGTCCGCTTTTGAGGCGCACGTGCTTTCCGTTAGCGGAATTATAGGTAGGTACTATGTGAACGAGGTGCGACCATATCCAACCAACGTTCCAGTTCCCGGTTTCCCCCATATCGCCAAAGTCCAGTTACAAATTTGATTCGGCATACAGAGCTACCCCGGATCAGGTAAAATAAAATTTAGTTTCAAAGTATATAATATAGAATTGTTATTTCTGAAAATGTTAAAATCCCAAATCATAAACCATCGCATCACCGAGAACTTTGGTATACTATTAACGCGCAGGAGCATGAGCTTTCGGTGGTTATAATTATTACTGCGAGCAATTAAGAACCGTTGATTGCTATTAACAACGAACGCCGAGTAGATATTATATACTCCTGCTTGAAATAATTTACTTAGCAAGCGTGAAGCTAAACCGTTTCATTAATACGATTATTATCGCTGGTACTAGTAGTAGTAATTACAGAATCATAGTCTTTTAGTGCGTAGTAGATTTTCTTCATCTTAATTTATTTACTTCTATATATATATATATATACCTACCAGCGCGCGTATATTAAATCCGAGGGATAAAAAAAAAGATGAAATAAAAGTTCAAATAATAATAACCGCACCTGACCAAAATAGGAAAAAGTATAAAGATATCCTCTCGCCCACCCAAAATTTTTGGATGTCAACAACACCAGATGTGTGTTTTTCCCTGTACGTTAACATTCACGTTCACGTTCACGTTCATGTTGGTTGGGTTTCGTCGTGACTTTAGTACCACTCTGTGTCTTGACTCTGCACACCAACAGCGGAACAACCTTTCATCGATCTATAGTATATAGTATATTATAGTATATAGCATACAGTATATTTCCCCACTAGGCTTAAGTCAGCCTGTGGTGACGGATAATTGATTGTCCGTCCTGTTTTTACGGACTGGACGGTCAATGCGTTAGACGAAATTGTGACTTCCGGTTAATCACTTCCGTTGAGCGTCAATGAGCGGCCATTTTTGTAATATATATCTACTGCTTATATATGTATTATAAATATGCTATACTATACATATACAGATATAATACAACCAGGGCAAACTATGTTTACTATAGACACTAAGTTGAAGAGTCTAGTAATAGCAGATGCAGCAGCAGTAGCAGCAGCAGCGGAGAGAAGAGTCGACGTATCGAGGCATCCTTTCAAAAAGATTATAACGTAAATGAATTTAGCACAGCATGACGACTGGCCATATAAAGGCACAGATACTATTATGTAATCGAGAGTTGGCGATGGCGTATATATATACGTGAATAATTATGGCAAAGAGTGAACGTTGGAATCGCAGCCTCTGATCACTGGCTGGCACAGGGCAGCCTTAATCCAAGGTTTCTTTCACCGAGTTACCCTGAAACTCAGGGACGATGTAAAGACCGCCTCTTACATATATATACCTATATGCTGCACTTGTATCGAAAAATTCATATACGCAAATAGAACCGTTACTTTTACTTAGGTATTATACGTATTAGGTATAGCCGAAATATAAAGAACGGACTAATTACGTCTCATTAACACTTATGGCTAACTCTTCGGTATTGTTGTTTTTTTTTTTTTTTTTTTATCCTCTTCCTTCCTTACTTATTTGACTTTACGTAACGAAACCCGCACAATACAAGACATGTAGCGTATCATCATCGTGTTTGTTGGTACCAGACGATCTATACGGAGATAGGATTCTTCGAGATTAGGTATTGTTCGTTATTTAGACGCGGAACGTTCAATGAATTCGTATTCTTGAAAAGTCAGATAGAGAAGTAGGAGGTGGAGGAGGAGACCCTAGCTGCGGTGAGAAACTTGAATACGTCTTATTTCGAAGCTTTTCCATTGTTGTGATTGCAAGTATTGTTATTCTCTATGCTAATTGAAATAATTAACTTATAAACTAAGTAGGTACAAGTCGCCGTAGACGTCGTAGACGTCGTCGCCTTAAGTCTCGTATTATACCCTGCTGCAGAGAGTGTGACGAATGTAGATACCATTTATGGATCGAGCACTAGGTAGCACGGTCTCGAACGGTTTGTTATTCAAGTCAATGCTTTGGCAGTAAGACACATATGTGTGTATGTAGCCACTTATTCTTATTCTTCTTCTTCGTTGACCAATAAAACAATACTACTATGTGTGTTTGTGCCGACCCGATCCATCCACGAACACAAGAAGCCAGACTGCATAAGCTAAAGAACGTGTAACTGTACAATATATGAACCAAGTGGAGATGATCCGACTATATGTGCACATTTCATATTCTAACCACAATTTTTTTTTTTTTTTTTTTTTTTCTTCTTTTTATCCACCGGTTTATATAACTTCCGCGATATTTGATATCTAAGTTTTGTATGAAATCAAAAGAAAAGAAAAAACATGTATGATATATAGAAAAAAAAAAAAAACTAGATTACAAGCCGGAGTTTAATACCAATATAATAAGAAGATGATGATGAAGAAGAAGAAGAAGAAGAAGAAGAAGAAAAGATATCTTCGTATAGTAAGTCTATACGGACAATCTACGCCACATCATACACTATGACCACCTTTACCATTATCCACGCGATATGCTACACAGTGTAACGTCTTACGTAATAACGGCTATATAGTACTAATTGAGGTATAAAATTGCCTCCCATTAATGGGAAATAGACGATTATTGATCATACGAGATATATATGCTTTGTACAATTTATTAAACTACGCGGTTAATTATTGGCCAATAATTGAGTTACGGTTAGGTATGATATTTAATTCAAGAAATGGTTGTCCAGACCCAGGTTCGAAGCTTATGGTTAAGAGCTACCGTTAAAAAGGTGGGTGTAATCGTCCCACTGCTGTACATATTATACGCTTAATGGTATAAAAAAAATAAATAAAGGGAAACAACAAAAAAAAACAAATATACCGATGCATGAAGGCAGTGGGTGTAGAATATCCCAGCTGAAGTCTCGATCTGACGACTCTCTCCTGAACCGTAACTACTCTCGTAGTTCGTGAACTTTGATGTACTTTTGTAGTCCTGACCATTTGATGATTGTAATGATGGTGATTTTGCACTGCACTGCATCCTGGCGGTCTTCTATCTCGTTGTTCCATAACCGTTGCACCAAACATAATAATTTTCAACTATTTCGTTTTTTCTTTTTTTTTTTTTTTTTTTCTTTTTTCTTTACACTTGTTTAATTAAAAAAAAAAAAACAAACATGTTTATTTTACACGCATATAATCGGTATAAGTATATCACAATTTATCTTTGGGTTCGTTCGCTGCGCATACGGAGCTTGGAAATAAAACGATTATCAGTCCTGTTGACATTTATCCTTGCATGGTAAAAAAGTAAACGATGTGTCTTCTTATTATTATTATTATTATTATTATTATACCAAGTGCACCGTTCATTCGTTCCTCATATGATACGGACGTTCTCGTCGTCGACCTGAACGTTTGAAATTAAATACATTGGTCGGTATATATATATACACAGTACGTATTTCTGTATATTTATCAGCCTAATGGAAGGCTCTTGTAACGCGTTATTTGTACGGAGAAACTGGGTCAAACACAAACGATTCGAAGTTGTCACTATGCGTTCGGTTGAAGGCCAGTCAAGGTATATGCCTCTATCTTAAACTCGGGTCAACCAGTGCCAATTTACACTTTCGAAACGAAAACGCCAATCCGCGGGTAACGGGGAACGGGCTAGTAGATACGTAAACGCGGTTTAGTCAACTGATCCGTATAGCTATATCGCGCTCTCCGCAGATAAAATGCGATTATGGGTTTATCGATAATGCAACACGTTCCGAGGCTGCATCCTTGTCAGGACCTTGAAAAAGAGTGAAAATATCCTTCTATATAAACGGACGAAAGTCTGTTTTTTTTTTTAATTACGCGAAGACCGCATACTATCAAACACATATTCGCATATATTATAAATATACCCTACACCCTACGTGATCGTTATATACACACACCATAACACCACCTCGCGCAATACTTGACCGATTAAAACGGCGCTCGTACAAGATCACAACATGACACTGCTACGGCCACACACTCACAGTATAGTTTATTACAGACTTTTGCAAGGCTCGGTCAACCGGACTGAGTGAGTGAGTGAGTGAGGTACCGCGGGGAGATAGGAGGGAGAAGTCGAATAGGTTATTTAAGTGGGGAGATACCGCAGCTAGTATATACCTCCCACTATCGATAAAAGTTCGCGGTTCCAACTCGATTCTACTATATGGGTTTATTTTTGTTCGTCCTTCAACTTGGCACACATCATATTGCACGTTTATAAATAATTGATCAATTTTTTTTATTTATTTTTTATTTTTTATTTTTTCCCTAAAAACTAACGATTTCACGATACAGTATATCTTATACACGGAAATACCTATATACTGCAACGTACGTACGCGAATTTCACCTCAATAAATAAAATGCTACAAGTTTTTTTTTAATGCTCAGCACTAATGGAAATAAGAGGGACTATGCGACTGTAATAATTATACACAGAGAAAATAATCGCGAAGCCATGCAGTAGGTATATAGAAACGGTTTCGGTCGATGGACTGACCTTACACACATACATATATATATACGCTACTATTATGCCCTGCGACTAGAATTTCCTATATAGTACCGATAGATTATAATGTCCTTCGGTACGTTAACACTATGGTCTTCGACTGATGATCTATTAAATCGGAGCTGCACTTTTCGAAAATATAAGCATATATATATAGTAAAGCGCGGAGAGGCGCATAGGCATATGCATAGGAGTCTTCGAGAAGCTAAGAACCGCTTGACCCAGTAATCCATGAATAGAAACTACTAGACTTGTAGTTGCACCAGCATGGGCATGGCAGGAGGGTTTCCCGCTCGGAAAACTCGCGTCATATTGCCATTGCAGTCTCTCCCAGATTTCTTTATTACGATCTAATCGTATGAGAGGAACTAATTTCGGGAGTAAAGATGCCGGAAATTTACTTGGACTTCTTTTTTTTTTACCGATTTAATCACTTTCTTTTTTTTTTACTTGGATTTACCTCTCTGCAGTTAGAACGAATCACGAACTTGTACCGAATAGCTACGTGCAAGCAAGGTGAATTCAATTGAATTAAAGCTGCTGATAGGTGTCGTTTGAAAAAAAAAAAAAAAAAAAAAAAATTTCTAGAAACTATAGATTCACGGCACGAATTAAGCCCGGCGTTCTATTGTTCCCGATTTGGAACAATCGATATTATTTTCTACACAGGTACATTATACATACTATAGGGATAGGTGTGCACCACCACTACCTACCTAACTTCCGTACGAAATTAGATCGTTAAGCTATTTTATTTTATTACCAAGTAAAAAATAATGTTATGGGCCCCGAATCGGGGTCAGACTATGAAGATGCTTGATTAACACTGTCCGTGCATAACGCGAGAAACTAACAATAACTAATTCGGGATTAAAATGAAATGAAAGAGGAATAAAAAAATAAGACTTGAGAAAGATTTCAGAAACTAGGCTAAAACCTGTATAGATATCGCGTCACTAATGCCATAAGGTCGTAAGCGCCAAAAAATTATTTTTTTTGCGGATATGCCCAAACGATGTTATATCGCATGAAAAAGATTTTGCCACCAAAAAGACAAAAAATTTTTTTTTTGGCGCTTACGACCTTATGGCATTAGTGACGCGATATAGGTACCTGCTGTATACTCTCTCTAATTTAAAAAAATCCGCTAAATTTTTAGACATACAAACATTAAAACGCGGAAATCACTGCATCATATTATACCTAGTATGTTCATACAGTCGTACTAATAAAGATACTAATTTTAGTAGATAGAGTCGTGGTGGGCAGTTCAAATCGCCCACGTGCATCAGCCATAAGGTTATATTAACGGATATTTAGAAATCATCTGCAGATTACGCACATCCTGGATTGATATAAATATTCAGGCATATACACACGTGTAGTACGTCATCGATTTATTAATTCAGAATCTGCACATCAGAAAGGTCGTGCGCGAGAATAATATACGGGACAAAATATTTTTCAACATCTCGCGAAAGCGTATCCGGGAATTTATCTGTATTTTTGTCTTTCTTTTTTTTTTTTTTTTTTTTTTTTGTCTTTATACATTTTTTCATCGTAAAGTTGAAATTTGAAAAGGCGAAAATACCTACTCCGCGCGCGCGTTTTTTTTTTTTCAAAGCGAATATAACGCTCCTCGTAACCTCTTGCGCATACAAATGTCGTTTACAGCTATAAACCAACGTCCATACTGTGTCAAAGAACCGCTTCAATGTTAAAACCGTGTTTGTTATGCTGTTCGTATATGTGGGACATAGTCGATATTATAGCAAAGTCCGAGTTAGTATATAATATGGTTTGAACTTTAAATAGGCCTTTGCGCTATCTGCAAGCTAAGGTTTGTAAAATTCGGAGTAATTCTGATCGATTGATTAAATCGATATCGGCACATATTTATATGAAATATGATGAAACTGAAGCACCAATCCGCGAGATATAATATAGGTAGGTACGTGGTAAATTGATATCTGTGTGTGTGTGTATATAGGTATAGTGTAAGTTCATCTACGCCTATACCCATATGTTGGAAAAGTAAAAGTTTACAATCTAGTGAAAGTTAACAACTAGTTAGACAGAGGCGTAGTAGGCCCATAGTCGCGAGAGTCTCTTCCTCCTTCGCGAACTGCACAGGCACGTGATATATCTTACATTATAATACGCTTGTCTTCCGTTTTTTTTTTTTCTTTCTTTTCTTTTCTTTCTTTTCTTTTCTTTTCCCACTTGTTCTCAAGGTGCCGCGCAGAATCACCATTCAATTTAATAACAATGAAATTACAGGTTTGGGAAAAATTTTTAAACGCCAGAAAATTATCCTATACGATCAACAAAAAAAAAAAAAAAAAAAAAAACTACGGTCCAATTCGCAATACTAGCTAAAATAAAACCGTGACGTGGGAGAGATTTTCCTAGATTCGCAAAAATAAACTATACAAGTTTTTTTTTTTTTTTTTTAGACCTTAGAAATGATATTTTCGTAACAGTTTTAACTCTTTATACTTGAAATTTTTTTTTTTTTTTTTTTTTTTTCATCGAAATGTTTATTGTATATACAGTGCGGGTATAGGTATAGTATGTATATTAGGGTGGCGCAAAAAAACCGACTATTTTTTTTTTTTTGAGTCTCGGGTGAAAAAATGTTAGTTTTTGATGTTTTAAGAGCCCTCTCCAAAGGACAGCTCAAAAAAAAATTTTTAAGAGGTCGCTCCAAATTTTTTAAAATTTCAAAAATCGTCAAAAATCGATTTTTTTTTTTTTTTAATTTTTTTTCTCGTTACGGTATAATTTTACAGTCCAAAAAAAAATAAGTTTCTAAAAGTTTCAGTTCAAAATTTGAATTTTGGAAGGTCGCTCATAATTTTGTAATAATTAAATAATTAAAAAATCTAAAGTAATGCACTGATGAATTAAAAAAAATTATGAGCGACCTTTCAAAATTTAAATTTTGAACTGAAACTTTCAGAAACTTATTTTTTTTTGGTCTGTAAAATTATACCGTAACGAGAAAAAAAATTAAAATTCGAATTAGAAAAAAAAAAATTCGATTTTTGACGATTTTTGACGATTTTTGAAATTTAAAAAAATTTGGAGCGACCTCTTAAATTTTTTTTTTTGAGCTGTCCTTTGGAGAGGGCTCTTAAAACATCAAAAACTAACATTTTTTCACTCGAGACTCAAAAAAAAAAAATAGTCGGTTTTTTTGCGCCACCCTAATGTATATATTGAGCCGTAGTACATGATTTACATATACATGCATGAGCTCTTGTTTTAATTATACACCGTTATATATCTAGATACATCCGCAATTCTTCTGCAATGATCCTCGAATTTGTATTATATACACGTTTCGTTTCGTTTTCGTTTTTTTTTTTTTTTTTTTTTTATATAGATAATAGTAGATAATCACCTCATGACGGTTTTTTATTTGTTACACAAGTAGTACTACGTATACCTACATATATACTATAAGTATGTATGCGCGTTATGAAATACTAAATAACGAATAGAAAAATAAACATTTTACCTATACGTACACAGAAAAAAAGGTTAACTTGATTCAAGACAATTTTGCGGTCCAAAAATGAAGACCGAAATTTTCTCGGATAAAATCAAAATTATTTCTCGAACCAAGAAAATTGTACCAATTTTCTTGGTTCGAGAAATAATTTTGATTTTATCCGAGAAAATTTCGGTCTTCATTTTTGGACCGCAAAATTGTCTTGAATCAAGTTAACCTTTTTTTCTGTGTACGTAATGAGAAAAGCGATAACGATTATATAGTAAACCTATGCTTTGACGTCAAATATACGATTATTATCAAAAGAAGAAGAAGAAGAAGAAGAAGCAAATAAGGAAACTAAATATAGAAACTAGAAATTATTGAAATTCATCGTACATGTGTGTTTAAAAAAAAAAAAAAAAAAAAAGAAAATCATCTTTTGGAACTTGAATCGATTATCGGGGATATAGAAACTCGTTCGAAAGTATATATTTGAATGAATTTTTATGCGAAACAAGTATATAAGTATCGATGTCTATAATATATTGATTGCAGATATAATTTTTACATACATATACATATTTTTTTTTTTTTTTGTAAATTCTCTTAATCGGGAGAAAGTTCGACCTTTTATCTACCTATTGAACTTGCCTAAACTGCTAGAGAGTGGCACCGATTAACACTACGAACTTTGCCAACTGAGAATCAACCGTATATATTGCTGATCCAGGATAGTATAATGGTTTGCGGTAGTAATCGTATTTTTTTATTTATTAAACGATGACTCACATAGCTGCACAGCTGTTCTTTTATCATTGATTGAACTCCGAATTGGCCAGACAAAAATAATAAAATAAATTCCTAATTTTATTCAAACGCCGCATTGTTGACTGTATAATTATTTATTGACGCATTCTCGCGCGTAATATCTATATATATATTAAATTGGTATTGGTATGGTGCATGTGACGTGTGCGCGATATAAAATAATTCGCGATCGTAACTCGCTTTGCATAACTATAACGAGAAAGTTATACGCGGTGTAGTAGTTTTTTTTTTTTTTTTCACCCGACTTTCGACAACGGTGGCAGAATATCGATAGAGAGACGGACAGATTCAACGAGCCATTAGATCGCTGGATTCGATATATATAATAGAGAAAGACGAAAGTTGGAAAGGCCTATTGGAAAAACGACCATTGGCACTGGTTGAACTCTTTACACGCCGTTATGTTTCGAACCTCTTTATAGTATATTGAACTATTCGAACTGATCCTCGGAATTTGGAACTTATGAAACTTGAAACATGAAACTTGGCACTTAAACTTTTAACACTTTAATTTACGAACTACGAAGACTACCAGCACAGTTCTGCCGTTTCCATGTTGCCAGCGTTTGATGGTTTAAGCATGACTGGATTCTCTGGTGTTGGTTGGTTCACCACTACCTCATTCTGTAAACCACGCTAAAATCCCCTTCTCCTTTTAACCAGATATACCTACACTGTAATGTTTCGCTTTACTGTCGTATATACTAGTACTATGAACACCGGAATGGCATATCGTCGGAGACACGAGAGTAGCTCTAGCTCCGTACACATATAGGTATAAGTAGCTGGCTAATAGTGGTGCAGGTTTTGCATATGGTATGTCTGGACTGATTTTTCCACTCAACCACTTTGACTAATTGCACAACGCGGTTGGTTCTTTTTTTTTTTTCTTTCTTTAGTATTTGTGTCTTGTTCACAAAAAACAAATAAAAAAAAAAAAGGAACAGACTGGCTCCGGACTTTGCGTTCGGTATCTATTGTACGCGTTTCTATTTCGTATATATATGTAGTACGAAAAAAATGTCTTGCACCACGCCGGTAGACATAATAATATTATCTTATCATTATTGTTATTATTTGTTATTGTTTTTTTTTAACTTTTACTAAAAACGATCTCGAACTCAAACTCGATACAGTGGCTGTATAAGAAAATTTTTATGCCACCGATGTTCGGTCTGGACATACCTAGTAGTACCATAGAACTCCCGCGGTTCTGCGTTCTTTTTAAGTCTAGTTTTTAAAATAGATTTTTCAAGTAAAGATCTCACGAGAAACTGGGGGAATAGAGAGGAACGCGTGCAGCTCACGCTTATTTAACGAATAAAATTTTTTTTCGGGATATAGGTATATATAAGAAGAAAACTTGGACGGTGTCCAAAATATCGCGTTTGTGTATTTTTTTTTTTTTATTTATTTGTTTGTTTTTGATTTTTTTTTTTTTTTTATATAACGTATAGTGTACCTAAGTATCGCGTCACTAATGCCATAAGGTCGTAAGCGCCAAAAAAATTATTTTTTTTGCGGATATGCCCAAACGATGTTATATGGCACGAAAAAGATTTTGCCACCAAAAACACGATTGTTTTTTTTTTTTTTGGCGCTTACGCCCTTATGGCATTGGTGACGCGGTATACTATACCGAGACCTGCAGAGGCATAACAGTTCACACGGTGTTTTTAGACCTTTAGAAATTCATTCTCTTATTTCATTTGCTCGGCCGTTTTTATCCTTATTTATTCTATACGCGAAAAAAAAGTGGAAAAAAGGTGAAAAAAAAAAAAAAATTCATCCTTGGGGCTAGTTTCGTCAATGTCAGTTGCGCCGTTCAACCGTATCATTCCATTTCCTAAATCCGATCCATGGATGTATATAGAAAATCCGTCGATAATTCGATTTGACGGTTAAAATAGAATGAAAAATTATTTATAAAAGGTTGTTTTTAATTTTTTTTTTTTTTAATTTTTTAATTTCTTTATATATTACTTAAAAGCGTGTATAATTAGTTTCAGACACCATGTACTGCACATATGTATATATGACGCTTCGGCAGATTTCTGCGTATATACAGCTAAATAAAGTAAAATCAATATTAATTCAGCAGACGCGTGACGCGCGTTGCGTTTAGTTCGGAATTGTAACTGCCTTGTATATGACACTATGTGGCCTGAAGTAATTATATACGAAAAAAGGTGTTAACGTAATAGCAATGTTTCGTATTGTATGTATAGTAGATGATTTTTTTTTTTTTTTTTCAATTTTTTTTTTTATATCAAGGATGTCGTAAAGCGATGTGAGAAATTTTTTTTCGCTTTTTTTCTTTTAGTGCGTATCTGCCATTCGGCTGCAGCAATTAGATGTATGAAAATTGACCCGACCCCGTTCCATAGTAATTTCTTCTTATACGCAGACAATTATGAGTAGATATACTGGAATTGAATGAATATATATGTACAAGAATCTAGATAAGACGTGCTTTTATAGAACAGAGCCGAACGAAATTAAACCGCGAAAAAAGGAAACGAGAAAAAGAACAAGAATGAGAATAAGAAGAAGAAGAAAAAATGGTATAAAAACGCGAAAAGAGATTTGGTCAGCTTTCTATATCTACCCGCTGCAGTTACGTATATAAAAGGAATGTTTTCTACCGGTCTTATTATACTGTGTTGTTTTATGTTTCAAAACTAGTTCAAAGCTCGGAATAGTAGAAAAACGTAGAAAGTTTATATTATACTGCGCTTCGAGGGATTATTTTTTATTTCTATATTTCGATTGAATATCAAAAAAATTAATTTTTTCTCTTTTTTTTTTTTTTTTTTTTCGAGAACATCTCCGACGACCTATAAGCTAATATGGGATTGAAAATGAACGACCATATCAGTCGACTCGAACCGTTAGTTGTCTGGCTTAATGTGCTACAGTAGCTTATAAAATATAAAAATAATCTTATAGAGATTTACAACGAATTTACTTTATATATCTATAGCGCACGGTGATATATAGTATAAAAATATATAAAAATTAAGACATACATACATCGCGTCACTAATGCCATAAGGTCGTAGGCGCCAAAAAAAAAAAAAAAAAAATTTCGTCTTTTTGGTGGCAAAATCTTTTTCATACCATATAACATCGTTTGGGCATATCCGCAAAAAAAATAATTTTTTGGCGCTTACGACCTTATGGCATTAGTGACGCGAGTCATACGTAGTAATTTGGGAGTTTTTTTTTCGCAGATTTTCCTTAAATTTTGTATATAATATAATATACTATATATTTATATTCTAACGGTAGATTTTCTGCAGTATAGGTATAATAGCAAAAAAAAAAAAAAAAAAAAAAAAAAAGTTCATAGGATATGATATTATATGCCTTTATAATAAGCGAATTAATAAAATACAGTATCATCGCTAAATTATGTAGTTTACGACGCAGGAAATACATAAACTTGGCGTTAATAATTGCGGTAGTGATTTAGTTATAAGATCGTAACATATAGGTATCTAATTGGTGTAGTCTGTATATTATAAGTGATCAAGTCTTGAAAATCTGACATCAGGATGTTTGAGAAGATATATAAAATGAAGAAAATAACCATATAGGTATAGCTGAAATCGTATCTTTCTTATATATATATATATGAGGTATTCCACGCCGTTTCGAACGGTCAAAAAAATCACCGCTTCCGAAAAAATCGTAATTTGGTCCTCGAACACAGCTATATCGAAAGAATTTTTGTGAATTTTTTCAGAATTTTCGGATTGCATTTGTGGATTTTTTCCAAATTCCAACTTTTTTTACAAACTTCCGTATCTCAAAAGTATAAGATCCTACAAGAAAATTTATGAGACACAAAAGTTGCAGTTTCGAATCAACTTTCTGAAAAAATTTTTTTGGGAATTTCTCGAATCCCAAAAATAGCAATTTTTATCAAAAATACACAAAAATCGATTTTTCAATCAATACGTCACCTTCGATTTGCCTCGATAAATCACAGAAAATACTCTCAAGTGTGGAGAACAACCCCGTATTTTTTTTGAGATGGGTGGCGCAATCGTTTGGAAGATATGCTTTATTAATTTTTTTCTCAGAAGAAAAAAAAAAAATTTCAGAAAAAAAAAAATTAATAAAGCATATCTTCCAAACGATTGCGCCACCCATCTCAAAAAAAATACGGGGTTGTTCTCCACACTTGAGAGTATTTTCTGTGATTTATCGAGGCAAATCGAAGGTGACGTATTGATTGAAAAATCGATTTTTGGGTATTTTTGATAAGAATTGCTATTTTTGGGATTCGAGAAATTCCCAAAAAAATTTTTTCAGAAAGTTGATTCGAAACTGCAACTTTTGTGTCTCATAAATTTTCTTGTAGGATCTTATACTTTTGAGATACGGAAGTTTGTAAAAAAAGTTGGAATTTGGAAAAAATCCACAAATGCAATCCGAAAATTCTGAAAAAATTCACAAAAATTCTTTCGATATAGTTGTGTTCGAGGACCAAATTACGATTTTTTCGGAAACGGTGATTTTTTTGACCGTTCGAAACGGCGTGGAATACCTCATATATACAGTTATCTTGCGCCAGTATTAAATTGGGGAAAAAAAAAAAAAAAAAAATGTATATGTACTCATCTAATATCTAATCAAATTGATCAATATTTAAAAATATGAAAATAAAATGAAAAATCAATTCTCTTCGATTTTCTCTTATTTTCTCATTCGAATTCAAGGTATAGTAGTATAATTATTACAAGAAAAGTAATTAACAAGAATATATATTATATACTGTTTCATCGGTATAGTATAGGTGTATTACTATTTAATTACCATAAAGTATCTCTCTTAATAAAATTTGACCCGTCTGATCATCGGATCCGCGTATGCCTATAGCGTGTCGTCGAACAGTTAGGTTGAAAAATGTGTTTTTTTTTTTTTTTTTTTTTTTTTTTTTCATACTTATGATTATAAGCATCGCAGACAGTCTGCGAGATAGACTGCATTTTAATGTTATTGTGACGTTAGCTATATAGGTATAGTTTCGAATCACACACCGCGTATATATAGTTATATATATACTTTCGAGAGGAGGTGTGAAAATAATAAAAAAATAAAATAAAATAGCTAATAAAACTTAAAGTTCAGACACTAATTTCTGAATATATTTTTTACAGTCTATAACAGTGTAAACGAACGGCTCTGCAGTTGTGATGTAACGTTAAATAACGTAACGTAACGTAACGTAACGTAACGTAAGTTAACTTAACGCAGCGTCACCTCGCCACGGGCTTCGCTCACCCAGCTCCGTTACCTAACTGATAAATGAACAGGAATCTTGTATTTTCTAGGTCCGTACCTAATTATGATACGAGGAATGATTAATCTTCGAGTAATAAAGGCGGTTCTATTCCCTATATAAATTTTACGATAAAAATAATTCATCATTATCGAGAATATAGGAATTCAAAATAATGGAAAGTAAGTCATATACTCGAAGCCTATGCAAACTCATTTCTCTCTTAATAGCAGGGATTGAGTATAATATATGTTCGTAGGTGTAGGCGTATAGTAGATTCCTAAGAGAGTAAATTTCGCACAGTTAGACTCGATAATGCACTTAAAAGACTCGTGCATATATGTATAACGTATATATATGGTCGACTCATCGAGATAATACAGGAAAGATAAATGATGAATAATTCAAGGGAGGAAAAAAATGGGAGAAAAATTAATGTGACGAGGGTAATGAAAGGGAAAAAAAAAGAACAAAAAAAAAACGGTGTAAAGGAAATGAGTATAAACGGGGTTAAAACATGGGGATTAAAAACGTCACGGGCAGGACTTTTTCCCTGCCAGTTCCGATCTCGTTTTTATAAAATAGTATTTAAAATTTTAACAGAGGTTTAACAACTCTGTACCTATAATATAACATAGGGGGTGAAAAAAAAATAAATAAAGGAAACAAAGTATAGAAAGAAAGAAAAAAATGGGGTACATGGTTTTAATTATCAAACAGATTTGACTAATCACAATTTTTCTCACGCGAAAATTCTCCGTCCCTCTCTTTTTCTAATTCTCTGTGATTCTCTCTCTATTATATTATATTATATTATATCTCAGAGACTTTTTTTTATTACCGGAACAATAAAGAATATAAGTGATATATTATGTAGGTATATATGAGGTAATTATATGAAATATGATATAAATTCATTCATAAAATTTGCGCCTGAAAATATGGCAACACAACTCACGTTGTTGTAGTTTTGTATCGGGTATACCAGGAGTAAATAATTCGGATATAATATTTTTACGAAGTGTTGCTTGATTTACTTTGAATACAAAAAAAAAAAAAAAATATCCTTTCCTTGGGTAATAAAATTGGCTTTATATTTATTATCGGTGATACATTGTGACGTATGTATCAGGCGGGTGGTAATTAAATAAAAATTAATATCTTATACTAGAAGAAAAGAATTCGTATAATTCCATACAGCATACCGCATATCTAGGTACATGCATATCATATAAACCAGTTAAACCCGTTTACTCTCCTATTCTGCATAGCATAATCTTAAATGCTAAAAATACCTTCATAAGTTAGATAAACAGTTCAGCAGCTGAGAAGTATACCCAGTCTTATTTAACAACAATAGAATCAAAGGACGACTAATGCGAGAGTCGTAGGTAAAGCTCACCTGAAACAGATAAAAATAAAAAAAAACCATATGAGATCCTCGTTTTATATCAAAGGGCTTTATAAAAAAAAGTCTTATTACGTATAACGTTATAATATTAGCCTATATATAAGGATGATTACTTTACTCTATCAAAACTCAAGAGGTAGTCGATATTATTCTTACTTCGTTACTTTTCGTCTAAAAGTATGAGTTTTTTTTTTTTTTTTTATTGATTATTATTTTCATTCTAAGTTTAATATTTTTTAATTTTTCTTTCTTTTTTTTTGTTTTGTTTGTATTCTCTACCTATAACCGTCCCGTCGACACCAAGCGACCATGAAGCACATTTTAACTTTATTAAATATCCAATATGATCGGCACTGAGTTTCGCACATCGATGTAGTATACAATAAACCCCGGAATTATTAACGGTGTATAAAATACAAAAAAAAAAAAAAAAAACAAAAAAACGACTGAAACATTAATAAGGAAATAATATATAATTGAATGAAAAGAAGAAGAAAAAAAAAAAAAAAAAAAAAAAAAGAAACGTCACACAACACCGTCAGCGTATAATACTCGCGTCTATACTATACGCGGCAGAATATCGATCATATTTAACACAAGATCAGACAAGCGAATACAAATTAGTACCTACAGCTATCTTATCTCAGATCCTGAACTACGATAAGAGACTTTAAACGCTGAAAACATCAAACTTCGCTATTGGACGAAGAAAGAGCATTTCAAAAATCGGTTAGTGTGCTCGAGTTCTCGTGTTCATAATGAGACACTTTTTTTTAATGATATTATTTTATATATATTTTTTTTTTTTTTTACAGATTGGAGGTGGGTTTTAATTGGATATGGTTGTCGACACGATATATATATATATAGGTATACATGATTATCAAGAAGTTATTATTTATATATAGCCTCCGGTATAGCTCGTTAGTATATCTTAGCTTAATTAGAAATTAGTTATAGAAATCGAGTTCTTATTAAGGGATGCGGAGAAATATTTTCGAACGTGTTATAAATTATTGAGATCGTTTTGACTAAAAAAAATCGTCGTTATATTCATTGTCTCGTTACGATATATGTATCTGTTAACCTTCGCACTACAATGGGCGTTTCTATACTATATTATATATATATATATGATAAGATTCGCACATAGACACATATACATGGAAATACATAATAAAATTCGTTTTATCACGTTTCCACATTTGAAAGAAAAATAAAATCACCTAATCATCTATATATTTATTACGTTATACGTATAAAATAACAACAACGATCATACGCCCCTGAAATAAGTCTGACTATAATATTAAATGCGATAAAAAAAATAAAAAAAAAAAATTCTCTTCAATTTCTGTTGGTTCTATTTTACTTTTTTTTTTTTTTTTATACAAATCTGTAAACATGTTTGTCACTTTTAGCGTGCGAACACAGAGTTTTATATTTATACACAAAGGCGAATGAAATTTATATCTTATACTAATTATATTATTGACCCGATATATATATGACAGTCGTTGACGTATGATTCATGCGGTCAACGGATTATGACTTGACCGTCAATTTTCCCTATAACCTTGTATTTATATTATAAATAATTTCAATTAAATTAAATTGCGAATCCTGCATAATATTCTCTACTAATTATAACTATAGCTGCATGCAGATGTTGATAAAATAGACTATACATTCTTTACTTGCGATAAATAATCAATCGCTTATCTCTATCATAAATGTTTAACGTTATAATCTAACTTCCGGAATAAGAGACAAAAAAAAAAAAAAAAAAGGATCATTATTATTATAGTCGTAAGAAATCGTATAAATAAAATGTGTCGATCTTTTCATACGTATAATACATCGTAAGATAAAAATGTACAGTTTTTATTCCCGTTCAATAACATATATCGCGTTAGTTTAAGTAGAAAAAATAAAAAGCTACACGCATCTAGCTACATATGAATCAGCTAGCTATATTGATTGTGAAGATAGACACACGACACCCTAGTATAAATCGAATTTCTGCGCCTGCCGACTGCAGCCTGCCTGGCATCGCGGTATTGCAATTTGCATGAACCAATGGCGTATAGTGAATTTCGCTCTAATCGTATGATGGAAGAGTTTGATTCGTGGCCACAGGGATTTAAAGATTATATATATATATATATATTTTTTTTTTTTTGGATTCCTGGTTTCATTTTTCCCGTATTCATTACGATACGAGAAATTAAACAAATTTAGAATTCTATGATTATTAAAATAACGAAAGAGTCTATCTCCGCCACTGTCAGCGAGTGCAGCTGGCATTTTACCCCACATATAAATTGCCTACTACTTGGGGACTTATGGTGAATTTAGCTTCAGCTTTCCCTTTCCCTTTTTATCCAAGGCGGCAGCACCATAAGCTGCGAACTACAATCCCTTGGGTGAATTTCTACCCCATCCACGTATACCCCCGTGTACCGATCAATATAACACCATGAGCCATGGGGCGCATAGAGTTTGGTATACGTAGTATACGGCGTTGTAAATCGTCGCGTAATGTTTCAATGCAATATTAGAAAATTAGTTAATCGGGTTTGTTTGATTATTTTTTTAGAAAAAAACAAAACAAAAATAAAAAAACAAGGGAAACTATATACAGGCATAGGTATATATAAGGTTCTCTACTTATTTTTAGATATTTTATACATTTTTACGCAGGTATATCGCGGAGCTATGTTATATGTATAACATATACTTATACTTATATACATAGAAGGTATATAAGTAAATACTAGGTAAAGCTTAATCCAGTTATATTTAGCTTCGACGTCGATATTGATTGGTATATTATAAAAAGACTCGAGCGTTAAACTAGAGCTGAGCCCTTCGAGGTAAGTAAAGAAGAAATAAAAAATAAGAAATACGTACAGGGACGTGGCGAGGGGGGGTCAGGGGTGAAACTCTCGAGCTCATATTCTCAACAACTTATTTCCAAGTTCAAAGAGCTCTCGTGAGTTTACGATAGGTATCATAAGTGGACGCGTATGCATGTCTTCTGCAGTGCTGTGCTGTGCATTGCATTGCATCGCGTTGCGTTGCGTGTGGTAACGCCCTCACTCACTGCTATGCTACTGCATATGTGCACAACTGTTCTCATATACGTGACTCTCTTTCTCTTTTACCCATTTTTTTTTCCTCTCTCTCTCTCTCTCTCTCTCTCTAACTTTATTTCATCGTGAGTCATTCCCCTCTAATTGCAGCCCAACGGATCACGTGGCTCGTGGATCAGGGTTTGGGGTTTGCTAGGTGTCTAGGTGAATCAGAATCACTCGGTAAGGGTGCAGTATAGTCTTCGTAATCGATACATCAAACAACGTTTACCAAAAAATCGAATCTCGCTTATTTGAGATCAAATTTTTTTTTTTTTTTTTTTTTTTTTTCAAGAACTAACGATATCAAAACGAATTTCAGTTTCTATACATATATATATATACAGTCTATATAATATATGGTGTGGGCGCAGTCTTGTACGAGAATAATTTACATCTCAAAGGTTTTTCCCTATAATTTCAACAAAAAAAAAAAAAAAAAAAAAAAAATTGGCATAACCGATGATCGAATGTAATTTTATATTGCCTCTGTTACAGGGTGCAATAAAATTCATCATTCCGCATAGACTAGACCCTCTCGCTTCCTAAATTGCACTACTACCACCGCAGGACTACGACGACGACCACCACGACGAATCGATACTTTTCGGAGTATTGAAGCTATATACGAACTCTTTGGGGGGATTGGATATATATATATATGTATATGTATATATACATATACATATGTATGTATTCGGTTTTGTTCAAATTTTGGCTAAATAAATACGAAACGTTTGTTTCGTATAATAAGTAAACGATAACGTATAGCACGTATGTATATACAGGGATCGTATATATCTATTATAATACACTATACATTATACTGTGGGCGTTTTCGCATTTATACAATATAATAGTACATACCATAGATAAGATTCGCTGAAATTTATCAAATAAATAAATAAATAAATAAATAAATTTCGTATATGTATTATTACATATACCGTGACTTTCTGTGAATGCAGTATCCCAGCAGGAATACCAACGAAAAACTCGTTGACAACAGTTTAGTAACTCACTAGATTTTTCCTAGTAAAATCACTAAAAATCTAGTGATTTCTAGTGGTTAAACTTAAACTAATCAGTTACTAAACTGCTGCCAACGAGTTTTGCGGGTTGGTATCCCTGCTGGGCCGCATCCACAAAAATTCACGGTATATAGTATATTATAACTAATGTAATAATTATATTCACGCAGTTATAACTGTTGGCTGTATTATATAGGTAAGTATATACTATACATATACCCTGCACCTACCTAATACGTCTTTTTTTTTTTTTTTTTTTTTTTCAACAATCTCTTTAATTTCTAAACACGCCTTTATATCATACCTACAACTAAATAGCGACTACCTACTATCTCAGGTATGTTATATCCATACGGTGTTGATTTTTTTTTTTTTTTCTATTTTCTTTTCTTTTTTTTTCTCATAGTAGTATACATAAGAAGCGTGTTTGCCCACGCTGAATTGTTTGTAGGTTAAAGTAAACCCACGCTTATGAACCCGCCAGTCGCGACTTGCGTCGCGGCGCCCTGGACGCCATTTTTTATAAATCTTTATATTATATTATATTATATACACGCGCACGCGATGAGGAAGGAACTGGTATATAAACTGACGCGGATAATTTAAATCCTGCGTGAATCCTGGCAGGAATTATCTTCAGGGTCAACAACAAGATAAAGAAAATCTTATCAATTATTCATTGTTTTTTTTTTGTTTTTTTTTATTTTTTTTTATTTTTGCTAAATTTAGTTTGTAAATTAATTCCAAGACCGTATAATTGCTGCTATATGTCGTCGATTTTGTAATAGTAACGAATAATTTGGTGGATCCTTGACGAGCGTATAATGACGTTTTCGTATGCATGATGGATCGAAGGCCCATTGTATATAGTTATTGTTTTTATTTAGTCAATGACCCTTTCGAATCAATGGCATTGAACATATAAGAATAACGTTTCTATATATAGTTTCAAGTTTGTATAATTTAATAGTTTATATATATTATATATATATATATATATATATATATGGCCGAAGAAATTGACCGTTATAGACTTATACAGTAGCTGAAATAGCATCTATAGTTAGGATAGTGCGGAGCCTTGAACTAATAACTAACTATAACTATCTAACGTGTAACGTAACTATAAGTAATTAAGTAAGTAAGCATGAAAAGCTGATGAATAGATATATATACGAACGTACGATATATAATATATATATATATTTATGTATGTAAGTAATATGTATATAAATTAATTACTGACGCAAGTAGCCGTTGCAAAGATCGTTAAAATTGCTATAATATACGAATATAATAAACCGAAGAGTTGAGACTATAGCTGATGCTGATGACTGCAGATATATCGCGTCACTAATGCCATAAGGTCGTAAGTGCCAAAAAAAAAAAAAAAAAAAAAAAATTTCGTGTTTTTGGTGGCAAAATTTTTTTCGTGCCATATAACATCGTTTGGGCATATCCGCAAAAAAAATAATTTTTTGACGTTTACGACCTTATGGCATTAGATACGCGATATAATAGTACTACAAAGAAATAACGCGAATATTAGAAATAAATATATATATATGGTTATAATTATTATTATATAATAATTAATATTATTATATTATATCGAATATACCGCGACATTTTTTTTTATTTAATATATTTTAATATATTTTAATATCTTTTAATAAAACTTGTAAAACTAACTGACCTCATGTTAATATTTCTGCTCCTGCGAAGTATGATGTGTACAACATATAGGTATGTATGAACTATATTTTATAGTACTATATAGTTTTGCAACAGTCCAAGATTATTTTGAAAATATATTATCAAGTTTGCATAGCTTAATTAAATTATTACAATTTATCAAACGTCACTGAATTTCTCTCTCTCTCTCTCTCTCTTGTTTTTTTTTTTTTTTTTTCTGTGTTATCTTCGTTTTCAAAATCCATATAAATAAATAAATTAATTAATTAATAAATTGGAATTGAATCAAACGTATATTAGGTATTATAGTCGGATTTCATTCACGTCACGTCTTTTTTTTTTTTTATATTTACGTATAAGTATAGAAATTTTAATTAGTCATTACGCAAGTGCTGATATATATAGTGTATAAAAAAAAGAAAAGAAAAGGAAAGGAAAGAACTGTTCGTTTTTTTTTATTTTCTTTTTTATTATAGTTTAAATACACGTGCGACACCGTGATTCCCGCGTGACGTCACTATACTATACTATACTACAGGCACTTTTCTTTCCCTTCTTTTTGCTTCTTATTATTCTTTTTTTTTTTTTTTTTTTCTTTCTCTCGTCCGCGTGGTTTTTTTTTTTTTTTTTTTTTTATTATTTTCTATTTAGTCTTCTCCTTCTACTGTCTTTTTTTTTTTTTTTTTTTCTTTTTCCTCGACGTCTTTTTTTTTTTTTTTTTTCTTTTCTTTTTTTTTCGCGATGCACGGTCAATGAAAGACCCGACGAAGAATCGTTAGACAGTACTACTGCCGGGCTGCTTTGGCGGTGGGGACAACGGCGTCTCGACGCCTGGCGTCATCACTACCCCAAACCGGCGTCTGCGCTCTCGTTTACAGCTCTTCCTATTTCCCTTCTCTCTCTATATTGTACGTAGTATTTCTGCACGCAGTTCTCTACGTTATCATAATATACCTAAATACTATTTAGTTATACCTATCTATATGTTATATAACTTATAATTTAACATTCGAAATACAAAAATTCTCCCAAAAAAATATCATCATCAATTCTCATCATCCCTTCGCGATTATAACCGAGAAAAAACTGACAATCCCAATAATTTCAGTCTTATATCGTATGGGTGTGTGTATTCAAAAATTTCTAATCTTTCGCCTCGAAATGGCTTATTGTGCAGTTATAGTTTACCGGATAAAAGTAAGTATAACGGCTGATTCAAAGGTTTTCTACTTTTTTTTTTTTTTCTTCTTTCTCACAAACAAACGGCTCGAAAATAGAATAAGTGTAGTTGTTTTTTTTTTTTTTTTTTTTTTTTTTTTTTTTCACGCGGAGGCGAATGTATGAGGTAATTAATTATTCGCATAAGACGGCTCCGCAACCAAACTCTGCACTGCGGGGGGGTCGAACGAACGAGTTTGCCAAGCGTAGCGGAAATTCTCACAGACTATAGTATATATAATATATACACTCGGATAATTTAATATATCCTCAACTTCCACTTCCACTTCCATTTCCACTTCCACTTCCACTTCCACCCCTGTAACACGGGTCAAGTTTCTAATTAAAATTTGAAAGGCGAAAAAAGAAAAAAAACGACAAAAATCAGGAAAAAAAAAAAAGACATGATGAGACGTTTTGACAAAAATTAACTGTAAAAACGAATCTAATGTAATACATATGTACATATATATAGAAAGTAGAATCTTCTACTATAACGCGATAATTAACACTCGAAAGCAAGTCTTCACGGTCAACGACAGTAATTACCCGTTGACGTGAACTCCCTGTTTACTACTATACGAAGGTGAATAACCCCGCGGGAAAATAGTGTCTAAGATAAACAAGACCCCTATTTCCCAAAGAGATCGGTGATTATACAATTTTTCGAAAATTTAATTATAGGTACAACGAAATTCGGAGACTGAGAGCTGATATAGTTTTGCCCAGAAGCGAAATAACGAGAAGAAAAAAAAAAAAAAAAAATGAAAAGAATAGAAAAGAATATAGAGAAGGAGAGATTTCGCTAAAAATATGTACACCTACAGGGAGGGAGTGAGAGAGAGAGAGAGAGAGTCGTATAAGGCAATCCGTCAAAAATAGACGGTGTCAGAACACCTGTCAAAAAAAAAAAAAAAAAAAGAAAAAATTCGTCTGTCTTTCTTGGCACGTGAAAAAATAAATCTCGTCATCGCTTTGTATTTCGTCTTTGCGGTTGTGCGGGTGGTGGAAGTCTTTTCGCAGAAGGAAAATAAATTCATCTTTTTCAATTTTTTGTATGTGTGTATCTCGTTGGTGTATATATTATTTTAGATATGTACTGATGATGCAACCTTTTTTTTTTTTTTCTTCTTCTTTTTTTATGTACTTCGTAATCCCTATATATATATACGAGATTTCTTGGAGATGAGGAAAAAAAAGAAGAATAAAAAGAAAAAAAAAAAAAAATACCCACACCCTACTACGACGAGGCGCTATCGCCTCTCATACACCTAGTAGCTATTTAAACAAAAGCAAACAACCCCAAGGAACGCGTCAGAAGAAGAAGAAGAAGAGGAAGAGGAGAAGAAGGCTCTTTGCGATGGTCCAACAGAGTTTGAGATATATTTAGAGATCTCTGCAGTTGAACTACGCGAGCTTCAGTCTAACTCGGATATACTTATATTAGTACATATATGCTGCAAGTGCAGCAGCAGCAGAACAAAAAGAAGAAGAAGAAGAAGAAGAAGAAGTGGCGAGAATTACTTCAAAAGTTGAAGATTTGTTTTCTTCTTTTTTTTTTTTTTTTTTTTTCCAAGAAACGTTGTAGACTAAGACTACGACCTGCGGCACACGATAGAATACTACCTGTATAAGTATAAAGAAAAAAAAAAAAAAAAAGAAGTAATTCGAAAGGAAAATCACCAACGAATTCGCACATCCGTTTTCGTCACGTGACTCACGCAGAAAGGATAGAGGCAATTTATATTCGCGGTCCAAAAGCGTTGGGTGGATGATGTGTGTGTGTATGTGTTTCGGGTTCGAGGTCGGTAAGGCGTAACCTTCTACTTCAATTAAATAATTCGCAGAATTTTAGCACCCAAATAGGTATAGGTATATAGTAAACAGCGAGTATAAACGCTTCGGTAAACCATTAGAAAAGTACCGAGAATTTGGATCCATGTGTCTTGACAAAAAATCTGAGGAAAATGAGTGTTCAATCAAAAAAGAGAGAACAAAGAACGTACCCTGTGTGGTGGGGGGGGGGGGGGTTTCTTTATTTTTCATTTTTCCTCATTTTTCATTTTCCCTCGCATATATTTCTCGTTGTTGCAGGTATAGGGAAAAAATCCCCAGGGTTCTGAATCCCCCCCGTGCCATGCAGGGTATAACAGCCGATTTCTTCTTTCCTTCCCAGAACTCAACGAAATATAACTTCGTAGCATTTACTTTTCGAAAATTTTTACGCCGTGGAAATCGGACTGTTAAACTTTGGGTGAAGGATATGCTTGGCACAGGACAGACGGACCCTTTCTTTTTTTTTTTTTTTTTTTTTTACATATTCTTATACACGAGTGCTTCACAGCTGTGTAAATAATAAAATGATATTCCGATATGTAGTAGGTATGATGACGCATTTATATTCGGGGATGGCTGCAATGACCCAAAGTCACGGCTGGAAGTCGGAGTCCCTAACTCTTTATGGGACGATTTAGAATTTTCAAAAACGTTCATACAAGTATCGGAATTCGGAAAATCTTGATACTATTTCGCGTCACTAATGCCATAAGGTCGTAAGCGCCAAAAAATTATTTTTTTGGCGGATATGCCCAAACGATGTTATATGGCACGAAAAAGATTTTGCCACCGAAAATACGACATTTTTTTTTTTTGGCGCTTAGGCCCTTATGGCATTAGTGACGCGATTTGTATCTTCAACGATTTTCAAAAATCGTATCTTCGGCAGCTAATTATTTAACCTGTATTACTCCAATTAGTATCGAGTAACGAACAGCACCGACTTACTTACTCACTTGCTGCATAGTAATAAGAAGCGAAAACCATATGTAACGAGGTTAACTGCGCAGATGGAAATGCAGCCTTGCAACCATAAACGGTATATGGTAAACGGTGGTATACTATGGAGTTTACGTAGTACTTGAACATAACTTGACGATTTTAAATTGAGTCTATATTCTAATAATGGAAGATTTTTTTTTTTTTTTTCTTTCTTTCTTTTTTCGGAGTAAAATAATCGGAGGTAATTGAGCATGAATGAGATAAGAAGAAACTCGTCGAGACCCTATATCGTATCTTATATACCAAGATATATATATATATATATATATATAGCGAGAGTTCAATCCCACGTTATAAAAAAAAATCTTGACCTAAAACCATGCCGTTTCATTACATTACATTCCATTTCATAAAAAAGAAAAAAAAAAAAAAAGAAGAAAAATAAATAAAATAAGATAAAACTAAGTGAAATGATAAATGGGATTGTTTAAACGGTCGAATAATCTACTTAGGAGTTAATTGGTCTTAATTGGTGAGACGATCGTTTCATACATATATATAGAATGAAGAATGATCAACGACGCGTGCCAGAACTATTTTATTTATTTTTTTTATTTACTCCTGTTTCTTGATCGTTTCCCGTTTAGGGGAAAGAAAAGAAAAAAAGTAAAAACCAAAAACAATAATAATATTGTTTTTAATTGGAAAAAAATCTGCCCCGATGCACTGCAGCGGTCGTCTTATATATATCTGCAGCGTAAGATGAGGAGGGTCACCACACTTCACCAGGAATTTATTTCAAATCCATTGTCCTCCAACTGGTCCGTCATGCGGTACACAGATGTGACGTAAAATTTATGTAATTTTCTTGTACTACGGAGCATAAGGCTTCTCTTCGGTTAGAATTATTTGTAAAATTCTAAAAACATGAGTGATTTATACGATTTGTGTATTTCCACTCTTCTTCTTCTTCTTTTTTTTTTTTTTTTTCTTTTTTTTCGAATTGCGATTAGCGATGGTCACTGCGGGGAGGCCTTGACCACCGTAAGGTTGTCTACGTGTTTCGGCTTTTCTTGGTAATTTATGACCCTGACCTCGAGAGCCGAGTGCCGACCGTTTAGCACGAGATCCGCTAGTCTTTCACTAATATATATTATATATTATGCTGACTTCTATATCTGAGTCGAAAATTTATTTAATTACTGAAATTTTGGTTTAATTATAGAACCGCCATGTTGTTTTTTACACGCTAGTTTTCTATTCTATTATATTGTCACGCGAAGTTCACATTCTGTCAATCGTACACGGGGTGACTGGCTGCGGACTCGGTTAAGGTGACCTTAGTTTGGCAAATTACCGCGAATCGAATCGACCCGACTTGAACCTCGACCTTTTCTCGAAATTCAAAAATATCGAATGTCACGAAAGAAGAAGAAAGAACCTTTAGTGTTTGCGTTAGGTGTGCCAAGAATTTTCTTTCGGATTGTGCTTTTCCCGCTTAGGGTCAACGAATCGATTTCCTTTAGAGTTTAACATCTAACACTGGTATCTTGGCACCGATGCAGGAATCCGGAGAATCTCGCATACTAAAATAACCGAATTTCAAATTCTTGACGTGTCAAGTTAGCCGCCCTTGATCTGATTCGAAAAATTAATCGAGCTCGCGTTTTACTTTCGAAATTACATAGTTTCATCATTTATTTTCCTCATCGCCGCAGTGCTAAAGTGCATAAAAATCTTTCAATACTTTCAGCATCAGCGTAGCACAACCGTCATGTACCTAAAATTTGACAAATGGAAGAAATTTTCATCAAGATTAAAGTTTAGATGCGATTAAAATTTCGAAATATTTTTTCCAAAAACTGTGACTCGATGATATTGACATTCGGAACATATCAACGTGGCCTCATTGCCACCGGACAGAGCGGTTCCGCGGTTAACGATAACGAGATAAGAAGCCCACACACCGTTTCCCGAAAGAGAATGAGAAGGGGAATTAGGAAGGAAGATCTTTCGAAAAGTGAAAATTAAATATGTCGAAAGAGATGCGATCGCTGCGAAAGAGAGCGTGTCGAAATTCCAGAATCATAATAATCAGAATCAGAATTTCTACCAAATTTCTTGATGATGTTTTTTTCTAAATATAAATATTGAGGAATGCGGGCGGATGCGAGCTTTTTAACCGCGTAATCAATCGATGATAAGAAAATTATAGTATCTATATATCCATATATGTGCACGCGCGGGTTATTTATTGCAATTAGTAACGGTCACATGATCCATATGAGTATACTTATCGCAAAACTTGTTTAATCATAGATGATACGTAATCATTCGTATACATCTAGATATCGACGTATACGTTTATACGCTGCACGCGGAAAGGAAAATATCGAGATGTGACATCCGAGTGCAGTATGGGTACCCTACTTGTGCAATTTACTATATTTCAAGTACAATTATCATCCGCCTATTAAACAAGCTCCAAGTATGTATATATTGTACATGTATGTATGTATAGCGTGTTTGTCCACAGTCAGCAGTTGAAGATATCAATAGAATAAATAACCGAAGTGGATATAGTACAGATAAGTGACATAGATTATCGGGAAAAAGAGAGTCGATGTCGTAACTGCAGAGACGAAAACACGTTATACAATGTGATGTGATGTGATGATGATGATGATGACGATGATGATGATGATGATGCAGCCTTGTGCGTCGACGATGAAGAGAAATGTAGAAATGTTGAAAAATTTATAAATGGGTGAACGTTGATGCATGAGTAACGAGAAAGCTCACCTGTCATCTTGTAGGCGTTTCAGATCAGCCATCTCTAGTTCGAATTTCAATTTTGACACTTCGCAAAGGAGGGCATCGCGCTCGCCAATGATGTCAGATAGTTCCCTCTGAACTCTTTCGATTTCCTTATATTGTCTTGCGATGAGCTGGTTCTTCTCTTCGAGTATTGTGCCGAGATCTGGATCCGGAAATCCTCCTGGATCACCGATGCTGTTAGGTTCGCTCATGTTGTTTGTTTATGTTTATTCTCACACCGATTACTCGGTATATTATTGATGTAGTGCCGATTCAAAAGGGTCGAGAATTCAACGGGGATGTAGATAAACTACCGGCGATATTATTGCACCAAATAATTTAAACGAGACTTTTATTTCTATCATAATAAACTGATAATCACCACTTGATTGTAAATAAAATTATATCTTCGTTCACACATCTATTAATCTATACGCTTTTCTAATTAAAGTTTATCACGTTATTTAGAGAACAACCCAAAAAAATAAACCACGACGCGAACAATCATCCGCACACGTTCGCCATCTTGTATTCTATCCGCTACCCGTTCATGTAGCCGGTTGTATTAGTGCAGCGCTTACCTCTAAAACCAGTCTCGGACTTTCGACAGTGAACGAAAACCCTACCAGAGACGGTGACTAGCGCTTTATGCGCTTGCGCACAAGCGTGGATCTTGAGTGATGAGAGAAAAAAAAAGAGACAAAAGATTACTGTGTGTCGGTAAAGAAGAGCAAACGTTCTTCTCACACTCTGTTCTCGTATGGACGAGCCTTCTGCAACCCTTCTTCGCGATCGATCGTTACGATTTCTCGAATTAATCTGACGAAGAGCGATTTAAACGCCACGAATACTGCCAATTCTTATTTAGATCGTCAGAAATCGGATCTATAAATCTCTCGGTCGGTAATAGTTGATACCGTGAGTCGGCAGTTATCGGCAGTAAATCGACTACCGTGTTGGGATGAAACCCTCCGGTTACCACGCGCTGCTTAAAGGCCGTTCATCGATGAGGCAGCTTTCGAATGGTCACGCAGGGTCTTTTGCAGGGGATATAGGTACGTGTATAGGTATGGGGATAAAGTATATCGGATATTATAGATCAAGGATTTTAGTTCGGATGAGAAACCGATGGTATTTATAATGCGAGAGCGTGCGGGCTTGAAGTATATTTAAAAATAGCCTTTATCAATGCGTCCAATCGAGACATAACAAGAGGTTTAAGACTATAAGTATCTTCGTTATCGATTCAATTCCTAGGAATACTCCGTGCGAGTATCTGACCTCTTATCTCACAGTCCATAAATCGTAGGTACATATACGTGTGTTAAATGGTCACGTGACCATGAACTCGTATCTTCTCTGACCCCAATAAACAAGAGCTGAAGCCTGGCCAACTTTACTCGACTTTTCTGCAACCTCCCATCTCCTCTATTAGGACGTTTCGGTGTCATTGATGCGATGCTCCAACCTCTGGCCTCTAGCCTCCAGCCTCCAGCCTCCAGCCTCCAGCCTCCAGCCTCTTCCACTCCACCCGAGCTAGAAGGTCCTTGGCCCAAGGTCCTCGCGGTGAAACAGTCCTATGCTAGACATACCAATGCATGGGTCAATGTACCTACCTGCACACCTACTGCGACTCTCTATATCTGTATAGCTAGTCGTGTAGGATCAGTTCAGGCAGACTTCGCTCGGCTAATAAACCCGGCCTATAAGCCCTCTGGTAAGCAAGCCACTGTCTGTGCAACCTCAACAGGCGCGCCATAGATCTTTGCATGCCTTCTCCGGACGGATCAACAGGTATACCTAGTATAAAGAAGGTATATTTACTGGAATCTTTTTATACCCGCATATACTTCGTGTACATATAGTTCTGATATATATATTTATATATATGCGAGGAGTTAATGAGAATATAGATAGTGAGATAGATAGATAGATAGATATAGAGAGGTAAATAAATTGGTCGAAAAATGATATAGGCGCACAGTCGTACTACGCGGTTATAGATGTCATTCGATGATCAAACGAGCCTGATACTTATAAATACTGTTTGAATTGATTTAGCGTATACATAAAGTGTGTCCGAGAGGATGCTTTTAGGATGAGCAAACGGCAGATGGGCGAAACGGACAGATGGACATTGAAACTGATATCGCGGACTGTCCATCGCTGCATATGGAATGGAAAGAGAAAAAATATATATATTATAGAGATTTTTAGCTACTGTTGCAGGGAGGATTTGCGATGATCAGAACTTAGTTTAAAGAATTTTTTTTTCTACTTTATTTTTCAATACCGCTCCGTTTAACAGCCTAAAAGATCTCGTGATCGAATTCTCCGCACGCGATCGCATGGGTCAAGCAGATGCAGGGCAAAAAAAGAAAACGAAAAAAAAAAAGGATCCAGACCCCAAAAAGTACAACCGCACATTTCTTGCGTTCGTTTTTTTTTTTTTTTTTTTTTTTCATTCTCATTTTTTGAATGAATCGTTTTTTTTATCAATTTTTTTCTTCACCCTCTCTCTTTCTCTCTCTATCTCTCGTCTCTCTCTTCTCGTTCCCTTTTGAGTAGACGTATGAAATACGGATATAGCGGAAAACGGCGAGGTACGCAAACGCCAAAGCCAAATCTCACGATCAATGCGATATTGTTACGACCTTCACTGCGGCCTATACGGGGTCTACGCGAGGGTCTACAGGGACCACCGGACTCGGAGCAGAGAGCGGTCAGTTGGCTACGGAAGGACAGCTGGACAATGCCTCCCTTTTTCTCCCACCTATACCTTATACCTCGCGCCCCCGTACTGCCCCCCTTTGTCAGCTTTTTCTGTACATAATTTTTTTTTTTTTTTTTTTTTTTTTTTTTTTCTTGTCCCTTTTTTTCTTTGCTCTCTCTTTTCTCATTCTATATATTATATGTACACGATATTGAAACGCTGAAATTAAATGGACGGTGGAAAAAAGCAAATCTGCGATATTACACCCGAAAAAAGAAATTTGGAAATTTTCTTACGATTTTGATCACGAAGAAAAAAAAAGGGGGATGACATTTTTCGTAAGATAGTTATTCAGGGGTATGTTTATTCCTACTACCCCCCCCATCACTGGAGGCAACCAAAGACCAATGACATCCCCATATAGCTATACTATATAGGTATAATAATCTGTATATACCTGAAGGATCCATGGATTTATTTTCCAGGTTGATAGGAACCATTGAGAGGCACGTGCGCGCGTATAGTCCCTCGTAACTTGATATTCTATGGGTTTCCGAAGAAGACGAATTTCTTCTAAACTTAGGCCTTGTATGGTACCTGCTGTAGCCATAGCAAATAAATCAACGTCACACAAAAAAACAGAAAAAAATAAATAAAAAAGAAAAAAAGAAAAGAAAATCCACAAAATCCAAATTTTCGAACCTATATATATATGTATAGGGTGACTTTTATGGCTTTCCGCTAATTCTCTATCTCTATCTAGGTCTTGATATATACTACCTCACCTCAGCTATATGGGGTAGGTTAGTGATAGCGCAGCGTTAACTCCTTCACTCGTTGATCGCGGAAAATCCTTGGCTCCATCTTATCAGAGCCGGACCTATATAGTGGCCGTGGGGCATTAGGAATTGAGTGTTGAGGTATAGCTTCTGTCGGTGAACTGTTGAATCGTTTAAGTGGTCAGTAATTATGAGCAACGTTTATTCTGTAAAAAAAAAAAGGAAAAAAGGACAAAAAAAAAAAAGAAGAAAAATTACTGCTAATTCTACATTGGGTAATAAATATAGACGATATTATGTGCGTGTCGCTGGTATCTTATTGGGGAGAGTTCCCAGTCCATTTTTTTTATATACACATATATATAAATATATATATGTGTAAAAAAGCCACAGACCATTTTTACCGATCAAAATTACAACCTGTGTACCTGAAACCCATGTCTTCCCATTTAATACCATTAATTTCTATATATTATACTGAATACACTTTCTGGCTTATTATAGTCGTTAATATTACAGATACCGTTGCGTGCCAGCTATGGGTAGGTTGTTCAGAACTGAAACTATACCTATACGGGGGGGAGCCGTCTTTCCTCTAAATCACCTTATTTCATATTCAAACATAAATTATGCAGCCTATACGATATAGGTACTGGCCATTGTACACTGTGGGCTCCCACGCCGATTTTTGATCCGGACCTTAGAATCGGGGACCGGGGTAGTTGGTATAACGGCATTAGTCACTCAACCTTATAGGTATATCCAGGGGATTGATATACCTGTGCCTCCTCGTATCTGGAATAGAAAAACTCATCTTCTTCTACCTATATATGCGTTCATTAAGAAAAATCGACAGAGATTATGTCTTTCAATATCAACGATTCACGGTTTTTACGAAAGGGTTGTGTCTGCATAGCAGATTTGAAAAACTTTCAATTCCGAAAGCTGAAGATCTACGTTTTGGAAAAAAAAAAAAAAAAAGACATCATTAAGTTAAATGGGTTTTCGTAAAGAGGAACTATTTTATCTATTTTTAACATTCTAGAAAATAGATCGAAATTTTTTTTCGCGATATTCAGGCCTTTGGAGATTTTACAATTCGGTACTTCATAACCCAGGGCGGAAAAAATCGTGGAAGAAATAATAATGGGTGTATGAAATGAAGGAAGTCTCGAGCGTAGCTCCTAGAGGCAGACTTGTCCGGGAGGCTAAACTAATTTGTTGGTTCTGGCGAAGGGGCAGGGGAAACGGGGGATTTTCGGGGGTGTACCAGGAGGGTAAGGAGAAACGCGTTTGGAGAGAGGGTGCTCGAAATTGGTGGGGGATTTTGGTGGCCAAATTCCAAGTGACCATGGGCCACCCTCTCCGTCCCTTTCCCTTTCCGGCTCTCCCTCCTCGCCACCCGTTTCCTCGAGCCCTCGCGTTCTCTCTCTGTCATTTCGAAGCGGGAAGCGGGAAAAGGAAAGAGGGAAGAGGGAATAAGGGAGGGTGAGGAATTGTGAACTGGGGTAAAAATCTACTCCGCGGGCGCCGCGCGCGCGGAGTCCGAATTGGAAGGAGGACGGCGATAGTTTAGAACGAATGTGGAAGTATGAGCTTCTCTGCAGGGAACGCGACGCGACGCCGCACCACGACGTTTCTCTCTCTCTCTCTCTGTGTCCCTCTATATCTTCAATGTGTGCACGTAGGGTGCGCGCGCGATTTAGGATGGAACGGGGAGCGGAGTGAAGTAGCCGAGGGTTTGATGAAGGGAGAAAGTGAACAGTGATGGGTTGCCCTCAAAAACTACCCGCGTCTTTTACCCGAAGGCAAACTTCCCTTATTCTTAGCTATCTTCGTTATTTCTATATTCTCTTATCAGTCGCCGTTCTGTCTGACTCAATTTTTCTCTAGTATATTCTTTCGGAATTTTCATACAATTTTATTATTTTCCTCTCGGTCCACATATCCGATTCACCAAAACATTTTTATTCCAAAAACTCTAAATTCCCTCTAATCATTTCCCGCGTCCAAAACCCCGAGGAAGAAGAAAACAAAAAAAATTTTAAATTTCAAAATTTGAAAAATCCAAAAATCCACCGATCAAATTTTGTTATAAATTATAAACTAAAAAATGAAAAAGCTCCCAGTAACCCCTAGCTCGTGCCATTCCTGGTTCTTGCGGCTCGTGGGGGTAGTTCCTACGCTAGCCTCGCTCGCGTAAGATCGGTGGGGGTTGCGGGGGCGTAGAGGGACGTTGCGGGGCTAGGGGAGGTAGAATTAGTGGACGGCCTGGCGGACAATGTGGGGATACTTTCTCATATCAAGTATGGCCGCTATCGTGGCATGATGGCCAAAACAATTGTAAGTAGCCGCTGTTAAAAAATGGTTTTTTTTTTTTTTTTTTACAAATTTTTTTTTTTATTACAAATTTTTTTTGGTCTTATTTTTTTCTACTTTTTTCCGTACAATTTTTTGGATTTTTTTTCTTTCTTCCGGTTTCTTTTTTTTTTTTTTTTTTTTTCTCCTCTTCTTCTTGTTTTCTCTTATTTTTTTTTTTTTTGTTTTTTCTTCCTGCACTTCTGTATAATACAGTTTTCTCTCCTTTCGTCAACGATCATATACATTTTGTTTATTTATAATATAGTTTTTTTTTGTTATATCCGATGTATTAATTTTCCTACACTACACGTGCGACCGGATAGGTACACGTCTCTCCTCCTCTCTCATTCTTTACTTGGTCCTCTTCGTATCTTCCTCATTTTTCCACTCATTTTCCTTTTTTCTTACTCCTCACTTTACCACTTTTTCACTGTGCTGTATTGTTTTTTTTTTTTTTTTTTTTTTTACTTTTCTCTTGATTTTCGTTTTTCTCTTCTTTTTTTTTTTTTCGTTGTTCCGTACATCTGTATACGTGGTTTTTTCACATCGGTGCATGTGCTCTGTCGTTCTGCTGTACATATATATAAGTATACAAATTGTGTGACCCCCCCCCCCCCCCCCCCCAGCCCCTTGCCGAGAAGATTTTCTTTTTCGATCTACCTGAACACACGTGATCTAATTATGTGACAATTTAGAAATAAAATTTAAACGAAGAGAAAAACCGATCCGAACCGTAAGACGACGATGTTAATAATAAAATTTTTAAAACCAACGAATACCTACGTATATATATATTATTTAAACAGTTTTGGCGTAAAAAACGATTAATAAAATGAAATGTAAAAATAAAAAAAATAAAAAAATAAAAAAAATAAAAAAATAACCAGTGCCTCGGTGAAATTTTTTTGATATTATATGTTGATTAAAAAAAAATTTTCTTCGTTTTTCATTTCTTCGTCCACTATATTTAATACAACGTGGTACTGTAGTGCAGGTGATCAGTCGTGAATTGTGAATTTTGAACAACCGAAGCGTTGATTTATTATGGTTCGATTAAAAAAAAACTGTATAAGGTTTTTTTTGCTAAAAACTGGTAATCACGTTCTATTTCCTAAATTCATACATTCGTATTTTTTTTTTTTTTTTTTCTTCGATAACATTTATTCTCGAGTCATATAATTTATACAGATTTTTCTATTCGACGATTTTTCATTCGTTCTTGAATTCCAACAATTATTTCAAAACTCTGTTCGACGACTTTTGAATAAACGAATTTTGTACATCGTCACGAATTTATTCAATTATCAAACTTAAAAAGAGGAAAAAAAAAAACTGAAAAAGTGGTGATCAAAGTAAAGAGAGAAAACAAAAAAAAAAAAAAAAAAAAAAGAAAATAAAACCGTGCGAAGTTTAATTATTTCATAATTATTACGTAATTCAAAAATCGATCTTATTAATCGTAAAAAAAAAAAAGCCGCGAAGTTGAAAGTGTAATCGCGAGTGTCCGTTGCCGACGTCATATATCATTAAATCGATTGACATCAGGGGGGTACTGATGTTTTTTTTTTTTTGCTCTCTAAATAAAATGAAGAGAAAAAGAAGAGAGAGAAAAAAAAAAAAAAAAAATCAATTGTTTTTTTAAATAATTTATTATATACTGCACTGTTTTTTTTTTTTTTTTTCTTTTCGCTTCTTTCTTTTCCTATAGATATATCTTGATTTGGCATAATTAAAAATCGCGAATGAAAGAAAATCCCAACGAATGAATTTTTTTTTTTTTTTTTTCTTGTATTATACACCCGAAAAAAAAAAAAAAAAAACAAATCTCTCTCCTCGCAACCCTTCTGCAACTTTATTCCTCTCGGGCGAGCTTTGCCGGGCAAGAGTTCCCAAGCCAGACTGTGTGTTCCCTCCCTGGTTAGGGGCCTCCCGCCACTAGGCGTCTTTTGCATGTGAACGCGACACGTGGGTTCATCTGACGCGGCGCCGTGCGCAGATCACGCCAAAAACTACCCTTATCTGTCTCACCGATCCTCAACCCCCTTTTAGTTACACCTGATATAAACAACCGCGATCCGCAGACACTGTTTAATATACATCCAAGCCTAAGATATGGGTTCATATCTGAGAATCTATATCGAGTTTTCCATCGTTTTTCAGAAAGGAAGAATTAAAATTGACCAAAAAAAAAAAAAAAAAATGAATTATAAACAGGAAAAGATGTTCTTTTCTTCTTTACTTCTTCTTCTTCGTCTTTTTATTATTATTATTATTATTATTCTTCTTCTTCAGGTCCGAGTTGACGAAAAATTTGTCTTTCTTCAGAATGAACTATATATATGATATTAATTTCATATATATATATATATATAATAATTTCACATGGCATAAAGTTTGTTACAAGTTTCTCTATACTCGGTATTAATAAGCCAACTTTTCTTTTCTTCCTCATTTTTTTATTTTTTTATTTTATTTATTTTTTCTATTTCATTATTTTTTCTTTCCTTTTGCTCCATCTTCACCTCCTCCTCCACCTCAACCTCCACCTCCACCTCCTTCCACGAGCTCGAGCTAACGAACGAAATTAATTTGGTAACGATTTTCTGAGAAAGAAGGAAAATAAAATTGGGGTGCGAGAGAGAGAGAGAGAGTGAGTGAGAGTGAGACCGAGGAATTTGGGGGGTGACCAACCGGGAATGCTTTTAGAAAGGGCGTGGCGTAGGTACGTGGCACGACTGGCTTTTATTTTTATACTTTTAAGTTTTTTTTTTTTTTATTTTCGAGTTTTTTTTTTTTTTAGTTTGTTTTTTTTTTTCTCATTTTTCATAAACTTTTTTTGGCCGGCCGAATTTTCAAAGTCCCCAGAAATAAAGATCAGGAATTTTAATACCACCGAGTAACTATTTTCAGAAAGGGTATTTCCCCGGAAGTCTACATGGCAGAATTTCAAAAAATTTGAAAAAGGTTCAAAACTCTGAAATTTGAAATTCACGCATGTATTCATTCAGTATTTAATAATTCGGGCTGTATTGATCGTATCGAGTCCAATATAAGTATGGTCAAATTAATCATCTCAAGATTTTACTTTTTTGGAAAAAAAAAAAAAAAAAAAAAAAAAAAAAATTACAAGTTTAAAAACGATTTTTAACTAACTATTTTTCGTCTCTCAGATTCTAAGAAATAGCTCGAAATAATTATCGAATCTTTGATCTTTCAGAATTTCAATCTTCTAGGTACTTTGATCAAAAATTTGGGCGAATTAATATAATCTATTATCTATATCTAGCGTATTGATAGAAAATCTATTCCGAAGTACGATTTCGAGAAAATGGGTAAAAAAAAAAAAAAAAAAAAAAATTTCACGTCACGAAAACGGTTCAATATCGTATCTCGAATCTAGGCATAATGAATACATAGAATTCGTCAGAATCGTATAGAAGGCCTGACCAATATCACTCGGTCAATCCGATTGTCCGTTCTCGATCCGAATTTCAGGTTCCGAGGGGGTGGGTTCATTCCGCGTTGCTATAGTTTCAAATACTCTATACCTATGCGTATAATACATACATATATACATACATACACGTATACATATATATATATAGTGCGGGTGGTGTAAGGTTTGGAGTGGTTAGCGAGGGGCGCTCCAGGATATACTCTAGAGTCTAGGAGGCCTGAAACCTGCAGGAGTAAAGAGGAGGAAGAGAAGAGAGAGAGAGAAAGAGCCAAGGGGACCTTTTTCGAGCGGAGGGGTTTACAGGGCTGGCATGACGATATTTGTCTTGTTTACGGGAAGACGAATGCGCGTGTGCCGGGCGCCCAAGTGCGTCCAGCACCGATCAATAGGCCTCAGCCTAAACTCCACATGGCCCTTCATTCCACGCACCAACACAATCGGACAATTTTAGTGGGTTTTAGAATTTTTTTTTTTTTTTTTTTTTCCTTTTTCATTTCCCATATTTTTACACGTCTTATTTCCTGATTCGTACGATTTCGCATCAATCACGCGGTCGAAAGGGGGATACCTCCGACTTCCTCCACGGTTCAATTTTTTTAAATTTCAAATTCTGGACTTAGGCTTGTCACCACGCGTAAGAAACAAGAGCCAGTAGTAGGTATAGACTATACGACGTGGAGAAATTCGATACCATGAAATTAGGATAGAATATTGATCGCGAAATTTCTTTATATAGGAAGAAAATTTAATAGTAGGTATAGGTACTTCGAAATACCTGGACAAGACGGTTCGGCTTTGAATAGACATGCAATTATATCGATGTATGTACTGTTCGAAGTTCTAGTTTCTTCGACAATTTATCAGTCTCTATATTTCCCGCCGTATTGTATCTGCGCACCCTTATCCGCCGAATTCTCGAATTTTCAGTGTTCTATAAGATCCGGTACGTTTCAAACAAATTCGAAACTTTTCACCCCGCTTTTCTCCCCTTACTTGTCATTGATAAATCTTGTCACTATAAATTTCATCGAAATTTTAGAAAACACACAATTCCGGTGTACCTATCGCGATTACCTACATCGATTCTAGAAGAAAGAAATAAAATAAAATAAAATAAAATAAAATAAAATAAAATAAAATAAAATGAATTGTAAAATTTTGACACCCCAGATACTAAACGTCAGTGAGTTGTCATCTAGCTGTCAAATTGAGGTATACGTATATACATACATAGGCTAGAGGGTCGGAAAGAGGTGAGGGTGGCGGGTGGGCGGGTGGCGGTTGGAAGAGGAAGTGTATCGGCAGGGATGATGAGGTGGGGGAGTGAATAGGGGTAGAAATAAGGTAAAGGAGGGGTGGGGGGAGTAGGGGGTTTGGGATATGGACACGCATTATATCGTAAATCTACGGAATTACGAACTTTCAGCCGAAGCTCGTTCGACGTTTTCATTTCATTTGCCGGGTCTTTCTCCTCTTTTGTTTCCCTCGTTTCGTTGCTGCTGTTGCGGGGGACCGAAACTCCCGCTTCTTTCTCTTTTTCTCCTTTTCTGTTTCTCTTCTTTTCTCTTTTTTTTTTTTTTTTTTTCTCTCTTGCCGGTCCCTCGTCCAACCCCCTCGCGCACCCCGGCGTCGGCGTCGCGGGGGAGTAGAGTCGTATATAATATCGAGGCGACGGTATTTTGTTATGAAGGAAAGAAGGAAAGAAGGAAGGTCGGTCGGTCTGCACCGGCGAGTAGGGACGCCGCCGGCTATCGCCGAGCCTTCGTCTCGCCTCACCATCCCGCGTCCCTCCGATTTGCGATGGGCAAAAGAAACGGGAAAAGTGGAAATGCCGGAGGGGGCGGGGATGGACGGAGCCCGGAGTTCGAAAGAGAAAGAGAAAGAACGGAATCGGCCGATATTTGGTAAAATAATGGCCGACAGCCGCTCTGATAATTAGGACGAATCGATAACCTCCCTTCTTCAAACCCACGCTCACCCCTTATAGGACCCGGTAGTACCTCACATAGAGATTTACTTCCCGATGACACTTTTACTCACCAAAATTCTTCTTATTCAATGAAATATTATTCACGAATTCTTTATGCCAACCCCCCTGTTCATCTCCTTACGAAATTATATCATCGTCGTTTAGAAATTGTTGAATGTCAAATTTTGAGATCGAACAGATCTTTCCATCTTCATTTATGTAACTAAACCGCAATGTGATAACGAGGTCCCGAACAGAAAAGATTTGGAACGCGGTTAAGTGAGCCGAGTAGAAAAGAGGGTGAAATGAAAGCCGAATATAAATGGAATAGGGAAAGGAGAGAAAAAAAAGAATGGGACAAGTTATTTGCGCATAATTATTATTCTTCTTCTTTTGCTTCTCATTCAAGTTTCAAATAGTTGTTTGCGTAAGAAAAATTGTCTAGGCGGCGAACAGATTGTGTATGTGTCCGACAACTGTGCGCGAGGCTAGGGGTTTGTTATCGAAAGGTGCAATGTGTAGGTATATATATAAAATCGAGCTGGTAGGTGAAATAGGAATTATAGTTGCGAGAGAGAGAGAGAGAGAGAGAAGAGATGAGAAAAATAGAAGAAGAGGTGGAGGTGGAGGAGTATAGGAGAATGGAGAGAATGGGGTACTCTCGAAAACGACCAACTTGTTTGTCACATTTACCCTTTCATCGTGTGTTCCAGCCCCGACAGACCCCTGCACCCCGTTTCACCCCTGAAAATCCTACGGCTATTCTCTCCGCTATTAAATGCATTGAATTCTCCAAATTTTGGGAAACGTTATACACAACCCTATGCTGTCGGATCAGACCCACCAATACAACCAGCATACGGGCTTGTTTACGAATATTTTTGGAAAATCTGTCGCCAGTTGCGCAAACCTCGCTCTCCTGCACCTGGTAGTTATAGGTACGTAGTAAATTTCTTCCCCAAAATTTCAGCAACCCTCTTCGCGTAGTTACCTATCCCGGTTACGTCAGGATTTAATCCAATTTCTATAGGAAACGCGGGTCTCGATTGTAGAATTTCGACAAAAAAACAAATTTCCACATATAGGTAGGTATATATTCGTTGCAGGATGAAATCGAATCGAAAGGTCTCTAAAAATTATCGGAATCAACCCCATGCCTATATAGCTTTTTGATTCCCGTATAAATAATACAGGGTTGTGCGTACCGCTTCGATTCGTTGATTGACCAGTACTCGAGTATACACTTCGATCGAACTCCTGGTTTCAATGTGTGTTCGAAATTTATTAGAAAATTGTAAAAGCTCTGAGAATATTCTGTGCGTCGTGTAGTTGCATAAATTAGTTTAACGCATTGGGGCGAAATGATCATTGACAAAAGTTTTCGGAAAAACGCATACAAATGATCGGCTAGCATATTATACGGGCGGGGGGGGGGGGGGGGGGGGGGGGGGGGGGGTAGGGCATAGAAATTGGGGATTCGACCCTTATTTCTACTGCGGAAGGTAGGGGGGTAGGGGGGAGGAGGGGGGGGTGATAAATTCTACAACATTGGGAAAAACCTTGGCAAAGGCGTTGCTGGATTCATAACCAGCCAACCAGCCACCGAACTTGCCACACCACACATGGTTCTGTCAAGCATGTCTCTCCAGCACACGTGACATATACTATCCTGGCACGGTGACCTTTCGCACGCGATTCCTCACCCACATGTGTGTGCGTGTGCTTGTCTTTCGCGCTTTAGCACCGTTAAGTAATAACACATCATACACCTCTACACTAGCTGCGATATGTTAGTTACCCCGAAACTGGACAAATGTGTAAAGAATGAACGCGAAGAAGAAGTCCGGAAACGGAACAGTGGATATGTGATGACGAACTCCAGTTTATTTGTGCAAAAGTGATGGGAGTGAGATTTAATAATTCGGTTAAAAAGAAAACTATGCATATATAGTATGCAGGGTCGTATGACACCAGTGAGGAATTATTAAGTGCGATCTAATATATATAGATATATATATATATATATTTCCAACCCTGGTTTATTGGGGGTAAGTCTATTCGTCCAAGTGCCAACTATCGGTTAAATGCAGACAGTGATAGATCTCCACGATATCTTTTTTCCTCTTTCTCTTCTTCTTTTTTTTTTTTTTTTTTTGTTTTTTCATTAATTGAGGAATAAAAACGTCCGCGAAATCTACGTCCCTTTTTCTAATCCGTAAATTTATAGTTTTATATTTTTATATTGGAGTACGAATCTTGACCATTGAAAATGACGGACTGAGCTTATCTCTTATGATCACATGAATCGATTCAGTTTGACACACGTATACGTGAGTAGGTACACGATGAATCGATGTTCACTCACTCTGTGTCCACCGAATATGGCGAGTAGTTATCTCCTTCTCTCTCTATTTCTCTCACCTTCGTTGGTTGGTTTCACCGCTGGCGTTAACAAGATTGACAATCTGGCATTTTTCACGATTTAACGATGGAACTAGTGGACATAGTGTGGAAATGTTAGTCCGCGTTGTGTTGCAACAGAATATTGCTTACCTGTCAGAATCAGAGATATTGTGACATTCGAGGCTTCGTAACGACTGCAGCAGCAATGAGACTGAAAAAGCGATCAATTTTAGTCCTTTGTTATTCGGCTTTTTCAACCTTTCGAAACTATAATATATGATTCGATGTTAGGGTCGATAAGAAAAGTACTAAGAATCTGTATGCTAAACCAAAATTTAATCAGCATATTTTTAATCAAAGGAAACGTCGAGGTATTTTCTTCTTACTCACGCGAGAATATTATCAGTTCTTACATCGATACAAATTGCCTATTAAAATTCAAATCAACTTTTGATTAGTCTGACTCGGTGTATATAAAAAAGGAAATGAAATTTCATGTAGGAAAGAAAAAAGCCAAAACCAAATGTCAATGTGTCGTTGAAACTTTTCACGAATGTCAGTCAGAATGCGAGAAAGTGCGGGTGGATGTTTATGTATAGATAAAGATACCTATATATGTATATATAATATATATATATATATATGAGTCATGTGTCCATTCGTTTCCCCCAAAGCTTCATTTTCGCCGTTCTCTGTCCACCGCCTTTGCTTTTCTCCTTCGCCCTGCGTACTACCTCGGGATGAAATACTTGTTAGGGTCCCTTTGTGGGCGGGTATCCAATATATATACACCTATATATATATGTATATACCTATATATGTGCCTCAAAGCTTTACTCACTGGCTCGAATCATCATAAGATTATAAACGAAAGCCTTGTCCTCGTCTATCCTCTATTCAATGTATCCTCCTCCTCCTCCTCCTATCCTCGTTTCATTATGCCATATCTTAGCAAAACTCGTCCATACATGTACCTGTATACTTGTTAATTGGCAATGCGGTTAGTTGGAGAAAGGACCGTGTCCATCGAATTCCCGAAATCGCGTGACAAAGTGAGACTGTAGTAGGGACGTAGATGTATAATTTACTATGCTATCGGCTGACTCATTGGCAACCAGGCCTGACCACCCCCCTTGGAGCCGGTGCAGAGTCTGAGGATCTCTGCAAAATTTCTGTCTCCCTAATATATGTAATGTGATAATGAATGGAACGAATGCTTCTGATCCACAGACTGGCGGTTTTTGAAGGCCATCGTGGCCTCGCATGAGAAGCAGGTGTAAGGGCGGCGCAGCTAGACACGGGTATGGCGTCGACGATAGCTCGAGGTCCGATACTTCCGGAATCCGGTGACGGGGATAGCGATGTATCAAGCGGCGAGGACAGAGAGACGCTGAAGCGTCCCCACGGCGAGACGGACACAGCCGGTGGAAAGAAACGTAGGAAACAATCGACCCCGGTTAGATTTCCGGCGTCGCTTATGGCCGATGATCGAGAAGAAGAAGAAGAGGACGAAGAGGAGGGCGAAGAGTCCGAGGAAGACGTAACGGCGGTAGAAGACAGCGAAGGTAAGCCCTGCACCGTCGAACGGATCCACCAGACGTCAAAGGACGAAAATTTGAATAACGAATTCCGCTGCCAATATTGTAGTCAATTGTTTGATAGCAAACAAGTACTTAATCACCACATTAACAGCGAACATAATCTGTCCGGTATATCGAGGCAGAGTCTACAGCGGTCGCCGGTTCACTCTCAGCATTCTCATATTAGCATTAAACAGGAGTTGAATACACATCAGGATACAGCCGAAAGTCCTGTCAATCTATCCGGTATAGGTATAAAGAGTTTCGCCGCGACATGGCTGTCGGGACATGTCCAATCCCAGTCGCAAACGATCCAATTGCAATCCCAAACCGATGAATGGCCTCCGTCCGGTTCGGCCGGTTCCTTGTCCTCGATTTCCAACCATCTTCAAGCCTTGCCTTTCCCCGGTGCATTGGCGCAGTATCTTCCATTGCCTAATTTCTCGCTGGGAGATTCGAGCCAGGTCGGCAACAGGCCGCCGATAGGTCCGGCACCGGTGAGGATATTCAATCCAGACGCGTACTGCGACTTGTGTAATAAAGAATTTTGCAATAAGTATTTCCTCAAGACCCACAAGGCGAACAAACACGGTATATACGTTGATACTCCCGGGCAAACAGTCGGGGAATCGGGTTTCACCGGGCCACCATATCCAGGAGCTTTTTTGACCGGCGGTATGAAGCTGGAACCGCAACAGACGCCGCAGCAACAACCGTTGAAATTGGAACCACCTAACGTCGGTGTTCCGTCTGGACCCTTACTGCAAGCACCGCTGCCTCTGAATTCCGTGTGTGACCTGTGTCAAAAACGATTCAAAAACGACGAGTCCGTGAGAAAACACAAGCAGAAAGTCCACAACGGGGACCCTAACGATCCTGATACTCAAATGCTGCCACCTCACGCCAACGACGATGACAAAGAGACTTCTCATCACAGTCTCAGCCCCGGTGCGATGGAGGCTCTGTTCAAACAGGAGTTCGGAGTCGAACAGGAGGACACATCGTTCATGCCTGCGCCGAGGCACTTATCTCCGCAGTCTGTACAGCAGGCGAGAGACTCGGGGTTCAACGTCGACCGGCTTAGGAGACTGGGAGTGATAAATCCCGAAGCATTCTGCGAGATCTGTTGCAAGGAATACTGCAACAAGTACTTTCTCCGTACGCATAAGATGAAGAGACATGGAATAGTCGTTCACGACAATGAGAAGTCGCCTACTAATCCGGGCGCCGCTGCGGCATGGCATCACGTACAGACTAGCCCCTTGAATCTTATCGTAGGAGAGACCAGTGCCAACAGTTCAGAGTCCGGCGACCGCCCCGGTGAAGATTACGAGTGCAAACCCTGCGGGATTAGGTTTCAAACTGTGGGACTGCACCAGGCACACAGACAAAAGATACACGAAGCGGAGGAACAGGCTGCTTCGCCAAAGCCGGAGAATGAGGACGCGACTGACCAAAGGGCTGACTCCATCAGCGAGGACCTCCAGAAACTACAAACGATGATTTTGCAGCTGAACGGTTTAGAGTCGGGGCGAGGAGCGCCATGTCCGATTTGCGGAAAGGATTACGACACTCGACAGGCCCTCAGAAGCCACATGGCCATGGAACACGGAGCTGTCGTCGACGATACCGTCTCGTCGCCTTTGCAAGGTACAGACAAGTCGCCTACACCGAGCAGCGGCTCCCTGAACTGCACGTTTTGCGAGAAGGAATTCTCCGGGCAGGAAGCCCTGAGGAAACACGTCACCGAGGATCACCAGCCCTCGACACCAACGCCGAGCGTTATTCCGGCCGTTGCCGTTACGACGCCCATTACCCCGACTACGCCGACCGCTCAACCCCAGGAACGAAGAGCGTCTATTTCGATGACACCGACGTCTAGCTACTGTGAAATTTGCAACAAGGAATTGTGCAACAAGTACTTCATGAAGACACACATGCAGAGAATGCACGGTATCGAGATAGAGAACGGTGCACAGATCGGTGGTGTGATATGCAACATATGCAACAAAGAATTGTGCAGCAAATACTTTCTTCGCGTTCACAAACACAACACCCACGGCATTATCGAAGAAGGGACGACTACCACGACCACCAGTAGCACAGCCAAACAGGCCGATAACGATACAACAAGCACCGAAGACCCGGCCCTGAAACCCGAGCAATTAAGCGATTTGACTCACCGCTACTACGCCTACTTCACAGAAGTCTGTCCGATTTGCAACAGGAGATTCAGGAGCACGAAGTGGCTGAAGGCACACCTTCTCAGCGATCATGGCAAGGCGGGAATCGACAAGTGGCGGGAATTGGAACAGCAATATCAGTCGGGACCGAGGAGTGGAAGGACGCCGGGACCGTCGCGAGGGTCTTCGGTACCGCATCAGAATCCCAGTTTGAAAATACCGAACGGTATTGAACTGAGCCAGCATCTTAAAACCGGGGATTATTCCGGGCTAGGTAATCAAGTACTCTCGACTCTCTTCGGGTCCGGCGAAGACCAGCAATTAAAAAGCTACAGGTGTTCGTATTGCACATTCACGACGCCTGTTCTCGCATTTCTTTTCGTCCACGAAAGATCACACACGAGTCCGCAGAGCGGTACGAGCATAGAAACCGATAGAAATTTACAATGTCCCGTTTGTCTCCAAGGATTTTCTCAGCCGGAATTACTACAGCATCATTTACTCACCCAGCATCAATTCCCCGGTATAATATCGCCGTTCCAACCCCATTTACAGATAAACAGTTCGAGGGCTGAGTCCTCGTCGGAAAAGGACAGCGAGTCAAAGGACCGTACAGACCTCGATGACTCGAAACTCCAGACGAGTCCTCACTCCTCGGTTCAGAACATTTCGTTTAATGATGGGCAAAAGTTGCAGAGACCAGCCGAGGACGCAACTGCTGTTCAAGTCACGCCCCAGGGTGCCTACAAGTGTGCACAGTGCGGTTATGCCACTCCGAATTTAAACCGTATTAAAAAACATATAAGAAAGGATCACAGGAGCGCGGGTAACGATCAGCCGCAGGATAGTGGTGTTATAACTACAGAATTGACACGCACCCTTAGGGAGGTTGCCAACAAACACAAGATTCCCGCTAGTTATGCAATGCCACAGGACTTGAATTCGAATCCTGACAAGACTATAATGCAACAGTTTCTTATCGAAGAGTGCAGCGAGGCGGTTCATGGTGGCCCGGATACGAATACGGAGAAAAAATTTGGACCCGCTTTTGTATATCTGCCAGTAAGGACGCGGATCAATGCTCCTTTGTCCGCATCCTTTAATCTAAGTCCTACCTGAAATAAAATCAATGATCAAAAAAATACAGTTCCTAACTCTATAGTAGTACTAACTAGTCGCGATCATATTTTGGATAAATTTTTTATTGTCAATGTTCGATGCGCAGTTCTTTCATTTACCTATATAATTCTCTGTATATAACTATATAATATATATATATATATACCTGAATGTGTTTTTTTTTAGGGTATATTCGTATGCATTGAAAATATATATATATATAGTATATATTATATACATACGGCGAGTGAACCGCAACCGCTGATGACAAAAAAACAAACAAAAAAAAAAAAGGAATAAATAAAAAGAACAAAAATGAAAAAAAAAAAAAAAAAAAAATGACAAAAAGACAAAAAAATGAAAAAGTAGGAATATAAACTTGCAACAAAAAGATATTTTTTTAACGAAACAAAGACTTTTTATATGCACCTGTGATTTTAAGTTCCTTCATATAATTAATATATTCGTATAATTGTAACAATTCTTCTTCTTCTTCTTCTTCTTCTTCTTCTTCATCTTCTTCTTTTTCTTCTTCTTTTCATTACTTGTTGACGATGTAATGACCAGGAGAAGGAAGAGGAAGAGTTTCGTTAGATTATATGAATTATTGCGTGACAGAATAATACATCGCGTCACTAATACCATAAGGTCGTAAGCGCCAAAAAATTATTTTTTTTGCGAATATGCCCAAACGATGTTATATGGTACGAAAAAGATTTTGCCACCAAAAACACGAAAATTTTTTTTTTGGCGCTTACGACCTTATGGCATTAGTGACGCGACATACACACATACTACGTGTTAATAATAATAAATAATATACCATAGACTGTATTAACTTACATATACATATTAGAAGTGAAGAACAAGTTTTTGCGTTTTTTCTTTTTTTTTTTTTTTTTTTTTTTTAAATTTTTTTTCTATTATTCGCGGAGGCAGTTTACGGAAACCGTTATTGGTTTCGAATATTATATACTAATAATAATAATATAATGAAGGAAAGAAAGAATTAAGAAATTAAAAAAAAAAAAAAAAAAAAAAAACTAAGTACGAGACGCGTTTAGAAACCACGTTGTTATAGGTATATAATATAATCGTGATGTTATTATTGTAAATATTAATTAATCATAATTAATATAAAAATAAAAAAATAAAAAAATAAACAAATGGGTGATTAACAAAGTTCCTATTTTAAACGCGACAGGTTACTAAATATACCATAAACGGTTTCAACTGTCCCGCGCTGTCGCCGCCGTCGTTATTATAATATATATAATATAACTAATAATTAAGAAGACTAAAGATAAAATTAAATAAAAACGAGAAAAGAAAAAAAAAAAAAAAAAAAATGAAAAATAAAAGAAATGAAAACTTTTGAACGGATAAAAAGTAAAAACGAAAAAAAAAAAAAAAAAAAAAAAATATGTTGCCGCACGATTTTTTGTGTTCGCTGTAATAATCCTCGCATTATTATAATATACATATACATACATACTACTATAATATTATATTCTTTCATTATACAATATTATTATAGCTTTTCAATATTTCCAATGCTCAACGCAACATATGACTTACATTACTTACATTACCTTACATTACTTAATTAATTAATTGATTAAATAAATAATTAGGTATACCTAATCAATGCGATTTTCTAACTTATGTACCAATGATTCTTTATCGGTACGAATATGGTATGAATTATACGTCTCATATATTCTCAGATTCAAAGATTTATTGATTAAAATTCATCTAGATATATTATACATACGCGCGATCGTCTTGTTAATATTATTATTATATCATTTCAGCATAATTCATATAGTATATATATATATATTTAAATATATATATAACTAAGTCAATATTTTAACAAGAAATAGAAAAGAAAAAAAAAAAAAAAAAAAAAAAACAGAAAGAGAGAAAATAATTAAATACAAATTCAAACTCATATATGTACCTATACTAAAAAAAAAAACAAAAAAAACGAAATAAATAAAATTAACATTAATTTTTCAACTTATGATATGAAAATACATATGAAACACTATCGAACAAATTAGAGAGAGAAAAAAAAAAAGAGATAATAAATACTATATACTAACTCCGACTACAATAAATTATAAATATTATTATTACTATCATTATTATCGTCTATAATATCGATCGACTCACGAGCTATATTCGAATAATAATAAATAATGAAATATTTAATTATACATACATAACATACATACATACATAAATTATAATAATAATGATAAAAAATAATAATTGAAAACGTAATAACTAATAACAAATAAAGAAAACACAACTCAGGGTGAAACACAGTATAACTCGAAACCAAAAGTACAATCATAATATATAATACCTTATATTATATACACAGCCAACAATGCGATGATATAGATAAAAGAAAATTAAAATTAACAAAAAGAAGAGAAATAAAATAAAGAACAAAATTAATGAATTATGGATATAATAGTTCAAAATATATTATATATAAAATAGTATCATAGAAATAATAATAATAATAATAATGATACTCTTTTTTTTTTTTTTTTTTTTTTTTTTTTTTTTTTTTCTTTCCCTATACATTCTATAAATATAATAATAATCCGTACTCTCAGATGAAACATAAACTAATACTGAATAATAATATATACGTTATACCGAATAAAAAAAAAAAAGAAATAAAAAATAAAAAAAAACAAGAAAAAGAAGAAGAAAAAGTCCAAATGATCATAATATATTATTAAATATACCTAATATACAAATACAGTTTGATTTTGACCAAATTATGAGAAAGAGACAGAATAAAGAGATATATATAAATGAAAGAAGAACAAAAGGTAAAAAAAAAAAAAAAAAAAACTAATCAAACTATCGGCGATAACAAAAAAAGAGAAAGATTAAATTAAATAGATATTATTATTATAATATATATATATATAAATTATTTGAAACTCGACAAAAAATGAAAAATGAAAAAAAAAAAAAAAAATCTAGTCGGATTATACAACATTTATCTAGATCGTAATCTAGTCTCTATTACATACGTGAGGTAAATAATAATAATAATAATAATAATAATAATAATAATAATAATAATAATTATTATAATAATTATAATAATAATAATTAATAATTAATAATAATAATATTAATAATAAATGAGAACGTATGATATTAAAAATGAATTAAAATTTAAGAAAATGATCGTTGTGAGCGCGGAGGGCATCAGAAACATATAGTTCCTTAAAAAAGCTGTTCATACTCGTGCCTTGCAGCTTTTGAAACTGAAATCAAAATTTTAGTAAGAAGAATACAAAAAAAAAAAAAAAAAATTTAAGTAAAAAAATAAAATACAAAAAAAAAAAAAAACAAAAAAAAAAAAAAAACAGAATACTAATCGACACGCGATGTATAAATATATATATATACATATACTACTCTAATATATATATATGTATATTTGAAAGGCGGAATAATGATTATTCGCGCGATCGTATGAGTTGAAAAGAAAAACTCGAACTTATGTACCCTCTATTGTACATAGAGTGACATTTGTATAATAAATGAAGAAAACAAAAAACAAAAAAAAAAAAAAAAAAAAAAAAAATGAAGGAAAGAGAAAAAAAGAAATAAAAAAAAAAAAAAAAAGCAGAGAACCTAATAATAATAATAATTTAAATAATAATAACGAGAAAACTCGATCGTGATATATATAATATACGAACAAGAAGAAAGAAAAGAAAAAATAATGGCTTCCCCTCTCGCTCATCAATTTCGAACTATAATATTATACTACTAAAAAAATTATTAATCATATATTATATGTTAGGGAAACCTATATATGAGAAAAAAAAAAAGAACAAAAAAAAAAAAAAAAAAACGAAAGAAAAAAATAAAAAGAAAAAGGAAAATTTGTTTGTCTACCTCAGCAGACAAACAGACCAAGTTTCTATATACCTATACTAAGATATATATATATAGGTATATGTTGTATTTCTGATCGTTCATAATACAATACCGCTTATTGAACCGATTGAATTATTCATCGTTCCGATTCGACGTTGGACGGATCCGTACACAATATAATATAAATATATACTATACTATACTATACGATATATTATATAAGTAAAGGTATATCGGTGAAAAATTAACAGATTTTATAAACGATAAAAATTTCATTAATCAAAATTTGGAGATATAAGAAATTTTCTTTTCGAATATGATATCGTTGAAAATCTGTCGAATTTTTTTTATGAAATACATACTATACAGGTATAAGGAGTGTAACAAATTTGAAATTTTTCGGAGTTATTATACCTACTGCAATGGAGAAAAAAAAAAAAAAAAAAAAAATTCGACGGTTTTGATGCGGTACATAATAATTAGAATTCAGATAGAAACCTGCCGAGTTTTGGCTACATTTTTCATAAAACTGAACACTAAACTGCACTTGTGTGAAAATTATATGGCTATAGGTTTATAAACCGCTGCAACAGATATTATTTGATATATCCTATAAACCGCGTTTATTTTTTCCGTTTTTTTTTTTTTTTTTTTTTTTTTATATATTACAACATGCATCCATACATTATAGTTATACAGTTGTAAACGGATAGTATAATAACTGACTAATAAACGACGACATACGGAACACGGAACACGAAACTATGAACAAAAGCTGTGACGGGTGATTCCCCGCGCTCACTCATCATTTCAAAATGCGGACACGAAAATTATACAATCGTAAAAAATCGAATCGCGGGGGTTTACAGAGTTTATTGCATAGGTACTAAGGTCTGTTTGTCTGTTCAACATCTGTTATACCTATATTCCTTAGTCGGTTCATTATTTAGTGAAAAAAAAAAAAAAAAAAAAAAAAAAAAAAAAAGAATCGGTTACCTTATACACCTAATCTAAAACTGAAATGACTTTTACCGGTTTTATTTCAAACAACTAGCTACAGTATGACCCTATAGTTTTCTATCTACAGTTCAACAACAATCTGGAGCTTCCAATTTCAGAATATAGACCTAATTGTGTTTCTCTGATATCGCGTCACTAATGCCATAAGGTCGCAAGCGCGAAAAAATTATTTTTTTTTGCGGATATGCCCAAACGATGTTATATGGCACGAAAAAGATTTTGGCACCAAAAACATAAAAAAAATTTTTTTTGGTGCTTACGACCTTACGGCATTAGTGACGCGATATTTGAAAAACTTGAAAATTTCGAATTTTCCAAACTATACCGACTTGTAGGTGCAGTGTGTACTATATAGGTTGCATAAATCGTATTTTGCATAAATCTATATATGATAGATCGAGAGTACATGAGGGGAAGCCATTAATAAAGGTCCATTGATCAGAAAATCGAGGCGATTCGCAATTTCGAGAATCTATTATATCGTCGCGAATATATTATATAAGTCCTGCGGAGACATATACTATATACATATACACCTATATATTATATATAAATATATATATATATATATATACAGCGGATATAGGTGGGCATTTCGTACGATCTAACGCATCTGTTCGTAGGTCCTGAGGTCAATTCCGTGACCTTAGGTCGGCCGCGTGCAAGTCCATTGTAAAAATGATCGTAGAGGGGAGTAAGATTTTTCTGGGAATGGTGAGGAAAAAAGAGAAAAAAAAAAAAAAGAAGAAAAAAGAATTTGACTGTATTTTCGAATATAAGGGGAGAATTTCCGTATATACACGCGTGTGTCCGAATCGCCTATTATTCCTAGCCTCGTGCACAACCTCCAACCTTCTCTAACCTCCTCCTTCTCCTCATTCCCCCAAGCTCATATATAAGCATATATGCATATTATAGAAACGCGTTGGGTTCGACGTTGTACAATGATCGCAAATTCGACTATAGAATCTCTTTACCGGCCAAGTCCCATGCAAATTCTATACCATGTGGGGATGATTTTTAATTGCCTCAAGAGCTAAGCCATTGTCCGTTTAATGGTGACCGATTCACGTATATAAAAGGCCATAAATATTAATTGTTATATCTATTGAATATTGATAATAAATATCGACGAGGGGTGGTTGGCTTGTACATATATTCCTGCCTATATCTATACATACGTAGACAAATATATATATATATATATATATATACATACATGTATATAATATTATGTATATGAAAAATTCGCGGTTATAAGGGGCGACGAAAAAAAAAAAAAAAAAAAGTTTATGCGGAAGATTATTATTACCTACACAGAAAGAAAGGTTAACTTGATTCAAGACAATTTTGCGGGTCCAAAAATGAAGACCGAAATTTTCTCGGATCAAATCAAAAATTATTTCTCGAACCAAGAAAATTTGGAAAATTTTCTTGGTTCGAGAAATAATTTTTGATTTTATCCGAGAAAATTTCGGTCTTCATTTTTGGACCGCAAAATTGTCTTGAATCAAGTGAAAATTTTCCAAATTTTCTTGGTTCGAGAAATAATTTTTGATATGATCCGAGAAAATTTCGGTCTTCATTTTTGGACCCGCAAAATTGTCTTGAATCAAGTGAAAATTTTCCAAATTTTCTTGGTTCGAGAAATAATTTTTTATTTGATCCGAGAAAATTTCGGTCTTCATTTTTGGACCCGCAAAATTGTCTTGAATCAAGTTAACCTTTTTTTCTGTGTATATAAAGCAAGAACTGAATGATAGGAAAAGATCGTATCTATTATTATAATATGAACAACAATTGCCTTCAGTAATTAGAAGAAAAAAAGATAAATGAGAAGAAAAAAAAAAAAAAAAAAAATTAAAAGAATTAAACAAAATGAGCGCAAAATCAAAAAAAAAAAAAAAACAAAAAAAAAAAAAACTAACGAGTAATCGAGATATATATACCTATATATATATATATGGGGCTTTCCACGCCAACTCGACCAGTGTTAAACCCCGACCATCTCGAAATCATCTCAGGTTTTTTTTCAACATTCTACTCAGTGAAAAATGCATCCAGATTTTTTTTCAGATTTTTTCATTTAGCCGTTGATTTTTTATAAATTTTTGAATTCCATTGAGAAAGCCCTTTTACAAAAATCTGAAAAAATTCTCAAAAATCTAGTGGATCATCCAGAACAGCTCCCCATACTCAAAAATGTGGAAAGAATTTTTCTTCCATTTATTTTCTCACCTTATAAGGATTTTAGAAATCTTCAACACTAAAAAAAAAATGAAAATACCGGCACTTACAATTTGATCCGTACGATCCCACTCATACGATTTTTCTCATACGATTGAACCCAAATTTATCTCTGACACGGTCAATTTCAGTTTTGAAAATTTCTAAATTCCTGATAAGGTGAGAAAATAAATGGAAGAAAAATTCTTTCCACATTTTTGAGTATGGGGGGCTGTTCTAGATCATCCACTGGATTTTTGAGAATTTTTTCAGATTTTTGAAAAAGGGCTTTCTCAATGGAATTCAAAAATTTATAAAAAATCAACGGCTAAATGAAAAAATCTGAAAAAAAATCCGGATGCATTTTTCACTGAGTAGAATGTTGAAAAAAAACCTGAGATGATTTCGAGATGGTCGGGGTTTAACACTGGTCGAGTTGGCGTGAAAAGCCCCATATATATATATATATACTTATAACGGAGGATAATAGAACTCTTATATATATATATATATATATATATATATTCTATTGATCACTGATGATGATGATGATGATTATGATTATGATTAATATATATATTATATATAATATACAATATATTTATAGGATTATAGACTAAGCGTCGAATGAGCGATACATGATAAATGAAAAAATGATATTATATTATATATATATATATATATATATATATATGATTAATTAGATATTGCAGTATATGATTAATATTATATTATATAAATAATATATTATTTAAGTTATCGTACGTCTCTCGGCGGTATATATATATATATATAGAGAGTGAGAAACTTTATGGTAAAAAGAAAAAAAAAAAAAAAAAAAAAAAGTACTCGGACAGATATATAATACTACCTACAATATATTAATTTAGTAGTATTTCTAGTCATTTTTTGAAACGGTTTACAATTCCTAATTAAGCTAGTCAAAAAAAAAAAAAAAAAAAAAATTAAATAAATAAATAAATGAATGAATGAATGAATGCGAATGAATAAATAAATAAATAAATACATAGATAAATAAATAAATATTATTACACCGCGGTAATAATTATTAAACAAAACAAAAACAAAAACATAAAAAAAAAAAAAAAAAAAAAATAATAAAAAGAAAAATGGATACCTGTACACGTAAAGACCGAGATTTCGAGAAAAGATGAAAAAAAAATTCTTACGTTATTTATTTATGCATAATATATATATATACATATATACTACCTATATAAATTGGCAATAGTTATATATATTTAATATTTGTAAATTTTAGTTATTTTTATTATTTCTGTTTTTAGTGTTTTTTTTTTTTATTTTTTTAATTTCCTTTTCTTCTCTCTCTCTCTCTCTATTCTTTACACCTTATTCAAGTATCCATATACGTATTTTATATACAGGGTGGTCCATTTAAGTTGACACAGCTGAATATCTCGAGAACAACGTATTTTAGAAAAAGATGTTTCGAATAAAAGTTTCATGGTTTGAAGGGGGCAAAACACTGTGCTACCGTACTTTTCATATGGTGGAGGTTTACAAGGTCATTTAGAGGTCAACTTTGTTTTTTTCAATGGGAACGTATACTTTTTTTTACAGATTCGCATTTTACATTGAATAATACAAAACTTTTGTCCCAAGTTTTTTTGTCTATGACATCAATTTTTTTAAATACATTTTTTTTTTTTTTCAAATATTCGCAATAAAACAGTAAATTATAATTCAAAACTAAATTTATTTCAACAAATGCTCAAAATTATGCCCATTCACTTCAATACATTCCTCAAAACGTTGTGAAAAATGGAAAAAAAAAAATTGGAAATAAAAAAAATTTGGAAAATTTGAAAAAAATTGAGGTCATAGAAAAAAAAACTTGGGATAAAAGTTTTGTATTATTCAGTGTAAAATGCGAATCTGTGAAAAAAAGTATACGTTCCCATTGAAAAAAACAAAGTTGACCTCTAAATGACCTTGTAAACCTCCACCATATGAAAAGTACGGTAGCACAGTGTTTTGCCCCCTTCAAACCATGAAACTTTTATTCGAAACATCTTTTTCTAAAATACGTTGTTCTCGAGATATTCAGCTGTGTCAACTTAAATGGACCACCCTGTATATATACCAAACATATATTATTATTATTATTATTATTATTATTATTATTATTGTGTCTATGGTTTGTCCCAATAAAATTCATTACTTTGATTTCACCCCTGTTTACATACAATTATTTTATTTCTTATTCTTCTTTTACTTTTTCTTCTATTTTTCCCCATTTTTTTTTTCATTTTTTTTTCTTTTTTTTTTTTTGTTACACCATCCACAGCTATATCGAGTTACTACCTATATATATATATAGTATATATACCTCATATCGGGGCACGCGCTCATACCCTCGATCAAGTTGCACGCGACCTATAACTATACGTAGGTCTGTACATAATACGCGTTATGACAATATTAGAGGAAAAAAAATTAAAATTTGACAAAACTATGTCGACTATATATATACCTATATGCCGCGATATAATTTTTTTTTTACGAGCGGAAACGACGGATAAAGTCTAAATTTCAAATTCAATTTTCCTCTTCCGGTTTTAAACCCCCCCAGCGCCTGAAATATTCCGCGAGTATCGAAGAAAAAAAAAAAAAAAAAATTATTCAGGAATGATTTTTTTGAAAATTATATGTAATTATAATTTTTCGCGGAATTGGGGGGGGGGGGGGGGTTGGGGCTTGATTTCCCTCGTCCGGCACGATGCGGTGGCGCGTATATTATATACAGCAGCAGCACAGTATGGCGACCAATGAGTAAATGACACAGAGCGCGACGACCCGCACCTCTCCCACCCCCCCCCACCCCCCCGAACTCTCAAACACAAACATAGAGTGAGACACCCCTGGGGGGGTGAAATAGGGTGGGTCCACCCTCGACATGGGCATGTGTATAAAAATCAATAATATCTTGCGGCTTCCGCGAGAGAGAGAGAGAGAGAGAGAGAGAGAGAGAAAGAAAGAAAGAAAGAGAGAGAGAGAAAGAGAGAAACGCGAGGAAAGTGAAAGGCGCGAACGTTGAGAAACCAGAGTTAAGGGACGCGACAAGGGTGTATATATCCACCCACATACCCATACATATAACTTTTATATATATATATATATGGGGCATTCCGCGTCACAATTCCGCTAATAGAGAAAAAAAAAAGAAAAAAAAAAAATCCTCACAAAATTAAAACAAATCGGACTGATATAGGAACGAGTTGACGAGATTTTGAAATTTTGTCGAAATTATTATTTTTTTTTTTTTAATTTTTAATTTAAACAGTGATATCTAGACAATGTCAAAAAAAAACGAAAATCTTCAATTTTTCAAGACCTATATACAAGGATCAAATTTAATTAGACTCAAACGAATAATTCTGACCCGAATATTCGGGTAAAAATCATCGAAAATTTCATCACCGACGTAATATCCTCGATTTCTGTATGGGAATAACGAATTTTTAGTATTTTCTTATTTCATGGGGATTCGAATTTTTCTATACGGGATTTTGAAAATTTTGAAAATTTTCTAAAATCAGTATAATCTGCACGTATAACTTTCCGACAATTGCGATTCCCATAAATAGGCCTTTCCCTATAATATTCTAAATCGTATCCAGAATATGACAAGAAAATAGGCGCAGCATATTATGTGCCAGCGGCTAATCAAAATTTCATATTTATAAAAAAAAAAAAAAAAAAAAAAAAAATACTGTATAAATTCCGTCAATTATTGTTATACTATCATATAGCCCGATTTTTTGTCAGTTTGTGGAGATTTTTTTTTTTTTTTTTTTGTTTTTGTTTTTAGTTGCTGAAGTGGCCTGGAATGCCCCATATATAATATATATGTGTCTGTGTGTGTGTGTGTAAGAAAAGAAGCGAACATTTCGGGGCAAACCACCCACTTCCACTCCACGCCACATTCCGTACATACATACATTACCTATATATTATAACTATATATATATATATAATATATATATATACGAGGAATCGTTGTACGTTATTGGCAAGTTTTTAATTAAAAAATAAACCTTCCCTTACTTCTCCGCAACCCTAAACCCCCCCCCCCCCCCCCCCGACCCCGACCCACGCAGCTCCCCGATCCTCCGTTCCTTCCTTCCTTCTTTCTTTCTTCTTCTTCTTCTTCTTCTTCTTCTTTTGGTATATAACCTCCAGAATCGCGTACGAGATTCAAGAACCCTTCGCGAGGGTCTAATATCTTGCGTTTTATGTTGCCAAAAAGAGTTCGCGGGGACAGCGACAAGGGGTGGAAACGCAGGGTTGGGGGTTGGGGGCAGTGGGGCAGCGGTCGTAGCAGCTAGCGAAATATTACGACGCTTTTTCGAGGGACTATACATACATACATACATACATACATACATACATAGGTATATAGGTATGTATAAAACGCGAACGCGTGTGTCAAGGTATATATATATATATATATATATATATATTTTATATATATATATATCGTTACGTTTGTGGTTTACACTAGAAACAGATACACATAGTATATAATACCTATACGTCGCGTTTTCGGGGTGATAAAAAACAAAAATGAGAGGAAAAAAAGAAAGAAAAAAAATCTCTCCCACGCTTCAAGGAAGTGTACATTCTGAAAAGGAACTGATTGTAAGATCCCCGATTAATGTATATAGTATACCTAAGAATTTGGATTAATTTGAAAAACATAGGAAAACAAGAAATAAAAAAAGAATATATAAGAACAATATAATAGGCATTATAATATATTCTATGTACATATCTTTGGTTTGGGATTGAGGGTATTTAGATGAGAGAAACATGTCAAGTATTCACTTCATTCGTATATAAGTTGATTATTATTATTATTTTTTTTTTTTTTTTTTTTTTTTTTTTAGAGAAATTTATAAATCCATCCTACGAGCTGTAGGGGGTGAAAAAAGTTGGAGAGGCGTAAGGAAAGTGTGCCTATATAGAATATCTATATATTAGAATGTGAGAATTAGAGAGGGATGAACAGAGGGGTGGAAAATTCTGAATTTCGGGAATTCGGTCGTAGTGTCATTTGGTATAGAGAAAGAAAGAGAGAAAGACGGAGACGAGGGTGTAGAGAGACCTGTCTCCCTTTTCCCTATTCCCTTCAACTAAACTCTCCCTCTCCCTCCCACACCCAGTTCTTCTTTCTTGTTATTAATCAAGGAACACATAAAGGGCTACTATACCTACGCTAACCCACGTTATATATATATATATATAGATATATTATATACACGAGGCTATAAGGTTAAGGGAGATATCGAACCGCAAAACTACCCCCACTTTCTTTATTTTCTATATAAAAAAAAAAAAAAAAAAAAAAAATACATATATATCTATATATGTAGACCCAACCTGACTTATAACACTACTACCACTATACTACTTCCGCCCTGCACGCGCGCGACACCGTATAACCCCGCCTCGTAGAAGTGGATTGCAATTATCAAAGTCTATCCTCTCGAACCACCCCCCCTACCCCATTTCATCCCCGTTCATCGTCAAGCCCCGAAAAACTCTGTTACCAGCCTATATACCTACCTATGCTATATATATATATATTTATATATATATATATATTTATATACCTACTGGAAGGACAAGACGAACGAACCTTTACCCCATTTTTTTTTTTTTTTTCTCACCCCGAAACCCCCCCACCCAGAACTCCTAGTCATCTTATACCAAGTTGGAAATTTCATCCTCTCGTAATAATTTTACCGTCCCTCCCTCCTTCCTTCCTTCCTTCCTTCCTTCCTTCCTTCTTCTTCACTCAATCCCACTCCTATATCCCTGCCCCCCCATGGCACAGACCAACCCCAACTACCCCAAGTATGAGGATTGGACGCTGATGACGTACCACACGTCGTTTCTTAGCTGGATATTATGTACATATACATTATACATACATACATACATACATACATACATATACCTCGAAGCTATAGGGATATCGGTTCGAAGTTCTAAATTATTAAACTTTCGTCAAAATTTCGAAATTTCGAAAAATCCGAAAAAAATATACCTACCTCTCAACGATTATCACGACGTGTACATTTTTATTTTTATTTTTCATTTTTATATCTTTTATTTTTCATTGTGCAGACAGAATGGTGACAAAAGGGGTTACAAGGCTTATGGGTTGACAATACTGCACATATATATATATATATATATTATACAATACCTAACGTATATATACACAGTAGTTTCCGTAAATTCGGAAAATTGGTGAATGAAAAAAAATTTGGGGTTGTAGGATTTGTAGTGAAAGCATATACTACTATATATAGACAACCAATACGTGTGAAAAGATATTATTATTTCTAGTATTGGTATATATATATATATAAAGTATGATGAAATATAAGAGTATAAAAATAGTAACAGAAAGTTTGCAACCCTTTATTTATTTTGCGATATCGTTATAGGTATATAGATATTAGGGTGGGCCAAAAAAAACTTTTAATTTTTTTTTCTTTAGTTACCATGAAAATATTGCTCAAGATGATGAAAAAAAAGTCCTCTGAAAATTTGAGCTCTTAATATCAATATTAAGAGGTGCCGAATCGCGATTTTTGATTTCCCATTTAAATAACACAGGAAATTTTTTTTTTTTTATTTGGAATTTTATTCCGTTCCAACGAATCATCGTGTTATAAAAATCAATACATATTCTTGTAGGAAATTAAACGATCTCCAAAAAAGGTCTGATGTGATTTTTCGCTAAGTCGAAAAAAAAGTCGTCATATACCGTTTGAGGTTGAACTTTAACCTTGAATAACTTTGAAACGAGTGAACTTAGCGAAAAATCACATCAGACCTTTTTTGGAGATCGTTTAATTTCCTACAAGAATATGTATTGATTTTTATAACACGATGATTCGTTGGAACGGAATAAAATTCCAAATAAAAAAAAAAAAATTTCCTGTGTTATTTAAATGGGAAATCAAAAATCGCGATTCGGCACCTCTTAATATTGATATTAAGAGCTCAAATTTTCAGAGGACTTTTTTTTCATCATCTTGAGCAATATTTTCATGGTAACTAAAGAAAAAAAAATTAAAAGTTTTTTTTGGCCCACCCTAATAGATATATATATATACCCCTGAACATACGTATAGTTCTTATTTTTTTTTTTTTTTTTTTTTTTTTTTTCCACCCCATTTTACCTCGTATATGAAAAATTTTATGCCGATTTTGAATCTATTTTGGGGTGAAAAATATAATTCTTCAGCTGCAGCAGCGGGGGCACGCTTCCGCCTTTATAATGTTGAATAGGTATACATACGATGATCGCCTCGATCCCCCCCCCCTTTGCCGCGATTTACACAATATTTTGGAAAATCTTTTATATTAAATTTCGGTGTTACTGCACCCTTCCTGGTCCTAGTCCTAGGAATGGTCGACGACCGGCTTTACGGCTAACGCGTGCCCGTTACCTATTGTAAATCTAAACGACAGATGTACGAGCGATGAAAATATATGAAAAAGAAAGAAAAAAATGTGAAAAAAACGCCTTTTTTTACACCAAAATGTATCGAAATCGTGAAATTAGGGTTAAGGGTGGGAAAAAAAGAAAAAAAAAAAGAAAGAAAGAAAAAAAAAAAAAAGATGTTCGAAAGAGAAGTCGGTGAATTAACATCGGCATTGTTAGATAGGGCCATCCGAGTGGAAGGGTGAAACGTAAAGCTATTACCCTTTTTTTTTTTCTGGGACGGGGCAAAAAATATAAAAGTACAGGGATTCCTTTTTTTTTTTTTTCTCTCTCTCTTTTTCCAATAACAAATCGAAAAATATCGGAAAATTTTTCCTTTTTTTTGTTTTTTTTTTCCACGGATTTAACGCGCGAATAATATACACTGCAGTTACGGTATTATATAACATCTGGTCGAAAATCCATCGGGCAGGTAAGGAAATTTTTTTATTTGCCATTTGGGGGCGAGGGGGGAGTCAAAATGCAACTTGATCGTGGTGGTTGTTACTGTCTGCGGTAATCGTGTAAAAATTATTATATATATATATATATATGCATATATATGTATGTATACTGCGATATAATACTATACATTAATTAGTGCACGCGCGCAAGAATTAAGAAAAAATGTTCCTATATATATATCTACACACATATATATATATATATATAATATATACATATAGTATATATATGTATATAATATAATGACGTAAATAATACGTAAGAGATGAGTGAATGATATATGAAATGAAGAGAAAATAAAAATCAAAAAAAATAAAAAATAAAAATAAAACCAAATATATTGCGAGAATACCTGAACCAAATTATATAAGTTCCTATATGATATACCCTGTGTTCCTATATAGGTTTGGCTTTATTTTAAATATATTAGTTTATATATATATAGTTGACAGTAAAAATTTTCAATGTTACTGCGCGATCCAGTCTAATTATTATTATTATTATTATTATTATTATTATCATTATTATTATTATTATTATTATTATTATATAGTGAATATGTTGAAAAAAAAAAAAAAATTGAAAAATCAAAATAAAATAAAATAAAGAAATAATTACGACGAAGTATAAACAGAATTTTATTTCAAGAAATAGATAATACACTGAAAAGAGACTTTAAACTGGGCTGGACCAAACAAAGATTTGACTTCGTCGATTTTCGACGTCATACTATTATACCATACCTATATATAGGTATGTGAGGAAAGAAAAAAAAAAATAAGAAAAAAAAAAAAAAAAAAAAAAGGAATCTGGTTGATGACAAACTAAAGTGTATGACAGAAAAAAAAAGAAAAAAAAAAATGTTGAAAAATAAATCTAGTCTATAGTTTATACCGACTCTGATAGAATCGAATATGGGTAAATTGTATATCTACCTATATATATGTATATGTACATAATATGCACGTATATATACATATATATGTATATTGTGTATGTAAATTTTAAGCACAAAAATCAAAATTAGATATTAAGCAGTGAAAATGTGTTGTTAAGATTATTATATATTAATAGATTTAACTATTTAAGGGTATATATATATATATATATATGTAATAATGTTTTAGTAAGGTATATATATATATATAATATTGATTGATTAATTAATTAAGTGAATAATTAATTAATTAATTAACACGTTTCATGATTCAGGGTCCCTTATAAGTTACTTTCTATATAAAATATAAAATATATAATATATAATATATATATATATATTATAATAATATGTCATCTAATATGAGATGATAAATAAGTACAACTATACCTGCATATATATACATATATGTATATATATGTATAACCATACTCAAAAATTGCAGGTAAATTATATATTATATTGTAATTTTTTCAAATCAACGACTGGAGTGTTAATTATATTATTATATAAATACAAAAAAAAAATCGAATAAAATAATATAAAAAAAAAAAAAAAAAACGGTTTTTAATGACAATTTTATTAATTATATAGTATATATAATATATATATATCTATATATATATCTATAAAAAACAAAAAAACAAAAAACAAAAAAAAAAAAAAAAACTCCTAATTTTTCACTTCAGCAGCACTCAAGTATCGAATGTTCCTAATCTAATGCTTTCCATTAACTAATTAATTGATATATAGATTATTACTATATTATACATGATGAAAAGAATATAAAAGAAAATGAAGAAAAAAAAAAAAAAAAACTATGTAAAAGATAGAAAACAAATGACGAAAATCAAAATTGAAAAATAAAATGAATATATATATATAATAATAATAATAATAATAAATAAGCTAATATCTTACGAACGATATGTTTGATATATATATAGAGAAGAAATTATAAAATTGAGTAATTGGAAGAGAGAAGAAGAAAATAATTGAAAAAAAAAAAAAAAGAAAGAAGGATTCATTATATTCTTTACGAAATTATAGAGAGATGCGTATATATATATATATACTTACTACATACATACATAAATAGACGTACATGTGTGTGAATTCAAGTAATTTAAGTAATTTCGAACAAATAATAAGAGGAGAAAAAAACATAAAAATAAATAGTTAGGATAAAAAATTCGAACGTATATTATAATATATATAAATATATATATATAATATATATATATGTATGTATGTATATGTATAGTATATATTACACATCTATGTATGTAATAATATTATATGACAAAGAATGATGAGAAGTAGAAGAAAGAAAGAATGGAAAAAAAATAAAAAATAAAATAAAATGAAAAAAAAATGAAAAAAGTTGCAAACAAAATCAGTGTCGATACACATGTATATTATATATATATTATAGGAATTAATTAATTCGTTTCATTCCTTCTTATCTTTCCTCTAATTAATAATAACATTATATAATATATTTAATATCGACACTTTTTTTCAGAAAAAAAAAACAAAAAAACAAAAAAACAAAAAAAAAAACAAAAAAACAAAAAGAAAACTAACACAAAATATGAGAGAGTGAATGACACATGAGTGCAGTGGGGCTAAATCGAGCGCCAAAAACGAATTAATAATCTAAAATCAAATTTTGAAAATCAAAATTATACTATAAGAAAAACGGTAAATTATAAGAAAAAAAAAAAAAAAAAAAAAAACTAAATAACTAAGTAAGTAAATAAATAAATGAATAAATAAATAATTAATTAATTAATTAATTAATTAAATAAATAAATAAATGAATAAATTATTATATTATATATTATATTATACATTATAGTTAAATATGGATATAACTATATATTATGTAACGATTATTATTATTATTATTATTATTATTATCATTAAAATATACTTAACAAGTTTATTGTATATTATTATAATTTTTATTTTTTATTTCTCTCAATCATCAGCTGTTTCATATTATTGATATTATTATTATATAATTATTAATACCTGTATTAGTGCAGTCACGCAGCTACTATATAATATAATATAATATTATAATATATAATGGACGAATCAATAGTAGAAAAAGTTTCATTTTTTCATTTTCTGTTTTTTCTGTTTTTTCTGTGTTTTTTTTTTTTTTTTTTTTTTTTTTTTCTTGTCATTTTATGTATACTAGTCACTTATATAAAACTAGGTTTGTATGGTGGAACGTATGTATATTTAAATAAAAATTATAGATCAAATGATCAAAAATCATATGGTTTTTATAGTTTTATTACACATTTATCGCACGTAATAATATAAACGAATGATCGTTATTTCATTTCCGTTTTTTTTTTTTTTTTTTTTCTTTTCTTTTAATTTAATTCACTGATTTCAAACGATTTATAAAATTTTGTGAAAACTTCGAAATTTAATTGCAGATTGCAAGAATTTCGAGATTACAAAAAAAATTAGAAAATTTCGGTCTATTTCTATTTATTTACTTCAATCGATAACTTCATGACGTCGTAAAAAATTGATACAATTTTGAAAGTTTTTTTTTTTTTTTTTTTTTTTTTTTTTTCTGAAAAGTAAATACATCCCCCAGTTTATTAAACATTCAATGAACGCAGATCCACGAATTTTAAGTTTCGGAGTCTCGGCCTTCCGGATCTTCAGCTTCGGAATTTTGGATCTACAAAGTTTTTTTTCAAGGTAATAATGAAATGTCATTTAATTCGGAAATAAATGGATAATCCATACGTATATCCAAGCGACGAGAGAGTGCAGAGTGCGAAACTCGATATCGCACTAGCTATATGGAAGTTTAGGAATAGTGTGACGACCTCCAAGTCAGCGACTTTAGTCTCTTTCTCATATAGGTATATGGTTACTCCTCTTCAGTCTCTTACTTTATATATTAAAGATTAACTTGCCTGAGAGTTAATATAAAGACACACTATACCATTTAATATGTCTAGTTCTCTAAGGCAGACTAGACTACGATGACGACGACATTATGTATTTCCACGTGTCTCGCGTATAGCTCTCACACGCGCGTTTAATATCTTGCTTTCTTATCATTTACCGCACCTTCGCCGCGTATTATACATAATATAAAAGGGTATTCGATTTCACGTGTCTCTACACAATTCGCGTTTCATGATGCAAATTTTTTTTTTTTTTTTTTTTTAATCTCATCAAGGACATCATTTTATTCGCCTATTGTCTCAGCCGCATATTAATATATTCTTGTTCAATAATTAAATGTACAATTAATTAATTTTTTTTTTTTTTTTTGATTTTCTCGAAAAATGAAAACGATCGAATTTATAACTAAAGACATACCTATCAATTGTTCGTGTAAATAAGAATTTCGTCTTCCTAATATAATACGTACGTCCAATTTATCGGAAAGACCTTCATTCTAAAAATAGTACCTAGATGTACGCGTTAGATATTTTGGAAAAACAAAAAATAATGTAAAAAAAAAAAAAAAAAAAAAAAAAAAAAGGGCTATCACTACTGATAATATGCACGTATACCGATATATGATTATATTTTTTTTATACATTATTACGTTCAATGATTCGTGATCTTAAAAGCTTACGAATACTCGTGTAGCAGCTACTTATCTCGCAGCCCGTGCAATTATGTATTCTGATAACAACGATATTAAGAGGATTTAAATCGGTCTGCTTTAGGTAATCAATTCTACATATACTACTAATCTTCGTAAATCGTTGATAGCATATATATTATATTATATGTATCCGACATTACTACACAGTGTAAATGTCTTACATATTTCTCTATTTTATCATTACACCATAATAGAATTTATCGTCATACCTATATATTTGTGTCTTGTGTACAAATCGCGTCACTAATGCCATAAGGTCGTAAGCGCAAAAAAAAAAAAAAAAAAAAAATTTCGTGTTTTTGGTGGCAAAATCTTTTTCGTGGCATATAACATCGTTTGGGCATATCCGGAAAAAAAATAATTTTTTGGCGCTTACGACCTTATGGCATTAGTGACGCGAAATAGTACGCGTTATCACCTGAGTTTGATATCGTTTTATAAATTTACCGTGTGATCAATGAGGTAGGAATTTGTGATATCGCAATAATTTATTGACAATTTAGGTGTTAAACGCGCCCACTAGCACTACTAAAAGTCTGTCAGAATTTTTTTATTATCATCGCGGTTTTCGAATTATTATTATTCAAATTATAATTCGAAGCAGACAATATTGATTGAGAGATTTTTCATTATTCTCAGCAGAAGCTCGCGGTTCTTCGAAATTTATAATCACTGCAGATATATTTACACATACCTACCTACCTACCTATAATACGTGTATCGTATTAAACTCTGAACGTTATCGTAGTCGTAGTAATAATCGCTATTTACGCAATACACGTACGTATATATATATATGCCTACCTATATATGCGCGATGTATTAAACCCTTCATGCGAGTGAGTAAATAAATCAAGAATGAATACCGTTTAAGCCCTGACCTGGAAATTGACGGTTGTACAATTTTCTGTATCGTAAACCACATATTATATAAACTGTAAAACGTTGATTATATTTATATGCTATGATTAAAGAACGCAAGCGATACGCGATCTCAACACCTAGGATTATTGAAAAAACAGAATAGCTATTAGTCTGACTCAAATCGAACGAAATCTACATACTTAGATATGTTTGTCCGTCAAAAATAATAAGAAATTAGAAATATCAGACTTATTTTATTTTATTTTTTTTTTTTTTTCACCCAAAACTTGGATTTCAAAGAATCGTTTTTTTTTTTTTCACCTCACAAGGACTTGAGAATTGAGATTCGTCTGTAGGTACATATTAAGTAAATCCATGTGCAGGTAGTAGTAGTAGCTGTAGTGTTTAGAATATTGGTTAATCTGATCACGTGATAATCGTAAATCTGAGAAACGTGGCTGACGTAGTTGTGTGTATAATATGAACGAGTAAGTTACTATACCTATACTTACGCAAAAGGAAACTTCTTCTAGTACTTCCTTAATAGTTAATTAATGATAATAATTAGTGCGATGAACGAGCTTATTATAGATCCGGGCTTATCTTATCTGAGGAAAGTTAAATTTCAAAATACATATATATATATATATATATATATGTATAACGAAGAACAGAAGAAGAAAAAAAAAAAAAAAAAAAAAAAAAAAAAAAAAAAAAAAAAACAGAGAAAGAAAGAGAGAATTAATTAATGTCTTCGATTATTTTCATTACCGTAAAAATCACGTACAAATGATATTGATACAATCTGGTTTAATTGACTCTCGCAATCTTCTGCAAACGATCCATTATCGACGTTGTGCAAATCGCGAAGGTATAGGTATACTACGCTGTTTTTATGAATAATATCGATTTTGAATATATATTCGACAATTTTGATTTTTCATTTTTTTCAACGACGATGGTTTTTGAATCGTATTTTTTTAATCTATAGATGTGCATGCCTCAGACCTGAATCATTACAATCAAGATACGTATTGTACGCGTGTTTGATTAAAATTAATTCGATTCTACGCCCTTCTTTTGATTATTTAAAGAGATTATAATATATCGATATTCTTCGTAAACGGTATCCATAGACACTGACATATCGATGTATGTATCATATCTTACCATCTTCTTTCCACTGGCAAGGAGAAATTCATTATTTATTACCCTGATTTTGGTAGAATAGAAGAAGAAGAAGAAAAAAATAGACACTATTTTTTTTTTTTTTTTTTTTTTTCTTTCTTTCTTTTGAACAGACAAACCAATTTCGTAACACTATATAAGAAATAGGGAATTCACAATCTTATAAAATAACACAACACGATGGTATATATATGCAACATATATAATTGTTTATTGGCAAAGATAATAATTCAGAAAATATTATATTATATGACTAAGATATGAAGAGAAAAAACCCATATAATGAGTAAATTTATTATAATTTGATTTGATTATATGAAACGAAGAGAAGAAAAAAAAAAAAAAATAAATAAAATACCCGATCAATTTTATATACGTAAGACAAATAATTAAGAAATTAGCGATATTCTTTCGTATTTTAGTATATAGAAATATATAATAACGGCGATTAGGTGTATATAGGTGTATAATAGGTACGTACATTCGGACGCTCTCGCACTTATATGGTATAATCGCGAGGTATCGAAAATCAAAATATTTTGTTCCGAAGTATCCGCACAATCGCGCCTTTGCGGTCAGCTGAGAAAATTATTTCAGTGGATGTAGAAATATAATTCGCAGCAATTATTAGTCGCTGTCGATTATTGACCGAATTTAATATACGTATCCGGTGTTTTTAAACATCGACGAAACGATCGGATATTAGTCGAAAATCAATAGAAACAAGAGGAATAATAAAAAAAAGTTCATAATGTGGATCAGAGAGTGCGAATTAAGTTTCGGCGTTATTCTAGACCCGAAGAATAGATAAAAAATCATATTATACTGCAATGCCGAATGTTAAATAAATAAAATATATATATATATATTTTCTGAATATAATCGTTCCTCGGAGCAAGGTATATGATCATCAATTCTATGAAGATAGTCTGTTAGAGTCAGTCGGTATATATTTGATGATTGAGTGGTTTGAAGAAAACAATTTGCGATATGTAATCGTACGATATACCTTATGGCTTATATAGCATCCGGCGATAGAATGAGACAGTGATTGCCGAAGTTAAAGATACTAGAAGAGATAAAAAATTGAAGAAAAAAAAAGGAATCTAACACGCAAATGATTCGCACAGAACGCCGAGGAAACGAAAAGACAAGAGCTTGTCGTCGTCGTCGTCGTCGTCGTATTCCAAAAGCTATAAGACTAACGTCCGGTTTTTATCGTCACAGATGCCGAATTGGAGCCTTTTAAAACAAACTGCTGCAGGTAACTAAATCAATGAATTACATAAAATCGTGAAATATATTTTGAAAATTTATTCTTCATTCAAGTCTATGTGCCTCTCCTTTTCCAATTCTCAATTTTATTTATCTCCCATTCGTATAATATCAGATCTGCATTAGCTACATAAATGGCAGAAATTGTATATAATTAATTTTTCACTCACGCTATAATAAGAAGATAGAGGTGGATAATTTTCTTGCGGATATAATACTAATTGCATAATAATATGAGTTGGTCGAATCGACGTTTTCTTCATTTTTTTTTTTCTATTTTTTTTCTATTTTTTCCATTTTTTTTCTTCTTCTCTTCTTTCAACCAACTATTATATACAGTCGTCTGACAATGAATTTACGAACTTATACCATGTTCAAGGCTGAACTGAGTGTAAGTCAGTTAACAATAGAATACCATGAGGTACCTACTACTAAGTCAGGGTTTTACTTCCGTGTTACAAAATTCATTACGCATTCTGTACCTATAGTAAATCTGCTGCATAGAACGAAGGAAATCCCCCGGATTGATTCATCGTGAAAAATAAAAAAATTAAAATAATTAAAAAATTACAACATTACCTATATTGATGATTATTTTTTATTTTCTTATTTTTTTTTTTTTTGATCGATGGGGAAGCGAGTCAACAAGATAATACAATTTTTTTTCTTTTTTTGTTTTTCAATTTCTTTTTCTTCTATAAGTACGGATATGTGCAACACGATGAAATGATAGCAGAGTAACAATAATTCCGATAACTATATATACCTACTCGATCTTTAATCCTCTTCTTGTTTTAACCCCTGATGTCTAAGTTGTAATCGCTGTAAAGAAAAATACGACCTGCACTAATTCTCTGGCGGAGTAAGAAAAATAAGAATAAAAAAAGAGCAACTTTTATCGAACTATGAGCTGATGATTAAAGAAATTTGCAATATCTATTAATACAGCCACTATACTTTTACAACCTTCTATATAAACGTGTGTAAAGGTATATAGGTATACTAGGATACATAATACATACGTGGACGGAATCGTTCAACGATTTGTACGCTATTACAAGGCTTTTATTTTTTCTTCTCTTTATCTATGGGAAATGATTTACACGACTGATTTCTTTTTTTTTCTTTTTTCGTGCGGGAACTTAAATTCGTTTTAATCATTCTTCAAATATTCGATAGATAATTATTTGATTGATGATCAAAAGAAAAAAAAAAAAAAAAAACAAAAAAAAAAACAAGGTCAAAGTATATGCCTTTATGATTGATAAAATAAAAATTACGCCTTTTTTTTTCCCCCGAGAATCGCGATTCTGAAATCGACGTTTTTCCAATTTTGACCTTAATAATTTATTGACTTTTTATATCGTTTCGTCGCGTTGAAAAATCGTGAAAAATTTCTATCCCCTCCAGGATTCGCTTTGTCCACGTGCCGAGCATCGAGTGACGTTGAAAAACCGTAAATTATAGTATTAACGTGCGGAGTACGGTCTACGGTCTGACGTGAGTCAGTCAGTCAGTCAGTCAGTAAGTAAGTAAGAACTTGGAGCAGCTGAGTTATCAGAGAAACGTCGTTCGTCGCTGTGGGAAGTAGTGTGTCGACGTCAATAAGACCGGCTTGTAAATTTTTTATTCTCGTTATTGTATTAAAAATTTATGAAATTAATCAGTTATTTAGGCAATTCGTTGTTCAGCCGTTATATTATATATATAAATTTAGCGTATAAAAATTCAGCTAATACCTTTTACTCAAGTCAGCTGCGAACTAAAGTCAGGAAGATTGACGGGGAAGAAAGGCCCATTTTTTATAATCAAATAAAACACGCTGGCTCTAATTTATCCCAACGAATTCTCACCGTAAGTATAATAATCAAGAAAAATTATATCGACATAGACTTGAAATTATATCACGTCACTAATGTCATAAGGTCGTAAGCGCCAAAAAAAAAAAAAATTTCGTGTTTTTGGTGGCAAAATCTTTTTCGTCTCATATAACATCGTTTGGGCATATCCGCAAAAAAAATAATTTTTTGGCGCTTACGACCTTATGGCATTAGTGACGCGATATCAATAGACTTTCCCGTTCGATTAATTAATTATTACCTTTTTTTTTTTTTTTTTTTTTTTTTCTCACGCGGTGATATAATATCAATGGGGCTTAATAGCTAATAGTTATTGTTGCGTTATTAAATATAACTGCATTCGTAACTGCAATGTGATAACGTCAAAATAGGTGTATCGGCTGTTTATTTTAAACGGTTTTTACGTTTTTTTCTTTTCATTTTCCTATATATCACTCATATAGTTTTCCCTATCTTAATATTATACAGCTGTTTTGTGATAGTACATTCTAATATGAATTATAGATGTTTCCGATCAGTCTGCAGTTATATGCATTCAACGCAAAAGTCAGAACAAATAAAAATAGAAAATAAAGGCTGCCGCCCCCGCATCCCTTGATCGTATAAAATATTTTTCGTTTTTCAAATTACCCTGGCGAATATATGTATAGTATAATATAATAGTCAAGTAAACAAAATTCAGCTCGAAATCTGACCTTAAAAAATATCGTAAAGAGCTGGACGGTGCTACGCGCGTATAATATATACTTATAAGAAGCAAACATCGAATAGGAGAAAGAATTTTATTATCTGCACAGTGATAAAAAAAAAAAAAAAAGAGGGCTGAAAACTTATCCCACTCTCAAATCATTCTTCTTTTCTATTTTTCATCCCTATTCCACGTTTTAGTACTTATAATAATTATTCTATTAAATTCACAGATTTTGGTGGAACGATTTTTGCCGATTTGAATCGCCAAAAATCTCCAACAAATTACAGCGACCTATTCGGCTGTTCGGGTTGAGATACTCCACCCACGATTCACTGCAATACAGAAACCGGTGGGTACACAGAGTTTTTTCTGCTTTTATTACTAAATAGGAGATCTGAAAATTTGGCGAAATCTATCCTTACCGTTTATTCCCCCTTTTTCTCTCTCTTTCTCTCTCTCTCGGTATCAGGGTAAGGAATTTCTGGACAAACACTGATACTCGATATCTTTACTCAGTTTCTGTAAAAAAAAAAAAAAAAAAAAAAAATTGTCTAGTCAATAGAAAAACTCGTAATGAAACACCTGATCGTATTTCAAGGCGGACATTTTTACCGTATATATATATGAAGAAGAAAAGTAAAAAGAAAAATATACAAATATAATCGTGAAAATTCGTACGTACGGAGATCCTATTTCGAAATACTTTTCTTCAATTCTCTCTAATCGGTTGACATAGATAGTAGTTCGTAACGTTTGTTCAACGAGTATGGCAATAAATGAAGAAACAAACAAGCTGATCGAGTGTCGAACTCATTATGCGCCAATCGATTATTTCGAGGTGAAAATTTGTATTGATGATCAATATTGAGGACAGACGTCGCGAATAACATTGAAGTTTGCATCGTTGGAACGCAACGAAATTCAACGTAAATCAAAAAAAAAAAAAAAAAAATATACATAGCATAAAAATGATCCTACTACTCTCTAAATTCGAATCAGTGGAAAGTCACTGATGGCAGTGATAAGTATACCAGAATCACTGACAATCAGTAACATTTTCACTGATTGTCAGTGATTCTGGTATACTTATCACTGCCATCAGTGACTTTCCACTGATTCGAATTTAGAGAGTAGGTTTATTAATATTTTCAAGTAATTTCTATAGTCGTTTTCACTTTTCAAAGATGCAGACTTCAATGTCATCGTCGCGACGTTTCCGCGTACTATAATTCATTTCATTGTCACAACCAATTTCGAATCCTCATTTTTTTTTTTTTATTATACAGATATGGTTGCCTTCCCGGATCAGGAAACGGGGCCGAAACGGTTGAGTGTTTCAGGCCTGCCAGACCAAAGCCCAGTATTATACAACGAGAACCTGGCTGACAGGATGGACGATTCTAAATCTAAACGAAAACGCGTTGATACAATGAACAACAATGAATTGTTTGCCGTCAATGACGACACGGAGATTCTTGCCTACGATGTTCACAACTTTCGTAAAAACGAAGACGACATCGAGAGCTCGGACCTCCCTGGCCATATTGATGTCAAAGCAGGTCAGTACCTCGCGTAAAATTTTCATCACTGCAGGTCAATCGCCGAATAGTTGTTCGTCTTTTGACGGTCAGCCTTTTTCTTCATATAGCTTCGTTCATAGCGCCGATCGGACTTTACGTTGATAAAAATGGGCCAACGCCACCAAGTCCAGGAGGTGATTCCTTGTCCAGTGGAAGATCGGTGGTCACCATTGCCACGATCACAAACTCCGATCCGTATCCCGACTTTCCAAGCGGATCCCCAGACCCTGGTATGAACGAGAAGAGGATAGTGAAGGTCGAGAAATGGTACACCACGACGCTGCAGATATCCGTGCCGTTCTTCATCGCTGGAATCGGCACGATCGGTGCTGGATTGATGCTGTCTAATGTACAGGTGAGAAAAATGTTTCGAGGGTATATCGAGGGGTTCGAGATATAATATAATATATACCGAAACGAGACTATATAGGTGAATAAAAGTTGTTTCATGTGACAATAAAATCTCGGCATAGAAATCCGCCATTTTGTATTGGATTAATGGACTACTCTCGTGGCGAAGTCAAGTGGGTCCTGACTGTTTTAACGCCCCATTTCGTGCGAGATGTCCCCACATCACGTTTCCCGATATAAGAACAAAAGTAATAACTATGGTGAATCAGTATTATAGTCGCATATAGATTCTACGTATGAAATTCCGCCGCCGCCGCCACCCCGATACACCCGATACACCCGTACACGCATCCTCGCTATACACGTGTCACACGTATACATACGAAATAAGTATAATACTATATCTCGAATCACTTTCATTTTATTGCCATCTAGTTTAGTGGTCACCGCAGCCGATCATTAAATCGTTTTGTAGCATCGAGTGCGGTGCACGAGAGGAGTCTGAGCCGTTAAATCTTTCTCTTCAGTTCCCCATATCTTCAAATCAACTCAACTCGAATAAATTATTTCCATCGTTTACAGATGTGGCCAGTATTCGTAGAAGTTAGCGAACTCTTCATCCTGGTACCGGCACTTCTAGGACTTAAAGGAAACCTGGACATGTGTCTAGCATCGCGTCTAAGCACGCAGGCAAATCTCGGCAACATGACAAGCTTCAGAGAGATCATGAAGATGGTGATCGGAAACGTTGTCCTGGTCCAGATCCAGGCGATAGTAGCCGCGGTCTTGGTATCGATATTCGCCGTTTCAGCTGCGGCCGTTATGCACGGTGGATTCGCGTGGAATAACGTTCTACTACTGACCTCTGCGAGTGTTTGCACAGCAACCAGTTCATGTTTTGTCTTAGGTGAGTCGACGTCTTATCGGTAGATAGTATTCATTTCATCGTACAAACGGAGAGTATATAGGTATCTTCTACCGGACAGTCAGTCATTCGGCTTCACGGCTTGTTCCAACTGGCAAAACATTCTTATTTGCTGATTCAAGCCGGCGAACGTCACGTGCACTTTCCAAACAGTCCCAAACCCGATCATCTAACATGTGTAATGTTTACAGACTTCGTGCTGATAGGGGTGATCATGATATCACGTCGGTGTAAAATGAATCCCGACAATCTTGCCACACCGCTAGCTGCATCGATCGGTGATTTGGTGTCGATCAGTGTCTTGGCGATAATAGCATCTGCGCTTTTCGACAGACGGAATGAACAGATATGGATATTGTACCTGATAATGGCGGGTTATATGTGCATACTACCGCTCTGGATATGCATAGTTCTCAAGAACAAGTACACAAGGAATGTTCTAAAGACTGGATGGACTCCTGTACTATCAGCACTGTTCATCAGCGGGTTAGTGCGACCAGATTTATTCTTTGTGATGTAGTGAATTACTGTTCCAGTATTTCTATTTGGTGCAGATTGATCACACTGATGTTTCGTCGGTTTCAGACTCGGTGGGCTTGTACTGGATCAGGCAGTCGACGTTTTTAACGGATTCGTGATCTTCCAGCCGATCATAAACGGTGTTGGTGGAAATTTGGTATCGATTCAAGCTTCAAGAATGTCGACAATGCTGCACCAGACTTCTCTGCTTGGAATTCTACCGCCACATTCAAAGCTGCTTGTTTCTCCATGGGCAGCACTTATCAATGGAGGTTTGTACCATAAAAATCTAGCTCTTGGTCATAAAATTGACAATTTGTTTTGTTCACAGTACCCTATGCTAAGACAGCAAGGATTCTGATCGCCATGTCTGTGCCTGGGCAACTCCTTTTCATATTTGCTGCGGATTACATACAGTGGAGTTACTCAACCCTCCACGTCTATTTCGTATTGGCATATTTGACCGTTGGTGTATTTCAGGTAGGATTGTTTTCTGTTTTCGATATCCATACGAGAATGCGAGAAGACTGCGTGTTTTGATCGTCATAAATTTTATTCTCTCCGGGTTCGTATAAACGAATGCCATAAAGGTAGCCGATAGTTTTCTGAATCTTTATTATCCCGGGGAGTAGCAGCAGCAGCAGCACGTTATACGATTTGAGATAAGGGGGATAATAAGAAGAGAATAAGAAGATCATAAATTAATTAACATCAAGACAATTACTTACTATATGTGATAAAACATTGTAAAAGCTTATCTGATCCGCGTATAGACTAATAACGCGAGCCCTGAGGATCTTATATTATTTCACTGCGCAGAAATGTCTATAATTTAAATAATATTTTATCGTTCATATTTCATATATTTGAAATAAATTTTGATTTTCAGGTAATACTGCTTCTCTACACAGCTCACATAATCATTCACGCTATGTGGCGGTACAAAATCGACCCGGATAATTCGGCTATTCCGTATTTAACATCGCTGGGCGACCTCTCAGGTTCCTTGTTACTAGCTTCTGCATTTTGGCTGCTACAATCCATAGGCCACGAGTATGGTGACTATGATTGAAGCGTATAATTAATGAAAGAAATAAAGGAATAGGTATTTATCAGAAGGGGGATGATATTAGAAAGATTGTGTGAAAAAAAAAAAAAAAAAAAAATTTGACAATTTTCTCATTCAATCAATGAGTTTCTTTTAAATCTTGAATTCAAACAACCGAGTCTGGATATTGAGGATATTTTATTTTTATTAATTAATTAATTGCTTAATTAATTATTTAAGAATAAAGATATAAGGTGGTTGCAGTCTAGTGCAAGGATGTAGAAATTAATTTTTTTTCTTCTTTTTCTTCATTCTTGTACAATTTTTTACATTAATAAACAAATCTATGTTATAGTTTATAGAGAATCATTGCGTGATGTGGATGTAATATTTAATTTTCTTCGATTTATCATTAATTACGGATTCAATTTTTATTTATTAATTATATACAATCTTAGATAATGTACGTAGCGCAATTTAATAGTTAGATCGCTATAATAATTATATATTTTTTAAATTTAATTTAATTTTAACAAATTTTTTTTTCTTTTCTTTTTGCCTTTATTATACGTATTGATTTGTGATACGAATAAGTCTTCGAGTTGATTATTCGATCTGTGAATTTTAATTATAAACTAGAATCCGAGGGTCTGATGCGATTTTATAATACTAGGGAAAATTTCTCAACACAAAATAAAAAAAAATAGAATAAAAATAAAAAAATTATACTAAAAACAATAATTCATTGAATTAGGTAGGTAGGTAGGTAGGTTACTTAAGATTCGACTGTTAGTTAGTTATATTATATCTTCTTCAATAAAGCTCGATGAATTTATTCCTGGCATTGAGAAGATAATAATTGTATAATTTATATAATATATATAATGTAATAAATTAATTATTTATTCATAAGTTATATAAATTAGAAATAACATTTAAAAAAAAAAAAAAATTTATGCGTATTGTATAATATATCATGTTAATATTTCGTTGTTGAATTATATACGTATATAGGTATGCTCTTTGAATAAAAATAATTCGATTCAATTGTATCTCTGTTCGTTAATTATTGATTCCGATGAAATAAAAAAAAATTAAATTTTTTTTATTATTAAATTCGTTTGTATTAGTATATTGCATCTGTTTTTTTTTTTTTTTTTATTAATTTATTATTGAATAGTTATTATAAACGTACATCATCAATCTTCCATCTTTATAATAAATAGAAAATTTTTCTTTTTCCATGTTTTTTTTTTTTTTTTTTTTTTTTTAAGTTACGCAAATCAATGTTAAAAAGATAAATTGTAAAAACGAGGCAAAAGGCCCTTTCCTTATTAGTACACGAAGATCTATACCCACGGTTCAATTTTTATCATCAAAAATGATTCCCCCTCGATTGCAGATCTGAAAAGCAAAAATTTCTTGCAAAAAATCGGTGGTGAAATTTTTTTTTTTTTTTTACAAAATTTTTTTCGAATCTCACAGCGTTAATAAAGGTATGAGAGTTTTACTGATTCGGAAGCACTGTGGTTTAGAAATAGTTTTCGCATCCCCAGAATCCAAAGAACGTCTGACGATCGTCCGATGCGCTCGAAAACTATTTTTATTTTATTTTATTTTTTTTTCATATTTTACAAATCGAATTAATTTCTGAAACAGTTTTGATATTCCGGGTGTATGACTACTAATTAAAAATCTCTCATAAATAAAATTGTTCCGAATAAGCGAAGAATAGGTACCCTATATATATATAATTATGTATATATAGTATATTAAAAGATATATAACTTGAATCTGTAATTATTTCTCACTGAAGAAGGAACGATATACTTTTATCATAATTTATTTATTTTTTTTCTTTTCATTTTTTTTCTTCTTCTTTTTTTTTTTCCTCTTGGGTTTTCTTTCTTTTAATCCTTTTTTTTCTTATATTTCTCGTACATAATATAATATAGTTTTCCTGTAAAAATATAAGCTGCACAAAAATAAATAACGAAAATTTTACAATTTCTTATTATATAATATATATATATATATCGAATATATATAACTGCTCGGCAGTTAGTAGTTAATTCTTGTACACAAAATATCATTTTTTGGTATTTTCGATAATTATCTTCACCATTATCATTATTATTATTATTATTATTATTATTATTATTATTTTTTTTTTTTACATCTTCACTTCCTCGATGATAGTACATCTTTTTTTGATTATTTATCATTATGCTGCAGCTATCATTATTAATATTTCAATAACGTTTCTAATTTTTTTTTTCCTTTCTTTTCTCTTCTTCTTCTTCTTCTTCTTTTAAAATAACACATTTAATACACTCTATATGAGTGCGGTTTATTTCACTGCTATTAGAAAGAAAAAAATAAGAAAAAAAAAAAAAAAAAAATAAGCTGAATCAATGGTGTAATTCGTGTCGAATCAAATACTAATATCTATCTACGTATATACTATAATATATAATATATAATATAAGCCGTTTATCGAACTTTATGCAAACGAATAAATCACAGTTTAATAATAATTAACTTTTTTTTTTTTTTTTCCCTCTATATATCAGCTATTGCTATGCAAATACTTCATCAATACCATATAATATAATATAGTTTAATATAATATATATATATAACGAAATGTTACTTCTAAGCATGGCAATACTCTTACATATATATATATTATATAAATATATATATAGAATAGCACCATAATGTATCCGATTATAAATTATATCAATAAGCAATCAATGAATATTTTTTTTTTTTTTTTTTCTATTTTTACGTTTTCAATAAAGTTGTGCATTTGCATCAATTTCTTCATCTCTTATATATCAGGCTCTATTAATATACTACATATATATTTATTAATTTCTTCTATAGTATAGTATCAGTAATAGTTCTTTCAATATCATTAATTAAAATTTGTCAAATTAATGGAAATCTTTTTTTTTTTTTTTTCTTTTTTTTTCTGCTTCTTTTTTCATACTATATAGCTGATACACACATATCCTTGTTATTTTGATTATATAATAATATATCTATATTTTACCACCGTACTAATATTTATATTTTTATTATTATTATCATCATCTCATCATTATGATTATTTGATTATTCGACTAATAAAAAAAAAAAAAAAAAAAAAATAGTTCGCATATTAATAACCGCAGTTTTACACAGCTACAAATGTCAAAGTACTATTTAAATAATATTAAGACAAAAAAAAAAAAAGCTATAGATTTTCAGCTTCTAATTTATTAGCAACACGACCCCATCGAACGATTACTATACTATATATGTATATCATGTACCATAATCATACTATTCATCGACGATCTAATAATAATTGTATATTTCAAATTTGTTGAAAAATTGAAAGAAAGAAAAAAAAAAAAAAAATTTCTTTCAAAAAAACTAATCAAAGAACAAATTTCTTCGTCATCGCTTGTTCTTCTTCATTTTTTTTTTTCTTCTTCTTCATTTCGCTCTTTTTATAATAAACTTTATTATGTATTTAATCAATTATTATATATGCAACATATTTAAATCAACAGAAAATATAATTATTCAAAATATCGATAAATTGGCACTTTTACTTGGATCTTTACAGCTTTCTATATACTATACTATACATAATAATAATATGATATCGCTATAATAATTTTAGGATTGACAAATATAATATTATACAGAGCTCAGCACAATGATGAAATATAATATTGAAAAATACCTTTATACATAAATTTTTTTTTTTTTTTTATTATTAATTATCATTCATTTTCAACTCTGGCATTATTATTATTATTATTATTATTATTTCTGTTTTTCTTTATTTTTTTATTTTTTTATTTATTTTTTTTTGGCTTTTCAAATTTCAATTATCTCAAACTAATCAGGTATATTGTATATCTCAGCTTGACGATGACGAATGACACGAAAAGCCAAGCTTCTTTCACGCACGATTCTTCGAATAAATAAATAATCCTTCCGATAGGTTTTGGGATAAATATCTGTGAAGGAAACATTTTTTTTTTTTTTTTTTTTTTTTTTTTTTTAATACACTCTGATTAAATTCAACTTACATAAGTACAACGGGACCCGGAGCAACTCCGAAACTTGCACATGCATTCAATCAGTGTTTAATAACTCGAGCTTTAGTATACCTATACCTATTGATCATATCGAAATCAATAAATATATATATATATATATATATATTTTTTTTTTTTTTCTAAAAAAGAAGTTTAAAAATCTTATATCAATCATTTATGACATCGTATGAAATTTATCTTTAACTTCAATCCGAGCCCCGCACACAATATTTTTATATTTAGTACGTAAAATATAATGAAGATTGACCCATATACATACGTTTATCGTTAATTTATTTCCTCTCGTTATAACGGCAAGTCAGAATCCTGATCCCCGACGAGATATAGGAACTGAAACGCAATAGCAAGTAGACTGATACCAAGAAGGTCACCCATAGCGGTAAGATAAGGTATTGCCGAATTATCAGGGTCGATTTTCCGCTTCCACATCCAATGTATCATTATAAAAGCTATGTAAAGAAGAGTAGCGACCTGTAGTAGCGCTGCGCAGAGGTAAACGAATACGAATAAAGGTGTCAACGAGGCGTTGCCGTCCTTCATGTAATTAATCAAGTAAATAAATATTATATGACCCGGTATTACCATCGCCATTAAAACTCTCGTTGTCCGGGCGTGGAGTCCTAGAAAAAAATAATAGATAACGAACGTCCATCAATAGATACAGTGAAAAAAAGAAAGATAAAGAAAGAACGAAGAAAAAAAAAAAAAAACAATTTTCCATCGCTATAACCGTATATAAAAGCATATATCGAACCGTTTCCGAAAAAATTTGCTATCGGCGTGATGAATATTATCGGATGCGTGTGTCCAGGAGGTATAAGAAGCGTTCCCAGATCCGCCTGTTTGTGGAGTGCGGTTGATATCCGGCTGGCTTGTACAGCGACCAGATTACCACCAACGCCGTTTATAACAGGTTGAAATACGGTCAGATTTTCAAAACGGGATACCATGAACTCGAGGATCAGACCACCGCAGCTATACGAGAAATAACAGTGCCCTAGGTTAATCAACGGGTCTGATTTCCGGGTCGAAATAGTACATTGTGTATCAAGGGCGGAAAGAACTACATTGCGAGTCTGCTGCATGCACACTCGCCAAAATAGCCTTGCGCCCTATGATGCACACGATATTTTTATTAACACCTGCTCTGCATAAATGACTCTGTTGAGACTCAGTGAGCGGGCGCAAAGGGGCATTTTCCAAGCAGGTGTGAAGAAAAACTATATATATGCAATGATCTACCTGCTTATCAGCATTGCGATCATAACCGGGGTCCATCCAGTGTACAAAACGTCGTTTGTGTGTTCGTTCTTCTTTGCAATCCATACCCACAAAGGTGTGACGAGGACGTAGCAGGCTATTATCAAAGGCGCGAGCCAGTCCTGTTTGTCTATCGCTTCGTAGAGGATCGTTGATATCCATGAAAGCAGAGCTAAGGACGTTATGTCTCCTAGACTTGCTGCTATCGGGGTTGCTACGTTGTCGGGGTTGATGTTACAGTGACGAGAGAAGACGATTACTCCGGCTGTTATCAAGCCAAGTACAAATGACGCGAGTGATGCTGTTACCAGACTGCTTGCACATAGGAGATAAGCGTGGTCCAGAGATACTGTGCCGTTGCGAAATGCTCCCATCATTATCGCAACAACCGAACCCAGGAAACCTACGACGATCGCTTGACACTGGAGTGAAAAATAGATGTGTTTCTTTTTTTTTTTTTTTTTATCGCGTTGCGAGTTTCATTTTGCGTATGTGAAATACCATCAGCCGAATATCAGACAAAGTTAGATCGTGTTTTAATGAGGGATCATACTATCGAGTAATCAAACAAACTCTGTGAGACAGTATTTATCGAAGGCCAAAAAGACGTCAGAGCGAGGAGTGAAGAGAACAAATATTGAAAATGAGATATGAACGTGCGGCTTTGAATAATATCCGCCTGTTATACTACTTCGTTCCGAAAAGTTCACGAGTTATGTAAAGCATCAGAAGAAGAAGCTATTTTCGAAGCTATACTATATAGGAGAGTGACGTCGATAAGCGCTTCCACCATTGATCCTTATGATGCCTATTGCATGCCGCTGCTCTATTCCTCGGAACGGCAATTATTACCTACCTGAATCAATACAAGGTTTCCAACTATCATTGACGATTGTGCCTTCGGCGTATCCATGTGTCCCAAATTAGCTTGAGTCGAGAGTCTCGAAGCCAATGTCATCTCGAGGTTACCCTTAAGACCCAGAAGTGCTGGTACCAGGATCATCAGTTCGTTTACCCTCTCGAAGACCACCCAATGCTGCAATAATAATTCCCTCCATGAACCGTTCGAACGTGATTTGAACGAATTTTAGTGGCAACCGCGGTGGAAGCCTGAAGATTTGGCATACTTGAACCAGATCGAGGACCAGACCAGCGCCTACCATTCCCAAACCAGCGACGAGAAACGGAATGAATACTTGTATGGTTATCGCGAGGTATGATTCTATGGGCTCGGCGGAACCAGCGCCGTATAATTTCGTCTCGGCTACTATATCGGGAAGACGATTGCCGTCACCATCTTCGAGCATCGTTACCTCCGCACATTCTTCTTCGGCAAGTGACAGGACCGACGTAGCACCACCTCCAATGTTAGATACGGAGGCTGACCGCGAACGGCCACCCGTCGGTGTCATCCTGTTCGAATGCCTTTTGTTGTATAGTAACGGCTCCTTACATTGCCCACTGGAAAATAAATTCAAAGGACTGTTTTAGCCCGGCATTATCGTTTTCCTAGATCCTATAACATTTATTATGACTCGTTTCGAACGAACAAGACTCAAATATTTGCTCCCTAGCTCTATCAGCTCTACATGTGTGCATGTGTAACCGCATGAGCAAATTCGCTTAGGCGGTATATTAACTCTGATCCGAAAAGACTATAGTATTGCTCTAAGTATTTTTTTTTCTTTTCTTTTTCTTTTTCTTTTTCGAGTGGAGACGATTTTTTAATCACACTTTGGACTTGACGAATGAATAAATATATGTGCACACATTGGTGTTTCACTCTGTTCACTTCACAAATTGAAAACCAGATGAAAATAGTACATCATATTGTTATGATAAAAATGATGATATTATTATACTTGTCGAATTTCTTGATGTAAACCGTTGGCGAATAGTTTTGATGTTTTTCTGTCGGTTGCTGTACCGGAAGTGGCGGATGTACCTGACCGTCTATCATCTTACGACTGGTCCTAGCTCTGGCACATACTACCAATATATATACCAATTCAGTACTTTGAGAATGGAGATAAGATTTTCCACCGAGTATGTACAGTGGCGTTCATCTACTGGCTCATTACCCGAGGTACATATGTATACCCTACCTACCTACCTACACCTTATTATTCTTATTACGCGAGTTATTTAAGACACAAATAAAACTAATTGCGTAATCAAGATCGCGGGCGGCGTACGGCGCCTCGACAGAAAGGTTGTAAATCTAACGAGATCTCACCGTGCCTATATATCTATACTAGCTTCTGTCTTTTACATTTGGACTTTCGAATGTTGCTAAAAGGATAAAGAAAAAAAAAAAAAAAAAAAGAAGAAGAAAATAAATTGATATAAGAAAAACTTCGCCGGTTGTATAGAATCGAGAAAATAATAACGGCGAATGGAATAAAGCTCGCCATACCGAATGGAGTATGCAAAAACAATAATTGACCCTAAGTTAAGAGCGGAATGGAGTGGTGAGTGCTGATGATCAAATTTATAAACAGGTTCAATCATACAATTGACACTAGAGTTTCTTATTACAAAATGGGGTTATCAGAGCAGACTGAATCTGGCCGGTCAATTAGCCATGTGGTTTTGGGCCGGAGTTAACCTCGCGGTTGATCCAGTCATCCAGCCACAGCTCTTGGAGTATAGAAAAATGTGAAAAGTCATAAGAATCCCATGATCCATACCTTATTTCGTCCGGATAGGCGAGCTTGATATCCTCCCGAACCGACACTGGGTCAAGTATAGTAAGTCCGATAAAGTTAAGGCACCAGGGGATAAGCGACAATTTAATATGTCCTTGGATTCCAGCATGGATGGAGTTATCTGGAGGCCAAGAACAGGCCGTCTCGTCATGAGGTTACATCGCGACTGAATAACGAAGACGACCCTTCGTCAGAACCGTCTGTACCGAGTCTAGGCCAGACTGAACAAACACCCATAGAGCAGACGCGACTTTATTGATCCGATACGATGGGAGACACCTATATACCACGGGGGACCCATTTTCGTCACGGTTGTTACGTCATTCGGTCAGGAGGATTATCAATTTTTGAAAAATATATATATGATTCGTCATCATATATTTTAATGGTCTGATCGAGATACGAAATAGCGATCCATTCGTCTAATTCTTGCGCAACATCCACATAGCAGCTATTTATCTACTATACTCTAGTTTAGCTGTACCATGCATGCGCCATAGCAAAACGATCCGGTAACCACTCAACGTACGGTTACGTTAGTCGTAGGGTCAGAGAGCACCGCGGCGTACCTACGCGTAGGATAGTTTAAGGAATATAAGTACTTGTACTAGTAGTATACCCTGCACTCATGCTTTCCGGACGACAATTTCAAGCCCTCAATGAATTCAGGACTAGGTCATATTTCTGACTGAACGGCGGCGACGATATGAGTTCGCTGTCCCATTTGTCGCGCGAATAAAGGGATCAGGTCGGATCCCAGTTTCGTTTATTCTTCACGACGCGTTACGTATATCGTAGTCAGCTCCGATAGCCGAGGGCGAATCACGTTTTCCTTTTAAGCCAAGAATTGCCGCAGGGTTTCCTATGATTCAATTTTTGCACACGCACTACTACAACGTCTTTGGGGGGGGGGGGGGAGGAATTGTTCAATTATTCGCGGCGTTGTCACGTGGCGAATTTCATTCTATTCAATGGAAGTATATAATGACTCGTTTACTCGAAAAGCAGCGAATTGGCTGGTCAATGTACCCATGCCGGCCGCTGCAACGAGATGATCATTAGATGAGAGCTAAAAGTCTAAATACACCGAGTATTGCTTAGGGTTAGGCCAGAAGTTGTTAAGCGGTTAATTCGCACCGGAAGTGTTACTTTTGAACCTCTTGCCCATCTCTTAACAATGGAATCGTTTTAAAGTAAGGTTTTGGTAAGTGAGTGGTAAGGTCGTACGTGGGTGATCTTATAGGCACCACCGTGTCACAACCCGATATCATAATATCGGTTTCGGTTTTTCCGAAATCACAAACGCATATAAGCACAAAACGCGGGGAATTCCTGAGCGACCTTGATTAATATAAACTCTGACATTGCCGCGATGATAACGAACTCGTCGTATAGGATAGGCCATTTCTGGTATTCAAATCTCCAGTAATTTCATGGTTGTTTCAATTACGTAAAACGCGTTCACGTGGGCCTCCGTACATATCTATCTATACACCTATACTATCAGAATCGCACAACTACGTTATAAATTTAAATATAGACCTGCCGTATATAGAACGTTTATACTGAATAAAAAAATCTCGATTATTCGATGCGAATTCAATATAAGCAAAGTCTGATTCAAAATCAGGGAAAATTCACATCTCCTATTTTCCTGTCTCTATATAATATGTATTACTACATATGCAACTATATAAAGCACGTTCGTCGAGTATATGGATGGCCACTGCTTCCAACTGACAAGTCCGACAGTTAAATGCAACTGAATATAATTTAAACCTAGAGCAATCCGTAACAGTCTTATCTAATTGACATTGCAACCATATTCATGGTCAACAGTTAGCCATTAACCTCCCAGAGTGCACTGCAACGACAACATATATGCCGATTGACCAACGGGAGGATAACTCGTGTGTGTAAATTTTCGAGATCGAATGTAGTAATCATTTTTTTTTTTTTTTTTTTTTTTTTTTTTTTTTAATTACCTATAATGCAACTGCTTCGGTTGCTCGGACATTTTATAGTTCCTTTGAGTTGAACGATTTCGCACAAACCACTGTAAAAGCCACGAGTTAGTTAGTCAATGTTATAGTAGTAATATAGTAGCATATACACATTATATATATATATATATGGAATGGTATATTATGTTTAGAAGAAATGTTAATTGAACACCATCGTCAACTCGCGCACGACAATTATAAAATGTCGTTGATTAGTTGGTATATTATCATAATACTCGATGGTGCGGGACTTAGCTTCAACGATGATAAACGCGTCGTGGAATAAACGAACAAACATTAATTTGCAAGTATCACCTTTTCAAACGTCTGTAATAATATTGGTGCCATTTCTATGACTGAGGTCAGCAATACGTGTTTTCGCGATTTTCAATAAGACATCGAGGGCCGGTAGTTTTTCCGATGAAAATATATACGAGAATTTTGATTTAGGAGCTTTTTTTTTTTTTTTTTTGATTTTGAAATTCGTTTCTAATTTCTTTCTTTGTTTGTTTGTTTTCTTTGAATTTCAGTTACACACATATAATATGGTGGAATCGCGAGGGGCTTCATTGGCAATGATTTTAGGTCTGATGTCTGATGTGGAACAGCAATTTAAAATTATGCGGAAATTTGAATTGCGAAAAGTAAGAATTTGTGAAGCGGTTACGACGATGATTTAAATTTAACAAGATAATATACTTACACCGATCGTTGGTCAGCTGCAGTGACACGTGTTCCTCACCTCAAAGTATAACTTCAATCGTTTCCTCTGATTGAGCATTTAATAATCGGAATAATTTAATATACGTGTGGATCAAGTTATTCGACAGTGAAACAAAATTTTCAACATTTTATAAACGTCGACCTGCACTCATTGTTTCGCTCACTAAAATCGACTGATTGATTATTATCTTTCATTTATATAATATATAAATTACGTTATACCGATCAAAATAGACATCTCCAGTTTTTCATTTTTTCCCCATTTTCCGTTTTTTTTTTTTTGTTTTTTTTTGTTTTTTTTTTTTCCCCAGAACAGAATTTCGAAATTTTTTTTCTAAATAAATAAAATAAGAGAAAATAAAATTGAATCAAAATAAAATGAGAGAATATTTTCCCAATCAAGAAAATGACGAAGATGATACGTTATGAAGAAGAAACGCGTTGCCTCACGCAGGCGGAGTAACTCGTCACTGACGGATCCAACTATTTCATTCACAGTCGGTGTTACGCTCGTTTGATTGTTACTATATAGGTATTTACAGCGTATATTACTGTACACCGGTTGAATCTATCTCAGTTATATCTACGATGCTGCGGAATAAGCCTTTGGCAAATAGAAATAGGTTTCGATTTAGTTTCGGTCCTTATTGGTGCGTATATATGGAAATGATTTTCGTTACAGGCGTTTTGAAGTTGTATATATGCAGGGACTGCATATATGCAGGGCGAAACTTTACACAAATGATAATTAAGATGTTATGTGAGATATAGGTGTGGGTAGAACTCGAACGGTGCGTTCCTGCGCGAGTTGGGAAGCAGCAGCAGCAGCCAAGCAACCAAACGGTTGCTATAAACTGGCTCATTGTCAGCTAAGCTATTTCTCTGCGGAGTTGTTAAAGAGATTTGCCTCTTCTTCTTCTTCTTCTTCTTGGTCTCCGTCTTGTTCAGAGGTTTGCGAACGTTATCACACATGCGTTTATCAGGAATTAACAAATTAGCAGACAGGAGATCTAGCGGCGTTACTCACTATCGCAGGCTCTTCGACGCTGGACCGGCTATTTTGCACGGGTTGTTTTCTTTTTTTTTTTTTTTTTTTTTTTTTTTCGCGGAGTTTTAGGTATATCGATCTTTGGGATCTCGCTCTTTTCGCTGACAATAGACTAATGAGAGAAGGTGAAGGATGCTGCGAAATAATACGTTGCGGCTTGTATTATAAATAATTTGGCAACGATGAAACTGCAGCAGATCTAAAACTATCGCGTTCCAATGTACTACAACACGTGTCACGTGATTTTTGTATGACGTATATATGAATTTGACATAGTGCATAACACAGATCGTACCTACAACTACAATACGTATACCAACACACGAGTTTGATACCTAACGTGTGTTTAAGACGATTTCTCTATTAAACAGTTGACTGGCGATTGTGTGTAATAATGGCTGTAGGGAAGATAGTGATCTGTCACGCATTCATCATGATATATCGTTGTCACACATATGCGTCACTCCCTCGCAAACCTGTATACACCTATGTAACGTGTATAGTGCGATTCATAACTCGCATTCAATTTTTACCCAAAAGATAACGATCATAACGGTTCGTAAATACCGAGTCTTTGTTTTATAAGGAAAAATATATCTCTCTCTCTTTCTCTCCTTTTTTTTTTTTTTCCAAAATTTCGAATCTATCTAGCTCCGTATGGTTATACAGATTTCCGGATCAAGCGCCAGTTTAAATTTTTTCATTTTCATTTTTTTTTTTTTTTTTTTTTTTTTTTATCTCGAACCGATTCTTAGACCGAATCTTAAAAAAATTGAATTGAAAAATTCCGAACATTTAGTTTTGTATAATATGAACAGAGGACAAATAGTTACCGAAAATTGAATTCTACATTATCGACGAAAACTGCAGACGTTCGAAATTGAAACGTAACCCGATGTTACGGAAACCGTCGACAAGTCAGAGTTTTCGACTTTTTTGATAAAAAAAAAAAAAAAAACGAACAAATAGGAAAGTGAATAATTTCTTGTTGTTGTTGTTGGTTTTTTTTTTTTTTTTTTTTTTTTTTTTGTGTATTTAGATACAAAAGACGTTATCAACATTCGCATGTACAGTAATATATGGGAATTTCTTCATTTTTTTTTTTTTTTTTGGTTTTTGTATCATTTTATATTATGTGGTAGATAGTATTTGTATAAAAAAGTTTTATACCTTACAGTATATTGATAAATTTTTTTTTTTTTTTCTTTCTTTCTTCTTCAACTCAAATTGTTTAAAAATAATTAGTGTTTTAGAGAAAATTTCTAACATATGAATAGTAGATCTGCGATATTTTACATATATATAGGAATGAATTGTGATTTTTTGTTTCTTTTTAAATTTTTTTAAACAGCCATAGACCACAATAACGTTTCGAAATTTTTCTTTCAGAGAAATTATAACTCTTTTGTACTGAAACTGGTTCGCAATATTGCCAAAGTGTTAGTTGCATCAGTAATTGAAGTAAGAATAGAAGGAAGTAAAATATTAATAATAATAATAATAATAATAATAATAATAATAATAATAATAATAATAACAATAAGTCTAAGAAAGTACGACCAGAATAAATAAAATGGCTTAAGAAATTGGGAAGATATTTTTTTAAATTGTATGGCAGATATCAAATCTTATAGCAATTAATTCGTACATACATAATAGGGTGGTTCTTAATTTGGTTTTACTCGAATTTCAATACTCCCATAGGTCAGAAAGTCTCGAAATGGATAAAGAAAAGAAAAAAAAAAAAAAAAAATGTTGTAAAAACCCCAGATTTTTATTTCAATCTTAAGTACTGCCCCAAAGTCTATTCCAACTTTTGCATTTAAATAAAAACAGACGATTTGTCAGTAAGTAGGTACTTCGGTATTATTTTTTTAATCCCTATCGCATTATAGCTTCTCTGAATCTAAAACTCTTCACAGTTCTTGCCTACAGTAGTAGTAGGTATCCGTGAAAAATTAACAGATTTTTAAGGACAAAATTTAATATATCACAATATAGAGATGAGAATTTTTTTCTTTTTTTTTTCTTTTTGTTGCGCTGTAGTAGCTCCGAAAATTATATCGTTGAAAATCTGTCGAATTTTTATGAGATACCTACTGCTACAGGTAAGAAGTGTAACAAGTTTCAGATTTTTCGGAGCTGTATTGTAATAGCAAGAAATAAAATTAATCGCGAAATATCGCAAATCGTGTTTTATTGAAATGAGAAAATTCGAAAACTTTGGGGCTGGACTTAAAATTGAGATAGGAACCGGGGATTTTGGCTTAATTTCTTTGTATGTATTTCGAGACGTGTTCCTGGCCCATGAGAGTATTGAAATTCAAAAATGATCAAACTAGGAAGCACCCTACATGGCAATAACAGTGGCGCACGGTTGTTGCAGGAATATTTAATAATTCTAAATACGTCTAACTATGTATAATAAGTGGAATAAAAGATATTTAAATAAGTAAACTAATATAGTATAAATAAAATTCGGCTTTGAATCTTAGCTATGATAAGTATAAGATTTAAAAATTTAAAATTAATTAACATCACGTATATATATTGTCGTTATTATACTACTGGCATAATAATCTTTGAGGAATATCGATACAGAGAAGAAACGAAAATTGAAAGAAACGAAAAATTAAGGAATTAAAATCGTTAAAAATTCAATAATAATAAAAATACCTATCGATCAAACTATAACGGCGATAACGTAGGAATTATTACACTGATCACCTCTGCTCCTTGACACCCCCTATTCATACAATCGTATTAAAATTACAGCCTGTTTCAAATGGGACTATGAATAATAAAATAATCGAACGAATATTCGTGCAGTGCGAATAATTAAGACCGTGAGGACTCATTTCGAAAACGGTCTTATCTCGACTTCTCTGTAAATTCTGTAAACAAAAGCGAGCCATATTTCGCAAATCTTAATCACCAACGTCCGAATCTCCGTCCCCTATGGCATAAAGAATGTGAAAAGCTATTCCTAGCAATGCAGTTCCTATCAAATCACCGGCTGCTGTTAAATACGGTATAGCAGAGCTGTCTGGGTCCATACCCAAAGTCCACATCCATACCACCATCAGTTGTGCTATATACAGCAAAAGGACGACCTGGAAGATGATGAGACGTTAGACAGAATCAAACTAAGATACTAAGACTAGAGGAAAGAGATAATTAAGCCACTACTTGCCTGAAGCAGGGCGGCGAATAAATAAATAATAATAAATATTGGAGTCAACGACGTATGACCGGCTTGAAGATAGCTTATCGTATAGCTGAATATCAAGTGGCCAGGTATCACCATCATTATCAGAACTCTCGCAGTTCTGGCATGCCCGCCTGTAAAGAGAATCGGAGTCGTTAGACTTTTGGGAATTTTGAGGGGGGGCATATCCTCTCTCACCTGGATCTAGAAAGGCGTGAAACGGACTGATGCAGATAGCAGGAACCTGAGGGTGGTCAGAATTCCGTTTTTTGTGTAAAGACGTGGAGATTCTGCTAGCCTGAACAGCCACAAGATTTCCACCAACTCCGTTTATCACTAGTTGAAATACCGCTATCCCTTTGTAGGTCGATATCGTGAAGTCTAGTATCAGACCTCCGATGCTAAAAGATGAAAGAACGATTTTGTCTGGATGAAAACTTGCCGGCTTATTATATTGTAAGAGCTGAGCTGCACTTCTGATCTCTGGGTCAAATACCTGCTTATTAACATTGCTGATATGACCGGAGTCCATCCATAATTCAATACCTCTTTGGTGAACGGATTATTGGATGCAACGTAGCCCCAGAAAGGTGTTGCGATAAGGCAAATTACTATAATTAGCGGTGCTATCCATGGAGCGAATTCTGTTAAACGAAAATTCATTAGAAACAATTTTAAGGGATAAGCTCTTAAACGGACGACGATAATAAGCGTTACCAATTGCATTGTATAGCAGGGAAGCTATCCAAGCTAAAAGTGCTAAGGTGGTAAGATCCCCGAGGGAGGCAGCTATGGGTGTAGCGACGTTGTCAGGATTGATGTTCATTCTTCTGGAGAGCAATATCACAGCAACCATTACAAGACCGAGGACAAAGCTTGCAACGGATGCGGTAACCAGCGAGCTAGCGCACAGCAAGAGTCCGTGGTTCATGTCGAAATGTGCTTCTGGTATCCAGCCCAGGATTACTGCCGCCAGGGAAGCCAGGAGCCCGACGACCATAGCTTGGCATTGTATCAACGCCAGGTTACCAACTATCAGGGTCCATTGCTGTTTCCTGGTATCCATATGCCCGAGGTTCGCTTGCGTTGATAAACGAGAGGCCAACGTCATCTCGAGGTTTCCTTTTAGGCCCAGTAAGGCAGGAACTAGAATGTAGACTTCGGAAACTACTTGGAATACTGGCCAATGCTGTGAACAAAATCCAGGGTGATATTTGCCTGCTCGTTAAGCCGCAGTTTAAATTAGCCGGGTCTTTAGTCACCTGAACAACGTCGAGCAGAAGGCTGGCAGCAACCATGCCAAAACCGGCTAGTAAAAATGGTATAAACATTTGTACCGATATAGACCAGACATTTTCGTCCTCGGAATCAACGGACTGATTTTGATTGAGTATTTTTCTGTTGTTGTTGTTCATTCCTTTGATCATGGAGCTAGGAATTTGTGTAATTAATTGCCTCGTATCGTCTTCGCCGCTCTCTATCTCCGAGTCTGAGATCATGTCTGTTGTCAAATCCGCCATGTTTACATTGACGGACTCTTCTCCGCCGGAACCCACCATCTTATCGGTGAGAAATTTTTCACTCCTCTTTCTATAACGCAGCAGTTTTTCTTCCTTTGTGTATCTTGGTACCAGGCTATCCGCTCCGTCCATTTTTATTCAACAAGTATTTGTAGATCACCACAAAACACTGCGGAATAAACAGCGTTTAAGATACCTCAAGGTTTTTCAGCTAATCAATATAGCAGCAAAACACTGATAGTTAAATGTACAGCGATTATAACGATTCAGGCAATCATTCAATGGACAAAAACGCTCTAACGCTAGCCGGCTAACAAGTCTCAACAAACTAATGCAGCTCTATGCGACCTATGAGGATCAGATGTAGATCTGCCGGCTGGTTTTTTGGCTCGGAATACTTGCCAGGGTATTTAATTGGCGAAGAATAGAGACAGTGGTTAAATTAATTACACTATATATATATATATTACACATTACAGCTTGTCTCTAGAGTTTCATGACTTTAGGATATTTTGATGCAATGAATTTACTCTACTTATTTAAGATCAGATACTGTAGTCTAGTCTGCGATGATACAGTATTCAAAAGCTTGATGGAAAAGTATAAAAGATTGAAAAATAAGATAGCGTCCGAATAACACAATCGCACACGACTTACCATATTCTTATCAGAGTTCTTCATGATCATTTTCTGCGCATAGAAGGAAAAGAGAACAATAAAAATTTGTTTTTAATTTTGCTAATATACATCGATTCTAGATATCCTGATCAGCTGACTCTTAGATTGATTCGATTTATTATAACCGCAAGGTCAAACGAAGAATCTTATCGCAATATTGTACAACTATGTTATTATTCTAAGATTTATCATTCATTTTTCATTATTTATTATTAAATATGATTAAATATGAAAACAGTGAATTTCATTAGGTGGTATTCGAATCTAATCAACAATTCGTAGATATGAGTTATCGTGAATATAAGAAATTATGTTTATTTGTGGGAAAATTTATCATCGACAACAATAATTGTTGTTTGTCATATTTAATTGATTAAACGATAATATTAAGACTGCAAGCCGCGGAACTAACCTAACCTATAAAACATGGGTAGAGATATCTACAAACCTAAATATCGCGAGTATGCCTCTTCCCATCATCGGTCGATCGACTATAGCCTTAAGCTCAACTATACCTTGTGATCTTTAATTGTTGCGTAAGACTGTTTATCACATACTCGCGGGTTTTTTGTTTTTCACTTGAAAGATGTTACTTACTATAACTTAACGCCGGGGTTTCCCCCGTATACAAGTTCCAATATCCCTATAGAGTATAGATATAGCATACTATACCTAGGTATACGTATTTAAGTGTGTATATGCTCGAATATATAAGATATATACGAGTTTTGGTATACTGCGACAGCGCACTTGGAATATTAATACGCGTGGCAAAAACTTACATGTTGTATTGAGTTAACGATTACAATCTGTTCATTTATATATCGTTACGGATATTTTTATTGATATAAAAACCACAGCTTGTTATATATATATTTATTTATACCAAATATTGAAGCGCGAAATCCTCTCGATTTATTCAAACTATCATCAGTTTCCCACCAAATATGATAATTAATATTTTAAATCGCGCACATAACGAGATAACTCGCACAACCAACATGTTTTCATTACTGATATATAATATTATGTTAAACGTGTATGCATATAATGTATGTGAATATTGCAATGTCTGCTAGTCTCTTGACTATACATATGTTTTATATATTTTCTAGCCAAATACCGTCGCGTGGCAAAAACACGATATCGACTGTTATTTATTATTTTAAAACTTTTATTCTCGTGCAAGCTTGCAGCCACGAGGAAAATATAGCGAACTGTTATCAGCTTGTATGGCTGTAATATAAAACGGTGTATCAGCATATCATTCGAGTAATGTTAATTTCTATCAGATCGCGTTGAGCTTTGGGTCGTTATCAGTTTTTATTATTCATTATCGCGTTAATATTGATCGATATCATTATACTATATAATAATAATTAATATCTAAAAGCGTTCAAATACATATGGCGGTAATTTGAAAATTTTTTCTACAATCAATACGTATAATTATTGGGAATAATGAAATATATTGTGAAAAATATAAGACGTATGGAGTAGACGTAATCGATGAAATCTTATAATATTCGTTTTAATGATTCTTTGATTATATCGAGTCATATTATTTATATAGTAGAAGACAGCTGTGAAGCTTTTGCTTCTAGTATAGACGGTCTCGTCAACGTCTCGACAATGGACCTCGGTGTGAATCCCCAGACCAAGACGAACCATAGCTGCTAGAAATACGATCAGACTGGGCATGGTGCCCGTTGAAAGGCTGCGCATGTCGTGATCAACTTATTTATTTGGCATTTAACGTTGCTGTAGCTAGGTTTAGCTAAAATAAGATATAATTACAACACACAGCTATGATCGCACATTGTTCGGTGTCGCGGAGCACGCTGGTTGAATATCGAACCTTAACGTATAGATAAAAACATTTTTCATTTTGTCATTTTAAGAAAAATCTCGAGTAAGTATGATAAAAAAGAAAAAAAAAAAAAAAAAAAAAAAATTGTAATTAGTCGCGAAATTAAGAAAAACCGCGACTTGATTTGATTCTAGATAATTTGAATCCGGAATAATCGCAACCAAAATGGGACGGAGCAAAAGAAAACCGAAGAAATTACCCTGCGTGCAGACGATCGAGAGACTGCAGGATAATAATTTAGCGAATGAATCGACTGCGTTTAAAGGAATGGCCAAAAATCTAGTCGACATATCATCGAGACTGTCTCTTCCTGTGATAAGAAATTGGCAAATTGAATCTGACGACGAAACAGACGACGAAGATACGATCGAATTCGACTTCCGACCGAGAAAGATGTTCCTTTCGAATACGTGTCTGGTTTGTTCGCGCCTTTGCAGTACCGAATATTTGTGCAATAATTGTGAAATGGTTTCTTACTGCACGGATGATCATCGTAGGGACGATACAGCTTCTCATCAAGACTTGTGTAAAGTGTTGAGAAATTATTACCGCGATATAAATAAAAACGATAATGAATTTAGCGAAAACTCGGCTAGTCCGGAAAATTACAGAATTTTTCGAGTCGGGGTAATCGAGGGGACGGAAAGGTCGCTGAAACGTTCCCTTCAGCTGTGGGAAAAAGAAATCATACTATATCCTCGCGCCTGTTTTAAATGCCACGCAAGTAACAACCGTAGCGATTTGCAGTGTTGCCAGGATTGTAAAGTCGTATTTTGGTGCGGAAATGAAGATGTGAAAAGCCACTCTAAATGGTGCCTGCAGTACAAGATATTCCACAAAGTGGTTGCGGCCCAAACTGCCTATGGGAATATCGAGCCCCATATACCCAGCATTTATTTCGTGGCTCCGGATCTATCGGTTAATAATTTCGACACCATTATGTCAATGGTTAATAATAATTCAGAGTATTTCCGCAATATGGATATCTATAATTACACCACTTTGTCTCACCTGGCGAGTATTCCCCTAACCACGCTGTACGCGCTCCAACAATCGCGCGCTGATTGGAAAAGCGTGGAAAATTTTGTGGTGCATTTGATAGGAGCTGAATTTCAGTACGAAGGAATTAATTTGCGGGTTTGGGAGAAACTTTTCCTCCATTTTTTACCGTCATTGAAAAATCTCGAGCTCGTGATAACCGGGCCTGAATTATTCCTGCCTCAAGTACCGCGGGAACTTTTGACCAGAGTGAAAATTTGCGCGCGTTGTAAATTTGGAGGAAAAAGAATCGGCGTTTCGTTCGTCCCTCAGACGTTGTACCACGATTATACCTCTTCTATAGATTACCGTAAGCCAGACTTGGCGTGTCTATTCAATCCCGGATTATACCGTAGGACAGGTTTCAACGGTCAAGACACTTGGCCAAATACTATTTTCGAATTATGTCAGACGAAGGTGCCGATTCTGGTAACTGCTTACACCGAGCGGGAAATCCCGATGGATATTATAAGAATAAAGTCAGTATGCGATGTCGAAGTAGTTCTTAAACCGAGGAGAAATCCCTACGCCAGTTTGAAACCTGACAGAAATTTCGTTAGCGACGAATCTGTACCTCTTATTTATAAAAATTATTTTCTAAGCATTGTAAAAGTACCGGCAGAAAAATAAAGACAGACTTTTCATCCCGGCGTGTTTTCACGCCTTTTATAGTCATTTTGTTGCACAAGTTTTTTACACACACATATAAATATATGTTTTCGTGTTAATATAATTAAAAATTGATGAAACGATTTTTAATATACTATAGTATGAGATGTTTGAATAAATAACAGAATCTTAGTTTCTACGGATATAACTATAAATATCAGTTATATGAACACATTTGACGAATGAATGTTATGCGACAGCTGACGACGTTCTCACCGACTGATATATGCATAAATAGAGACTACGACAATCCAGTATAGAGATGGAGATCCCAGCGACGTACCTGCGCTATAAGCCCAGCCATTACGATACGATTCAGCGCAGTGTGAAGGCCAGCTTTTGAGACAACCGGCGTAAGCTATAACATGAGCGATGTAATTCTGCTCGAATGTACCTCGGAACAGGTGAGAGTAGGGACCTGAAATAGGAGTAGAATTTCGATTGGTAAAACTGATATCATAATCAATCGGCGAGAAATCGAGTTGGGTACATACCGATAGCATAAACCGGCACGTCTTCTCCCCCGTGGGTTTCGTCCTCGAGATAAATTCCAGCAAAGTTTCTGTAGTAAGGATCTGCCCTGTTCGGATCGTCGGCAACCGATCTCCAGGTCTGATTATGTGTTTGTGAGGAACTGTCGTTCATTCTATGGTATATGAACCCTGGACCGTTTGTGTAGGCCAGAGTTTCGTACGGGCGGACACCCGGCCTGTTGGCGAAACCGAGAATGTCGTTTCCTCTGTCCGGGTAACCGTTTATTGTGAACGCGTGAGAATGATCGGCCGTTACTATGATCAGAGTTTCTTCTATGTTCACTTGGTCCAGAGCGACTTGGACCGCGTCTTCTAACGCCCCGACCTCATGGAGAGCGAGTTTTGCGAAATTATCGTGATGGGCCATGTCGATTCGACCGCTTTCAACCTGGATGTCAATTATTTACTCCAGTTTTTCATTTTACAGATAAAATATGAATGGGGGATCATTGAGAGACACTAACCATTAGCAGAAACCCGTCTTTGTTTTTTCTCAGCATCCTGATAGCCTGCAAAGTCATGTTTGCTAATGACGGAGTCCCCTCGTCACCCTTTTCTCGGACTGCATGATAAGGCATATATTTAGGTGCAAATACGCCCAAGATTTTTGAAGCGCTACCAGTGTCAACTGACATCAGTTCTCCAGTATTCGTAACGAATTTACCACAGGGATTCTTTTCCTGCCAAATTTCAGCCAAGTTTAAATCGTCCTTGCGAACACAGTCGTCTGCAGGATCCACATAGTGCTTTACAAGTCCCATAGGTTGGGCACCACCGCCCATCATCACCTAGTTGAAAAATCCCAATGATTTGTTAATCACTAATATCACTATAATTGGCGAATAGTTTAACTGTTACCTACTGTCGCAAGTTCACGATTCAAAGTCTACTCTTTGAAATATAAAAATCGGCGTCTTATCTCCATACCTTGAAGTTACGTCCAGGAGCATCTTCGACCAGTTGTCTAGCAATGTCTTTTGCGCAGTCTTTCTGATTGTCGGGAATTTTCGCGTCACATTCCCAATATCTGTTGTTCACATGTGCGTAAAGGGCTGCAGGTGTGGCATGAGTGATTGTTGCCGTTGTCACAAACCCTGCGGTTTTCAACGATAAGATGAAATAGTGTACTGAGTGTACTATTGAAAAATCCACATAACTTGATGGGATAGTGAAAAACCGATCGCAGAAGAGTGTGTCTTCGCATGTTTAATCATTCGAAGGACTAAAGAGTTGACTATGCCATTCCCAGATTATAAAGCACATAAAGAAATCGTCTGAATAATAATATAATACACACCGGTATCTTTACCAACCGATTGGGCCCACTCTGCGATTGTTGAGACTCTGCTCAGTTTGTTCACATCTTTGTCACACTGGTTGAAAACTGATCTAGCGTCCAGACCGAGCAGCTTGTAACGACACTTGACACCAGAGAACATCGCAGTCGCCGTTGCAGCCGAGTCCGGTACTTGTTTATCGACGTTGTAAGTCTTGGGGGGTAAAAATCGATCGGAGATCAGTGACACGTTATATTTTTCATTGATTTATAATCGGTCTTCACCTTTGACAGTCCAGTGTTGGGAAACTTTTCGAATGCCAGTTTGTACTCTTCTCCTGATCCGCCCTTCCTTTGTCCTTGAAAAATTCTACCAGCGGTAACAGACGTCATCCCCATACCGTCTCCGATAAAGACGATAATGTTTTTCGCCCGATTGACGTTGTCCTGCATTGATAGTACTCTCCGTAAATTTTCATGCCCAGATTTCATCCAAAAGTTAGTATCTGAATAAATGGAATCGGAAAATGATTCTCGTTATACGAAGATGCAAATGCCAATTTACTTCGTCGTATCAGAAACGGTTACCTTCAGGATGGTGAGGTTCGGGATTCCCCAGTATGTAAGACGTGCCGATACCCATGACCTCGACCATAACGGTGCAAAGAAAGGCGATCAAGATTTTCATGATTTTCATGATTTTTCTGATACAAGGGATGATGACGATTCTTCAGATCTTTACCTCGTTTTAAAGCTATCTACGGGAACCTACAGATTTTCTTACATTATTGGTAATCTAGTAACAATATAAAAAAACTACTTCATAATCTAAGAGTTAGTTATTACAGTCGTAATGATGAATAATTAGTAATCACCATGCAAGAGTATAATTTGAGTAATGAAATGACACGTTCGTAGTGAATGACTAGCCGCCTTATTATTCATTATATATATGTACTTACGAAAACGTCGTGTATCCCGGATTCGAAGGATAAAAAATGAGGAGAATAATTCTTCACTTGATTTATTTTTCAACACCAAAGACGATGACGGGGGTTCGAGGTACCGTTAAAAATGTAAAAGTCAAATTTTCGAACGACTAGTAGTACATTGTGAAAAAAGAATCCTCTGTCTATAATAATGAGAAATAAATTATTTATAGGATGTTATGCGACGACCCATGGAGCAAGTTCCTATACGCTAGTTTCGGACGGAGTTCTGACTTGGTGTGAGATTCACCCGAATTTATCACGTTATATATATGAGAGAGGAGGCCGAATGATTGATTAAATGGAATGAATGTGTGTATAGATGATATAACTCACGCGACCAACTCCTGTCCATAGGATTAACTCTTCGGAATAGAGAAATACCCAAAATGGGCTGCTAATCGTCGTGATCTGCAGTATCTTGTAACTAAAATACGTCGTGATAACAACTCACTGATCTTGCAATCGGATCGTTGTTCACAAGTGATTTTGCATTCAGCCTAATCCCGCGATCACGCGAGCAAATGGAGTTTGCCATGTGTTCACGTGCGCTCGGGTAAAGGCTTTGCGGATTTATAAGCCTTTTACAATATCTGTATCAGGAGATTACTGGTGATCGTTGACCAGCTACTACGGACTAAGTGACAGAAAAGTTGACTTGTCATACCCTATTCTTTTGTTGACGAGTTTCTGCGATTCGTATAGCCAAAATAATTGATTGAATCACTTTTTGCCGCCTCTGGATCTGATATTTTTTTCATTCTCAGAGTGACGTTGATCAGTTTTTAATAACGGCTCTACCGAATGGGCAAAAAATTACGCTACTGCTATTTCTTTACTTGACCGAAAGGCGCAATTCCCTGCTAATAACCAGCTGCAGGGCTACTTGATGAGAATTATTTTTCGTACTGTTTATATTCGTGGCGTGTAATACACGCGACTTTCCAAAACCTTGCCGACCATAGGCGAGAGCAAAAAAAGGAGGATTGTTTTTCAACCAATTATGTACTAGAACAGCTTCGGCACCGCAACACGTCGTAGATTAATAGTAATTCGTAGTTTGTATTCGGGCATTGATCACGTTCGCCGATTTGGAGAACGTGGCAAGCGCTCCAGGTGTTAAAGAGATGGAAAAAATAGTCTATAAGTACTCGGTGATTATGATGAGTGAATATCGGTGCTCAAAATGTATTTTGCGTCTTACGACTGACTTTGGAAAAGATATACGAAACATAAGAAACGCGTTGATCAGGAAGTTTATTACAGTTTCCAAGACCGTTTTATGAGTATTCCGCCATGCAGTAACTGTGTCAGGGATATTGGGATATAAGATATAAAGTACATATATTTGAATTCGACAAATCGTTAAATATCATATCTTTCGAGGTATCGGAAGTTCTGCACTTTTTCAGCCTGTTATATCAACATATTTCAATCATTTCGAAATCTGCACTCCGAAATGTTATTTTTGTCGTTTACTTAAATATAAGCTGATAAGAACCACCTTTGTGACGAACAATGGATTAGAATTTTAATCGTGTAAGATATCATCTGATAAGTCGTCTTGCATTTATCATGAACATCACACGGGTGTATAACGTCGGAGCTCACGTGTAAACTGTCTGTACAAAAAACGTGAGCGATGTTGAAATCTTTCTTGATACTAAAATCTAATTTTGCAGAAGGTTGGTTTACGGCCCAGCACGCATAATTATCCCTGCTTTACACGTTATACAAAGCCTATACCTAGGTCATATTCTATAATTGCTGACTGGGACTGAGTATTAAATATTTATTTTATTCATACGATTAGATTATTGCGGATGATATCAACGGAACAATCGCTCATCCCTTCACCAGTCAGTTAAATGTGAAAAGCGAATTTCCCTCTTCGCCGAAAATATTTCGCAGATTAAAAACTAGTAGCCAGTTAAAAATCGCAGTCTCTACTTCATCAACCGAGGCTTTGGTATTCACAATGGGATTATCAATATACCGAGCGGGAGATTGAAGAAGGTATGGTGAGCTAAAGCCATCGAGTGTTAAATTTCTTTACGATTGCGTATTCGCAGCAGAGTATATTTAGGGGGAAGAATCTCATACGCGAAATACTTAGAACTGCAGGTTACGAACATTGTTCGTGAAATGTCTCCGACGTTTCTTGCATTTAAATTCATGAAGATTATGTAATTATTTTCGATTGTCGTAGGTAAGCATCCCTGACACCTTTCGAGGACTTTGACTGATGATTATCCCAAAGACACAATCTATCCTCGCGCCTGTTTTAAATTCCACTAACGTAACACTATATATAATGATGATCGACCATCGAAATTTACAGCGTTATTCGAGGACTTCTTCGAATTATGTCAGACCAAGGTATATATCAATTCTATTAACTGCTTACAGCGAACGAGAAGTCCCGATGGATATCGCAAGGATCAAGTCAGTATGCGATGTCGAAGTTGTTTTAATTTCGCGGAGAAATCCTTCCGGCAATTATATAGCATATTATTTATTTACTTCATTATCACTATTTACAGATATAAGCTTACGTATGAATACTCAAAAATGAATGAACTGATCTTTAGGGGAGAAAATATTATTAATATAATCGAGGATAACGAGACACAGTAATATACTATGAGAGATTAAAATAAATTACAGATCCTTATTTTTTATACATAAATATACCATATAAATATCAATTATGTACACATTTGACAAATATATATTATCCGATAGCTGACGACGTTCTTACCGTCTGCAATACGCATAAATAGAGACTACGATCATCCAGTATAAAGATGGAGATCCCAGCGACGTACCTGCGCTATAAGCCCGGCCATAATGATACGAATTATCGCAATGCGAAGGCCAGTTCTGAAGACAACCGGCGTAAGCTACGACATGAGCGATGTAATTCTGCTCGAATGTACCTCGGAACAGGTGAGAGTAGGGACCTGAAATAGGAGTAGAATTTCGATTGGTAAAACTGATATCATAATCAATCGGCGAGAAATCGAGTTGGGTACATACCGATAGCATAAACCGGTACGTCTTCTCCCCCGTGAGTTTCGTCCTCGAGATAAATTCCAGCAAAGTTTCTGTAGTAAGGATCTGCCCTGTTCGGATCGTCGGCAACCGATCTCCAGGTCTGATTAGGTATTTGTGAGGAACTGTCGTTCATTCTGTGGTATATGAACCCTGGACCGTTTGTGTAGGCCAGAGTTTCGTACGGGCGGACACCCGGCTTGTTGGCGAAACCGAGAATGTCGTTTCCTCTTTCCGGGTAACCGTTTATTGTGAACGCGTGAGAATGATCGGCCGTTACTATGATCAGAGTTTCTTCTATGTTCACTTGGTCCAGAGCGACTTGAACCGCCTCTTCTAACGCCCCGACCTCGTGGAGAGCGAGTTTTGCGAAATTATCGTGATGGGCCATGTCGATTCGACCGCTTTCAACCTGGATGTCAATTATTTACTCCAATTTTTATTTTAGAGATAAAATGTGAATGGTGGATCATTGAGAGACACTAACCATTAGCAAAAACCCATTTTTGTTTCTTCTCAGCATCCTGATAGCCTGCAAAGTCATGTTTGCTAATGACGGAGTCCCCTCGTCGCTTCTTTCCCGGACTGCATGATAGGGCAAATGACTGGGTGCAAATATGCCCAAGATTTTTGAAGCGCTGCCAGTGTCAACCGACATCAGCTCTCCAGTATTTGCAACGAATTTACCACGGGGATTTTTCTGCTGCCAGATTTCAGCCAAGTCCAAATCGTCCCCTCGAACACACTGGTCCGGGTCCACATTGTGCTTGACTAGACCCAAGGGTTGGGCACCACCGCCCATTATCACCTATTCAAATAATCCCAGCGATATGTTAATCCCTACGTGTTCAAGTTATCTAAGAAACGTGCAGAACCGCGAATATTTCCACGTTTATACTAATCGCTAATTCACAATTCAAAGTATATCTACTTTTCCAGACATAAAAAACCGCCGTCTTATCACCATACCTTGAAGTTACTTCCAGGAACATCTTCGATCAGTTGTCTAGCAATGTCCTTCGAACAGTCCTTCTGATTGTCGGGAATTTCCGTATCGCATTCCCAATATCTGCTATTCGAATGTGCGTAAAGAGCTGCAGGTGTGGCATGGGTGACTGTCGTCGTAGTTACAAACCCTGTGCGATGTTCAACGATAAGAGTAAATAGTGTATCGAGAAAAGGCACGTGTCTTTATTGGGGGGAACTGAGGAACCGATTGAGGAAGAAGTTTCTTTGCATATACAATCTTTGAAAGGGCTAAGAAGAATTTACTGTACAATGTCAGACCGTAATTCGTGGATATTAATACGATTCATCCTCACGGCACACGACAGACACTGACAGATCATTAGGCGTAATGCCATATTCTATGGGGGCGTTTAACGCGATGTATAAAGTATGTGCACGTACGAATTATGCGTAGTATACACGTACAATAGTATGTAGATTAGATTGTTAAGACACGTAAAAATGCCCAAGTGGCCTTGTTAATCTTGCATATTCATATTACGGAGTATAGGTACATTTAAGGTACTTAAAATAACGGCTACTATACGGTCAGTTACAAATGAGTCTGGGAAAAAAATCAACGATATATAAATACACACCGGTATCTTTGCCAGCCGATTGGGCCCATTCTGCGAATGTCGAGACTTTGCTTAGTTTGTTCACATTTTTGTCACACCGTTCGTAAACTGCTCTAGCGTCCAGACCGACCACCTTGTAACGACACTTGACACCAGAGAACATCGCAGTCGCCGTTGCAGCCGAGTCCGGTACTTGTTTATCGACGTTGTAAGTCTTGGGGGGTAAAAATCGATCGGAGATCAGTGACACGTTAGATTTTTCATTGATTTATAATTCGGTCTTCACCTTCGACAGTCCAGTGTTGGGAAACTTTTCGAATGCCAGTTTGTACTCTTCTCCTGATCCGCCCTTCCTTTGTCCCTGAAAAATTCTACCAGCCGTAACAGACGTCATCCCCATACCGTCTCCGATAAAGACGATAATGTTTCTCGCCTGATTGACGTTGTCTTGCATTGATAGTAGCTTCCGCAAATTTTCTTGCCCCGATTTCATCCAAAATGAAGTATCTGAATAATGGAAATTACGTTAGCGGTAATAAACCTGCAGTAAAACATGCAGAAAATGACCCTCGTTATACGGCGCTCGCTGATACTCCAGTGCATAGCTTTATATATCGATATGGTAAATTGTAGCCTCGTTTAAACATTTACCTTGGCACGAATTTCTCGCCAAGTTCTAACCAACCGACAAAGTTAGGTAGGGGGAACCTTTTTGCATTTTAATCAACAGCGTTTCTTTTAGGGCATCGTTATAGGTATATACACGTATACGCGCATAAATCACTTGTCAACCGCTCTAAGTACCCCGAGGCTTTTTGGCAACAGCTGCCTAAACAACTTCATTTTTTTTCATCACATCAATACTTAATACGACTTATTTTCGTTAATTAAAACGGTTTGATTACTCGTTTATTGTAGTTTTTCTATATCCTTATATTTAAACGTTGAACGAAGCTGGGATCAGTATCGCTTCTTTATCGTCTCAGGTGAAATTAGTGCCTTGTGTGAGACCGCACTCTGTTTTTTCATTTTTTTTTTTTTGCAATCAAGTACCGTTTGCTCAGTTGTCGCATAATTGGCGTTACGTAGAAATACTATGTGCAGAAGTATGGTAAAAATATATATGACGTATGATAATGAGCACACATTAGGTATATCTGCAGTTTTACATCAACTAATTATTAGCCTTCGAAGGCCTCGTCGCCGAGAATTGCATTACATCTGGTCATTTACTATGGTCAGAAATTACTGGAGCAGCAAACGTTAATTAGGAATAATTAACCAACGATAATTTCGCAAGTAACTTATAAGCAAGGCATAACGAAGAATTCAAGTCTTTTGAACCTGTAGATAGAATCTTGGATGAATATTGATATCCGAAGACATACCTTCAAAGTGGTGGGTTTCATCCCCAAGTATGTAAGACGAGCCTAGACCCACGACGGTGCAGAGAAGAACGATCGAGAGTTTCATCATTTTTCTAATAATAAAAATAAAAATCTATTTCTTTGTTTTTGATCGAAGTGACTTTTATTTCTTTAAATAAACTAGCCGATTTAATCATTCGTATACTTACGAAAACGTCGTATTATCCTGAATTCGACGGATAAAAAATGAGGATGAGAATAAATCTTTTCGAAATTCTCTCTCTGTGCGACACTTGATTTATTTTTTGCACACTAAAAACGATGACAGGGTTTAGCGAGGTATAGCGTTAAAAATGTAAAAGTCAAATTTTCGTACGATTAGCACATTTTGAAGAAGAAGAAGAAGAATAAAAAAAAAAGAATCCCTTCACTAATAATGTGAAGCAAATTATTTATAGGATGTTATGTGACGACCCATAGAGCAAGTCTTTACGCTTGTATCGGACGATGTTCTGACTTGGTGTGAGGTTTAACCGAGTTTATCACTTTATATATAAGAGAGAAGGTTGCAGCAGTGGTTGATTGAATGGATGTGTCTATACACATGTAACGTAAACCCGCACACCACCATATCTCCTGCCCATATAGTATTAACTCTTCGGAGTAGGGATGGACCCCAACAGGTTGTTAATCCTTCTGCCGTACTGCAGTAACTCTTATAACTAACCATGCGTTGCTAACGGAGCAGAGATTTTACAATAGAGCCGTGGTTCACACATGGTTTTACATCAATACAGTCGCGGGATCACGCGGGCAAATAGAATTTGCCATTTGAGGGCCAGAGACAGAGAACAAAATCCCAAGGTGTACCTATGTCGGAACAGAATAGTCTGCTTGTTCACGTGCGCTTATAGGCGAAGGCTTTGCGGAGATTTAAGCTTTTTATAACATCGGCTCAGGAGATTACTCGTATATATTGTGGAATATCTAGGTACCTACTATATATACGGAGACTATAATAAGGGACGGAAAAAAGTTCCTTCAGACAACACGGCTGCAGTCATACGCAATTATTCTTTTCTTGATTTTTGACTATAGTTTCTGCGAAAATAGAATTGATTGAATCACTTTTTGCCAACTCTGGATCTGATATTTTTTTCATTCTTTGCAGACTGACGTTGATCAGTTTTTAATAACGGCTCTAACCGATGTGCAAAAAATTACGCTACTGATTTATTTCTTTACTTGACCGAAAGGCAATTCCCTGCTAATAACTAGCCGGGCTATACTTATAGATATGAATTATTTTGCGTACGGCAATATTCGTGGCGTGTAATATACGCGACTTTCCAAAACCTTGCCGACCATAGGCGAGAGCAAAAAAAAAAAAAAAAATAAATCAGGATTGTTTTTCAATCAATATTATGTACTAGAACAGCATCGGCACCGCAACACGTCGTAGATTAATAGTAATTCGTATAGTTTGTATTCGAGCATCGATCACGTTCGCCGATTAGGAGAACGTGACAAACGCTCCAGCAGGTGTCGAAGAGATGGAAAAAATAGTCTATAATCACTCGGCGATTGATGAGTGAATATCGGTGCTCAAAATGTACTTTGCGTCTTACGCGACTGGATTTTGGAAAAGAGATACGAAATATAAGAAAACACGCGGGCTGATCAGGAAATTTATTACAGTTTCCAAGACCGTTTTATGAGCATTTCTCCATGCAGTAACTGTGTCAGGGATATATTGAGATACAAGCGGATTTGGGATTGACAAACCGATAGATATATAGGTATATCTCTCTAGGTATCTGAATAACTGCACTTTTCCAGCCGATCGTAAACATCTTTAAATCGTTGTAAAATCTGCAATACGAAATCTCATTTTTGCCGTTTTTGCCGTTTATATATTACTTACTTGACGATAAGAACCATCACTGTAATTGACAGTGGATTACGACTTTAGTAAGAAAAGATAATATTTAATAAGTCACGTTGCAATCGTCATAAACATCACACGAGTATAACGTCGAAGCTCACGTGTAAACTGTCTGTATAATATACGAAAAACGTGAACGATGTTGAAATCTTTCTTGATATTAAAATCTAACTTTGCAGAAGGTTGGTTTACGGCCCAGCACGCATAATTATCCCTGCTTTACACGTTATACAATGCCTATACCTCGGTCATATTCTATAATTGCTGACTGAGACTGAGTATTAAATATTTATTTTATTCATACGATTAGATTATTGCAGATGATATCAACGGAGCAATCGCTCATCCCTTCACCAGTCAGTTAAATGTGAAAAGCGAATTTCCCTCTTCGCCGAAAATATTTCGCAGATTAAAAACTAGTAGCCAGTTAAAAATCGGATTCTCTACTCTATCAACCGAGCCTTTGCGGTATTCACAATGGGATTATCAATACCGAGCGGGAGATTGAAGAAGGTGTATAGTGAGCTGGCGCCATCGAGTGTCAAATTTCTTTACAATTTCTTTACAATTTAATATTCGCAGAGTATGTTCAGTATTAAAGATCTCATACGCGCAAGACAATAAGAACTGGTTACGAATGTCGTTCGTGAAACGTCTCCGATGTTTTCTCGCATATGAATTCATAAGGATTATGTCATATTATTTTCGATTGTATTATAGGCATCCCTGACACCTTTGGACCAAGACTTCAAGACTTTGACCGATATATATAGATATTCCAAAGCCACGCGTATATAGGCACACATGTTTAGACTGAAAAATAGCCCCGGAATCGCAAGACATCTCTGCTATATAAAATTGTAAATTATAGAGCCGATGATATCCAAGGCTTCCGGCAACAGAAGGTGTCGTCATACACCCATCAGGCCTTATATAAGCATCATTCGACTAATTTTGAATAATTTTTTCTCTTTTTTTATTTCAATGCATGCAGCAGGGGTTCGAAAGGTCGAAAATTGGTTACAGCCCTGAAATCGTAGTGTGTATATAATATAATAAACGAATGAACCCGTTAATCATAACGCGCAAAATCCTTGATACTAATTAATATACACGAATACATGAACCGTTAGCTGTTAGTTGTCCCACTGCACCATCGTGGTATATACCAAGGGTATAGACAGCAGACTTATCAAGCTAACAATAAGTCTTAAGGTCTAACGGACTGTGCAATTCTATCGTTTCTAATTGACCGCCATAATAAAGTTTTTATCAGTCAGATAAAGCAACGGTGGCGGTATCTAGCGCGAGTTTTGATCATCGAGCTTAAGGTAATACGAATTTTTTTTTCAAACTTTATAAAATGATTTGAAAAGTAAAGAAATTATTAATCGATTAATGCACCGTACTATGTATAATGCCCTTGTGGAATCGCAAGGTATATTGAGTCTGGAATGAATTTATATTCGTATACGAATGCCGTGCGTGCAGTAATACTACGATCCCCGATCCCTCTAAACGTACAATTTGTATATTTGAAGAGTCTTGTAATTGAGGAACATTTCCGGCAACTATGACCATGTATAGGTATACCTATATGTGTATGTGTATGTGTATTCATAGGAACAGTCCACGGTGTAATTTCATAGGATATAATTAAATGAGATGTTAAAATGGGAACATGAAATTGATATGTTTTTTTCTGGAATCCGCATGTTATATAACAAAAGTTTGCTATTATATTATGTATTAGCATTTTTTTTTTTTTTTTTTTTTTTTTTTTACCATTCAGGACCGACTAAAAACCCCTCAAATAATAATCGAAGGTAGTATCTAGAATTGGTATTAGCCTAGTTTTATGAAACCGGGATCGCCTCCTAGTTCTCATGTTTACTAATCCAATCACGTGTAGTAGACCACGACCAAAAAACGAATTCACTGAAGCGTTTATCGCACGCACAGTTTCGTTAGCGATACGAACAACACCCACGATATATACATACAGCTGTGTATATACGAGAATTCGATGTGTACCTTTATCAAATAAAATTATTACTCGTGGATGATTAATTAAGACAGTTCAAAAATCCAAAAATTTTGGTCTATTTCTCAGAATTTAAAAAAAAAAAAAAAAAAAAAAAAAAAATAGTTTCATTACACGATCGAGACCCTCTTTACGGAAATCCATTTTATCTATACATAAATATTTGACATAGAATTTTGAAAGTCTTTTTCTTTTTCAAAAAAGTGAATTTCAAGACGATTAATTTGACCATATTTATATTGGCTTCGATACGATCAATGCAGCCCGAGTTTATGCGCGAGTTTTTTGAGTTTCGGAAGTTCGACCTCTCGGACTTATGAAACTCCGGTGTTCTTCGTTTCAAAGCTCTTTTTTTTTTTTTTTGGATATTCCCAGAAGGACAAACTTTCGGGTTCCTGCATATAATACGAAGAGATAGTCTCTCCATATAATTACGCCCCTGAGATGCGCGGAGAACCTGCTTACGGTCGCCTGCGCGGATGATAATCCATTGCCAAATATATATATACCTACACTATACACCGCAACTTTTGTATATATATCTGATATAGCGGTTTTGGAATTAACTGTCGTATAATTTCGATGAAATTATGAAAGAGCTGTTAACTTTCATCGTCGTAGTAGAAATAATTGGTATGAGAAAAGCGTTCAACGAAAAGTTGATCAAGAATTTATTATGAACCCTATCGATCGCTCCCAAAAATATATACCAAATAAATGAAGAGGTCCACTAGCCACTACGCCCCTGGTCTGCGCAGGGCCACGATTCAGCCAAGGCAATAGACATACAGATACAGGGGGCACAGACTGTATGAGATATTCACTCGATGAGGTTATGTGCCGATGTGCCGATGTGCTGTGCTGCGGAGTTTGCAGTGTCGAGTTTAGTGTCTGACAAAATATCAGCTGCATTATACCAGCGCGTATATTAGGGCGAGCTGTGGGAATGGGACGTTGTAATTAACTGACAGACGCGATTTTACGCCATCTTTAGAACGGTGGATGTGGATGTGGATGTGGTTGTGGATGTGGATCCCCCACCGCTGATTATTTATCTGACCAAGAGAGAGATAGAAAGAGAGAGAGAGAGAGAGAGAGAGAGAAGGCACAACAGACCACCGCTGAATTAAACTTTGGCCCGCCGAGAGGAGATAAACGTTTTGGTGAACGGTCGACTCCGGAGTTCGGCGGGCTGACTGTTTTTTTCTTTTATTTTGTTATTTTTATTCATCTTCGTGTTCTCCTTCCATTCTCGATCGCAGAGTGGGTCTAAAAAGATGAAAATGTGCCGCGTGGTGCGATTCGGAGATAAAATATCGGCCGAAAATTATTTGTGCAGGATTTTAACGATAAACTATATAATACTATGTGTATTATAGTCGTTTTACTATACGTACGTTATCGTAGATCGTTATGTGACTGTGTTTAACGTTTTCGTTTAATTATAATACAAAGATACATATCACGTCAGACCTATACTATATTAGGATTTCGTGCCGTGATCGTGCTGCAGGTGTATAAAAAATCTCAGTGAAAAATAAGGTGGAATAACTAATAACACTATGCTAGCCATAACACGATACGATTTTTTATTATTATTTTACTACACAGAGGACGTCTGCAAGAAAAGAGCGAACGGTAATTATTAATTACACACCGGTTTAGTCTTTAATTCGGTTATATTCGAATTTCAGTAGAAGAAAAAATAAATAAATAAATTGACCCCGAAATGTCAGAAATCTTGTTTTATAAAAATGGATAGATTGCGAGGACTTTGGAACGGGACTTAAAAAACGAGATAAGAACCTGGGGTTTTGTGCGAAATTTTTTTCTATATATTTCGGCACGTCCAGCTGGTCCATGCGAGAGCATTGAAATTCGAAAATTATCAAATTAAGGACCACCTTATTACAAGCATAGGTAGTATATGTGTTCAATATCTACGTGTATACATCGATCATTCAAATATTTATACTGCGCTTCTCGCTTCGTATATATTTTTTCGGACTGAACAAACTCTGAATGTTTTTCTTCAAAATTGTTGATTTAGGATAAATAATTCCGAAGGGTTTTTACCCGCGGCCATATATATATATATATTATATTGATTGGTTGAGATAATTATCAGTATAATATGTACAGTAACGTCAATCGTGAAGTAATTTTCTCAGACTTTCCTACAACCTTGCCGATATAGATATAGATATAGGTATTATACCTACCACTTTTTACAATTAGAATTAGAATGATTAATACGATGCACTATATATGCACTATATACATGCTCGGAGGACTGAGAAGATTCTATAAATACGCAACGAGTAGTCATATGTTTTTATTAATAAATATAGTTATAAGTATATGTGCCTACCATATCCAGACTGTAAAGTTCCTACTTATTATATGATCATCATCGCAATGATTAGAACTCTCGTTCGGATTATTCGGAAGAAGAAAAAAAAAAAAAAGAATTCCAATCCTCAATATCTATTCCTGCGATTTTAAACATATTATATATGCGTCGAAGGAATTCGAAAAAGTGTTTACATTCGGTCTTTCGAACCGAAATTTTCGTTTTTTTTTTTTCTTCTTCCTTCTCTCTCTCTCTCTCTCTCTCTCTTTTTTCATACCACTTGGGATGGGGTGTAAATATTTAGACCAAGAAGTTACCAACCGATATTTAAATAGCAGAAATAACAATTTCTTGATCATATAATATAATTATATATATATATAGGTATACATATAGAAAATGGTCTATATGTGGATATGTATATACGCGATTTTTACGATTGTATGCATGAGTAACATGGTACGCGATTACGATTATAACTCATAAAATCATCCCTAATTCACCGTAGGTTAAATTCCTTCATTGTCTATACCTACTCCAATGATTTGTGAGCGTGACTGTGGCTTTGCGAATCATATCATTCATATACGCATTACGCATGCGGTTTGGTTTACACATATTATATATATATATATATATACATACCCTACATACCTATATCGCGTACAGCTATGCTCTTGAATGAACGCATCACGTATATACGCGTAGTTGTCTACTATATACGTGTACCTATAATATAAATATATATATGTGTGTGTGTGTTTAATTCCCGATTTGATCCGTGGGTATGCATCTGGTATACGGCGCAGGCATGAACATATTGCGTCACGTATCTTTATTTCTGATTTTATATTTACACGATTAATCTTGACATATTTTATATTTTCATCTCTTAATTACAGGATGCAGCGAGGGCAGCTGAGGGAGATACCGTCCTGGATGGCCCGTTTGTTTCCGGAGCCATTCGAAGGAGTATCGTCAACGTCAACAAATAGTAAAATAAAAATGTTCAGCTCAAAGACTACCTCCTCGACGAGCACCTTCTACACGGACCTTCTCGTAACCGAGGAGGACAGCGATACAATGGTCCAAAGTTCCCTGGGTAACAGAAACTCGCGTTTATTGGAAACCCAGAGCACCACAAGCGAGGATGCAAATTCACAGGACTCTGACTCTATGGGTGGTTCGGAGGACCATCACTACAGCAAACATTCGTTTCATAGAATTACGAGTTATGGCGGTTTCCCGCGATTCCAACCGTTCGTTATGTCGGCCTCTAGTCCTGCACCGCCGGGTTCAACGGACATCGAAGAATCCTCGGGCCCAGATTTTGTCAAAATGTCTCACAGCGTTATCGAGTATCGGAGTAGCAGGTGATATATTTTCTTTTCAGGACGCGTATTGCTAGCCCTTTTCATTATTATCGCATAAATAAAAAAAAAACAAAAAAAAAAAAAAACGCGAAATCATGATACGTTCTATATGTGATATATATCAGGTAATACGTCGCACGTTTTGATAAGATATCGTAATTCTAGCTGATAAGAATATATGCGGCGTGTAACTAACAACGTCGCGTTTATACGTTGCTTGGTATAAGGTTGACAATATTGAGTCACCGTATAACCGCACAGCACATACATATAGTACTTCGCACTTCATCCTCTCTGCTGTGTAAAAAAAAAAAAAAAAAAAAACCGCGTTTCTATATTAATGCGATTAATCAGTCAGGTCACCGCCATCTTTCGCGAAGAGACTATACAAGGACTATTTCCTCCGTCGCGTAACTATAATGTCGGAAATAACTAACGTCCCATCATACTATATTGTAGCGTATATCGATATCTTATAACCGGAGTGAAATGATTTTGACCGATTGGTGGCGATGGTCTATCGGCGCTCCGCCGCACTACCATAAAGAAACTAATAGTGTATTTTACTGTGACTTACAGCACCAGGAATTGACTAGCATAAACAACAGGTAGCATAACAAATTTTCTCTGATTATCTGTATCAAACCGTTTTTGTGTTTTTTTTTTTTTTTTTTTCTGACTTAGCGCGCGTTTATCTCTCGTGACGGACTTCGATCCGATAAAAAAAAAAAAAAGAAATAGAGAATCAAGTCGGAGATTTTACAGAGAGGAAAGATCTAACCTCAAAGAGTTCGCGATTGTATACTAGATTGAAAATAACAGGCGTGTTATGTGTGTGATTCAGAATGCGTCAATCGTGTGTCGTCCTTTATATATGATGTGAAAATTCATATGTGTATTTCATTTGATAATGGTTCTGTTTTTTTCCTCTTTCATTTTTCATGTTCGACATCGTGCAGATACGTAGTCGCTGAGAGAACATCGCACCAGTATAACGAACTCGATGCTTATGCGATCAGCGAGTCGGAAAGCGACGAAGAAGAAGAAGAAGAAGCAGAAGAAGAAGAGACTGAAGAGCGAGCAAAGTCGTCGAAAGTCGAGACTACAATCACAGCTAATGACGACGGTGAGGATTTGCGATCTGAGTCGAATGTATATGTGAAAAAAGACGCGAGTGAAGAGAGGAGGAAGAAGTGTCGACACATAGCCAACGAGCTTTTGACAACGGAGAGAAATTACGTAAACGTATTGCACCTGATTGATCAAGTATTTCAGTTCAAAGTGGATCAGGAAAACCGGGCGCATCCTATGTTCCCGCCCGAAACTGTCCAGCACATGTTTTCCAACATAAAATCAATATACCAATTTCACAACGAATTTTTATTGCCGCAATTAGAGGAGAGGATGAATAATTGGGACCGAGATCCACGGATAGGTGATATAATGAAGAATTTTGCACCATTTTTAAAAATGTACACCGAGTACGTAAAGAACTTTGATTACGCCATGAACCTGATCAATACACTTCAGCAAAAGATAACAAGGTTTGCAGCGATCGTTAACGAAATACAAAAGCGAGATGACTGCGCGAAGCTCTCTTTGGCTCACCACATGCTCAGTCCTATACAAAGACTGCCTAGATACGAATTGCTGCTTAAAGATTATCTGAAAAATCTTGAGGAGTATAGCGCCGACTACGAGGACACGAAGAGTAAGTTCTCCGTATATATTAGTAAGACGAAATATTGATCTATGTACTCGAAAAGAAATTCCCTCAAAGTTTGAGCCTTCAATTGAAATTCCAACGCCTATAACTAAACAGTTTTTTAAACTAATAAATAAGTTAATAATATATTTTAAATGACTTGAGTTTTTAACGAAATGAATTTATCGCAGAAGCCTTGGAGCTCGTTTCTACAGCGGCAAATCACACGAACGAAGCTATGAAGATGATAGACAAGTTTAAAAAGCTTTTAGAGATTCAGGAGAGCATATACGACGCCATTGATCTAGTCAGCGCGACGCGTGAGTTGGTAAAGGAGGGAAAAATCGTGAAAATATCAGCTCGAAGCGGCGACCATCAAGAGAGATACTTGTTTTTGGTAAGATCAAAGGATCAAAACGCGATATGTATGTAACTCATACGCCTTACCTACTACCATATACCTTTATTCATCCACAGCTCAGCGACGTGCTTTTACTTTGTTCAATGAGACTGATACCCGGGCCGCTCTATCGATTGCGAGCTAAATTCATGGTTGAAAATCTCCAAGTTGCCGAAGGCGACAACCTCGAGACAGCAAACTCCTTCTACGTAAGGGATGAGCACAAGAATGTAGAACTGTACACTCATACGGCGGAGGGAAAGGCTGCTTGGTTAGATGCTCTCTTCAAAACCATGCAGGAAATAATGAGGAGGAAAGCTAGTCTAAAAACCGGCGGTGTAAAATCGGCCCTAGTAACTGCCGACGATGTTACAAGGTGCATGGTTTGCGAGGCAATATTCTCCGTGATGAAAAGAAAGCACAATTGCAGAGCCTGCGGAATTGTGAGCATAATATTACCTATATACACTCATTTTTGTTTTTTCATCATAAACTGTGAAATAATTTGTTTTTTTTTTTTTTTTTCGCCCGTTTCAGGTAGTATGCGGCAAGTGTTCAAACCAGAAGCTACTCTTCGAGGACAATCGAAACATGAGAGTGTGTCGTTTGTGTCACGCAGCGTTGACACAGCCGTTGAAAAAATCACCGTCATCGCCGCCAGGTCCAGCCCCAAGTCTGCTCCAAGTATCCGCGAGTGCAACGTCAGTATTGTCGGGTTACTTGCTGCTAAAAACGCAGGCTAGTAAGCCGTGGACAAAACGGTGGTTCGCACTTCACTCCGACTTTGTTCTCTATTCGTTTAAATCGGATTCGGACAGTTTGGCAATGACGGCTACACCTATGCCCGGTTTTGCCGTTACCGAAGGCTCTGGACTACCCGAAGAAGATCCTCTCAGCTTTAGAGACAGGGAAAAATCTTTCAAGATACATCACTCGCGGAAGAGCTACTATCTACAGGCTTTTACGCACAAGGATCACGAAAGGTTGGTATATATAATATATACTAGATTGTTCAGTCAAGTGTTTTTATTTTTTATTTTCATTTTCAACAATATTCGATGTTTTTTTTTTTTGCAGATGGGTTAACGCGTTGCAATTAGCGACTAGAGCGGAGCTACCTTCGCCGGATGATAAAGTAGAGAATGAGGAGGACGTAGACACACGATTAGGATAATCGAGTGTTTAAACTAGTAATTTAGAGTAAATGAATTTTGTAATTTAGGTAACGATAATAGCCAATTGTTTGACTGTAATTATAATAAATTATACGAGACTAGGAGAAGTAAAGACGACGAAGAAGAAGAAGAAGAAGAAAAAGAAAAAGAAGAATAATAATAATAAGAAAATTGAGTAAAACTATGTAAAATAGAATTTAGGCATTTTATTATTTATAAATGACGTTAATTTATCTTATTATATATTGTAATTTATATAACGTGACATTCAATTTCACTTATATATTATATTGACTATTGCTAGCAAAATCGCTATTTAACAATATTTGTTGGAGTTTAAAAAAAAATTTTTTTTTTTTTTTTTCTTTATTTTTTTATATATAACTTATATATATATATATATATATAGGATATTAAAATTTGTTTCTTCTTCATCTTTTTCTTGCTATTACAATACATTTATAATGTTACGTTGTCATATATTTAAATATATAGTATATATGGATATTATTATTATTATTATTATTATTATTATTGTCATTATTATTATTCGGACTGCAATCGCTACATGCTGCCTATAATATGATATATATCATTAAAAAAGAAATTGATGTTTTAAAGAAAAAAGAAAAAAAAAACTATTTTGCTATTATTTTTGTACACATAATTATATAATATGCTTGCATTTCCTTTTATACTTGATCCATACGATTTATTTTTATTTTTTTTTATTTTAGTCACCATTAAGGGATGAGGAAAAAAAAAAAAAAAATAATAATACACTAATAAGCGCAAGTCGAAAATTTAAAGACTATATTTGACAAAGTTCTGAAAATTAATTTATCAAATATGTGGGGGGAGGTAATCCACGGTGGGATTTTGTTTTTTTTTTTTCTACACGATATCGTAGTTATACTTGTGCTGCCCCCGAAGCGGGTGCCTCTTGAAGTTAGGGACACGATATGGAGTGGTAGCTATAAGGCAGATTTTGTGGGTATTTCATATTACCAAGAATTCTTCCTTCCTTACCGCGTTTCTTTTAGGGCTGATAAAAACACTGATAATATGCACAAAAATTCGTGAAAATAGATTCAATAATGGGTATAATATCCACTACGATTATTTACACTTTGGTGATAACGTATATATAATAAGTGTGTGTACGCAGATTTGAAAATAGAAATATTCGATACATTTTCAACGTGGAGAAAAGCTGATTATAATTATAGAAACCTGGAGAGGAAAAAAAGCATAAAGAAAGTTGTCTAGTGCAGTATATATTATATCCATTACGTACTTGAAATCATTTATATACGTACCCCGGAAATAATTCTTTACGTTTAATTTTAAATGAATAAAAGAAAGAAGAAAGACACATTATGTACAAAGCAGAGAGTATGGGTAGCACGGCGGTCGGCGTCCTCTTCGAGCGCAGCTTACTTCTGACCTCTGTACCCCACGTAAGCACAGAGGTGCAGCAAAGCGTTTTGCCCATTCAAGTGATTGAATATTTAGCACCGCGGCGTACCTACGTAATTAGTTATGTGCGATAAGACTATTCAAAACGGGGAAATATTACATAATTGAAAGTAAGAGTCGCGACGTTTTCGATTGTAAAGAATGCATTTATTTATGTATTGAGAGAGATTCATTCCCGATTACTCGTAGTGCTAGTTTGACTCAATCACTTGACGCTGTGTGGATTTAAGACGTGAAATAATACGGAACGGTCTTGAATTATCGCATCCTGCCTACCCCCGCCTCAATCCCAATCCCACCCTACGCGGAGACAGTATATATTTAATTAATAGACATGCATAATCTCACACTTGAACCCCTCGTAGTAACGAACGCTGAAAATCCTTCGAAAATACCTAGACATTCACACCAACACAGATATACTTCGTCATTCAAACCGTGGCGAACTTACTGAAGTTTCATGCTCTTCTGTGTGTAGACATAGCTGTAACCTGTAGGGAGAGAATGTATTAGTTCATTTAGCCCTGTTCGTTTATTAATATATTATTTATTACAGATATTGATCAATGGAATGGAAGAAATCAAAGAATTGAACAAATATATTGTGAATAAATTGGAGAAAAATTGATCGTAAAGACAAAATAATAATGAATGAAAATTAATATTGATTTATCTTTAAAAATAAAAACGCGAGCTATACAGTTGATAACATGACATACATAATATATATACATGGAAATAGTAAATGGTACCGCCGTGCCACGCGATAGAGAAGAAAAAAGAACAAGGTATAGAAGAATAAGAGAAAGAGATAGTTCGTATAGAAGGGCGCCTTTATTAGCCGGCGTTAATAATAAACCATAAGTATTCTATATCGCATGCGAAGCTCACCGCTACAGGAACGACGAATATACGTATCCAATAAGTAAAATGTAATCCTAATTAGCGATGAGACCTAGAGAAAACACTTCAACGTGGATATTTGATATATATGGATATTAATTCCATATTGTGGATAGATTTTAAACACTTCACTGTAAATATTGTACAACTATATATATGGATATTCCATATTATGGATAAATTTAAAAACACTTCACTTGCGATGGACATTATCTTGCGGATGATGATATGCAGGGGGATCAAATTTAGAGAAGATTTCTCTCGCACTATGATTCTCCTTTATTCAATCGGCGATTATGACTAGATGAATTGCACCGTGGATAGATTTTAAATACACTATTCATTTCTATTATATAGACACTTTGATGATTTTATAGATATTTATATATTATATTCCTTTTTTGCGATCTTCATTTGCACTCACGTAGAATAAATAAAGTCTCTGAAGATTCATGTCTCACGATTACGATCGCGCGACGTATCGGATATTGGAGACGAAAGAAGATTTTTATAATAACATAACACTACGTTAAATATTTAGTATTTGAAAAGCTAGAAATTAATATACGTAAAGGCTCAGTTCACTTAACAATAGAAAAAGAAAAAAAAACACACAAAAAAAAAAAAAAAAAACAAGTTAAAAAATAATGAGACGTGTGAAAAAATAGCATAAAATTTATGTATACGCAGACCCGGGGAGAAAAGAAAATTATTCAGTGCACGGTACAGTTTTACTGAATGTATATGTATATTAATGGAAAGAGCTATAAGGCGAATCACGTAGGTATAGGTATACGCATGTAAACAAACTTGACCTTGAAATGAATTATATTTCATACCCTGGTATTGTGCTAGCGAATTTTACGATACCATGGAATAAAATAAGAAAAAAAGTGTTCATATACTACATTTCGTATACTAGATAATAATTATATCGTCTATTCATTTACTACTAGCTCACTGCTCACCACCGCAGGAACGACGAATACGTATCAAATAAAATGTAATCCTAATTGGCGATGAGACCTAGAAAAACACTTCAATCTGGATATTTTATATGCATAGATATTCCATACTCTGGATTGATTTAAAAACACTTCACTTTCGATGCACATATTCCTGAACGATGATATGTGAAGAGGGATTTCACACGGGGGGGGGGGGGGGGGGGATTTAATTTATAGAAAATTTCACTCACTATATTGGCTTAAGCTACTGTATTAAATCGGCGAATAGAATTAAAATCATTTAATTGCAGGGTAAAGTTTTGCTGAATGAATAATAGAAAAGTTTATAGGCATCGCGTATGCATGTAAACAAACTTGACTTTGAAACGAATTCTTATACTTCGCCGATGCCGGAAATTTTTTACTCGTTCATATTCAATGAAATAAGAATATCTTTCTATACCGTATTCATATCTCATATGGAGAACTACATCATCTAATATTATAAAGAGCAATAAAAGCTTTCTATACCATAATAAACGAAAGAACATTTTCGTGAGCTCCGCTGGCTGCTGCCCCCTCGACGTCACTTTGACTAAACAACCGAATATCGCGATCTTACGAGAATATATTATTATAAACTTAAACCTATATAATCACCAGTCAATTTAACCGACTTTAAAGCATTAACTCGCTAATTACGATTATTAGTTTAAGACACGAATCACATTGTTTATAGACTAATCGCTGCTACAGTTTGAACACGCGTGAAGAAAGCGACCGACGAACCTGTTGCTACCCCCGGCCAAATGCAACTGACTGGCGAACGATACGTTAGAGGGGGGGCAGGGAAGGGATTGTATTATGGGTGTCGTTACGCTGCCCCTTGCAGTGATAGACTGCAGGACGAGTCCTGATATACATTTTTTTTACGTATAATGATCGTTAGGTATTATTATATGGAAATAAACGAACGAGAACTAAGTCTTGGCGGGATATGTGGAGAACGCGCGTTGCCGTCTTACCCCGGCACTATACATGGCTAAACGACCGGATCGACGCGATCTTAATGCGAATAATCGAATATAATCCATGTTCGAACTCACGACAGACCCGAATACTTATTTATAGATAAATCACCGCTGTTATGACCTTTATTCGCGTAATAAAAAGAGGACTAGCGTTGCATCCCCTTGTAAAAAACAATTGACTGTTGACCGATGGCGCCGCGGGGGTTCGTGGAATTATCGATGTCTCGACCAATTACAGCTTCCACAACAAAGAAGGCCTTTCCTACATCTCAGGCTATCTTACTTCAACTTATACGAGGAACCCCATGCTTACACATACTCATTTACTCAGGCGCACATAATCAAATGATGTAATAATCTATGCAGATTAGCGATTGCGTGAATTATGAAACAATCGATGCAAGAATATATATTATTTAATCGATGATAAATTTGTCTTGTCAAAATTATCGCTATCCTAGCTTCATCCACTACTTTTTTTATATTTATATTATATGCTGACTCTAATCCGTGTTCGTAAATAATTTTATAGATTTTGTATAATATTATCGAATAAAGATCGCCCTATACATTTTCCAATGAATTTCCTTTTTTAATTAAGATACTGTCATACCCTGTCCAGAAAAATCATTTTTTTTTCCCTCATCGTTCATTCCATTCAGATCACTTCTATTTCTACGAAGGGTATTTGACCGTAGCGTCGAAAGTGAAACGTCTTCTATCAATGCCTTGCTATTGTTATCACTCAATCGTAACTCTAGTTGCAGGAGACACTCGCCCTGGGGGCAGCACAATCCAACAAGGTCGTCTTTGCACGTTCGAATATTGCAGACGACGCAATGGCGTTTGTGAATATATGAAGTCTAAACAACACGACGTAACGTAACATAACCTAGAAAAACTGTCATATTGACGTACTGAACATAATTGACAATAACAAAATGGGAAAGACGTCGAGAGACAAACGAGATATATACTACAGACGTGCCAAGGAAGAAGGATGGAGAGCGAGAAGCGCTTTTAAGCTCCTCCAAATAGATTCGGAGTTTCATATATTCGAAGGTGATAATAATCGATCCATTTCCGGTCACTAATTACCTTCAAAAGTTCTCATTTTACGATAATTTCACCCATTTACAGGCGTTAACAAAGCGGTGGATCTCTGCGCGGCACCAGGAAGCTGGAGCCAAGTTTTATCACGAACGTTAAAGTTAGTTTTCCTGAAACAAGATCACGACCATAACAATGCATGGAATTAATCGGAAGCTGTTTTCCATCCGTTTACAGCAAAGGGGAGAATCAAACTCCGAGAATAGTCGCCGTTGATCTACAAGCTATGGCGCCTTTGGAAGGAGTCGTTCAAATCCAAGGGGATATCACCAAAGTCAGCACGGCTGAGGAAATCATAAAACACTTTGAGAATGAGCAAGCTGACTTGGTCGTATGCGACGGAGCACCGGATGGTCGGTTCTCTGGTTGATGCTAGACCCGGGTGCTTGTAGAATATCTGACGTTATATGTATTCTTTTCAGTCACCGGACTCCACGACATGGATATCTACATTCAATCTCAGTTGTTGTTGGCTGCGCTAAACATTACGACGCACGTATTAAAGCCAGGGGGTATATTTGTGGCTAAAATATTCCGCGGGAAAGATATATCGCTGCTTTATTCCCAGCTGAAGATTTTCTTCAAACAAGTCTATTGCACTAAGCCTAGGAGTTCGAGGAATTCCAGTATAGAAGCTTTTGTTGTTTGCAAAAGCTACGATCCACCTCAGGGATATCAACCGCATATGTTGAATCCTCTCCTCACACATGAACACTGCGATTTTGACCAACTTACCGGGGTCAATAGATACATTGTTCCTTTTGTCGTCTGTGGGGACCTCAGTCAACCCGATTCAGACGCTTGTTACTCTCTTGAGGTGAATTGATGCGAGAATTTGTTGCACTGTAAGGAAGTGGTGAATCTTTATCATCTTTTGTTGCAGTATCAAGGCAAGGAGTACAAATATCATGAGCCCAACCAATCTCCTATAACACCGCCTTATCAGGAGGCGATAGCCCTGCTGGAAAAGGGCAGGCTTCAGTTGAAAAAGCCTGGTACTAGTTTGACCGTGTTCAATCAAACCGAATCATCTATTTCCGAATTTAAAGACAAGTGCAGTATCGGTTCGAGGGAGTCAAGCAGCCTGAAAGAAGAATCTCCCAGTACATCGGAACATGGAATTGATTCATCTAGTGAAATCGAGTTTGAATCACATCAATGATTTTCAATAAATTTTATTGCATTTATTTGTATCATCTTATATTTGTTTATGATTTTACCTTTTTCCTATACTCTTTCTATTCCTTACCAGATCTTACCGATTTTAAGACGTAATTCTATTCGTGTTAACTGTTTCTTTCGAAAATTCAACCCCTTGTAATTTCTGAGCTCTTCGAGTTGAAAAAAGAAATGTTTCGTCCATTTATTTCACCAAGAGAACATGTAAAAAAAATTACGACAATTTTCAAGCACATGCGGTCAAAAAGGTGCCAAAATCGAATTTGAATAGTAAGACTGTCCACAGCGCTATAGACGGTCAACGAAGACATTAAAAGACCCGCAAAACTATAGTAATCACGGTCAGTTATGGTCAGACAAGAAGTCCCCGCGCCGCTGTATACGTAAACAGAATTTTAGTCGATCAAGATGACCGAAGCATAGACATGAATACACTGATTCAGGTATTTATTTAACCGAATAATACCGTGCATTTAATAAAAGAGTATAAAAGAGCGCAGAATTAAAGATCAGTTATATACTTTGGTGTAGTTTTTAGTGGAAAAACAGCCGCAAAAGTTATTCAGAATTAGCTTATATACTGAAGTGGCATGTGATTTGAGATTTTTTTTTTTTGTATACAAAGTGGAAAAAAAAAAAATTGTCCATGTTCTCATTCCTCGCTATAAAGGCCCGCTTCACCCGCCATTTGTTTTATTAATATCGGAATATAATAATAAGAATTAATGAGTATATATAGTTGAAGACAAAAATCATCGAAAGAATTTTCTGCTACTCGTATCTCATATCGAATGATGATTGTCAATACAGGATAACCGTTGTCACGAGTGCAAGAAATTATTCTGCTGCGCTAGCTGTCGGGATTTACACGAGAAGAAGAAACACCCAAGGCCGAAAACCGACGAGGATTGTCTTTTGTGTTTGTCGAAAAAATTACCGCTTGAAAGATTGAAGAATTCTAAGTTCCTTTGCCACTTGGTCATACGTCATTTACCATTGATATGCGTGCTATGCGGTCATCTGTACCGCACCAGTTCGGATTTGGAAAATTTTTCAAAGTGTGAATACTGGCGTAGAAAAAGTCGCAATTCGCTGCTCCAAGACTCGCTGAAAAAGTTTCCGGCTCAGGCCACACCGTCACCAATCGTCAGGACGATATCCTGCCCTGCAGCAACCAGTTCACAAAAGGATTCACCCGACTCTGAGTTTCACACTTTGCAGAGTTTCACCTCGCCCCCAGAGTTGATGAGAAACACCAGTACTCCTATGCACGTTGGTGTTACTGGTCAAAGACTGCAATCCCAATTTAAGACGCCCAAGCCGCCGACGTTCTTCCTCAAAACGCCAAGGACTCCAACCGCTGTTTCGGCCCAGAATAAATCGACGGCAATCAATTTGACATCGAGCAGTGAGACAATTGAGATAGATCCGTCGCCCAGCTTGTTTTACTCGGCTACAAGTCAGCTGCTAATTTCCAAGGAGGTAAATTCTGACAGCACTCCATTCGGCAGCATCGTTTCTGGATCGAGATCTTTCATCAGTGGAGACACACCCTCGAGATCGAGCGCTGCAACGCCGAGCCGGGGTTTGTCAGAAGAGGGTTGCGGCTACTCGAGGGAATTCTTCAGGACGAATTCAGGTCGGATTTTAGAAGTTATGGAGGAACAGGAAGAGCAGGTTTCCGTCAACATGGATCTGACCGAAGCGCAGGATCACCTTTCTCCAGTATCTACTTCAGACATGCCAGATCCTTCGAGTACGTCGGTAGCTGAGCCTGCCAGAGATGCATCTAAGAAAGTGCGGTTCTCTGATCAGCACCAATTCATGGCAGCTGAGAGTACGGTGGACCCAGTGTCAGACAGCGAAGAATTTTACGAAGCCCCGGAGTTACCAGCGGAGAAATCAGTCGCTGAGAAAAGATCCGATGCTCAAATGATGCGAGAGAACGAGGACAACTCCGACAAAGAAAATCTTGGTAGTCCGGAAAATTCAAAGGTGACAAGCCCGCAGGCCTCGTCATCTGCAGCCCCTGCAGCTGCGACATCCTCGCGTGTTGTGATGATGGTTGTTGTCGAAAACGGATTCGAAATTTCATCGACCAGTCTGGTACCGCTGATCAGTTCAAGCCTCCAGAAACTGGAACGAAATCCACTGTCTTCTAGTATCTGCGCTTCGTCATTATCCAATATTTCAAATCAGTTGCAAACTACACCCAATGGATTAGTGCGATCTGTTTCAGCGGTGGACAGCTACACTACTTCGTCAACTATAGATTATTACTCAACTAGAATGAGCCCGAATTCAACGGCATCTCACAACCAGCCTAGCTCGTCGTCAACTTCGTCAGGGAATGGTGGAGGTGGGATTTTGTCGGCGATGGCACAAGCCATGAGATACGCCTTCAGAGGAATTCCAGGTAAGGATTATTCCTTGTTATTTATAACTGACGTGAAATGCGAATCAACGATTTATTATAATTCATAATATATGTGTCTGAAAAAAATGGGAAATTCTTTCAGGAGCGGGTCCATCGAAAGTTTCTCCGAGCGGAGGATTGGACAGCTTCGATTCAAACTCGTCAGGGTCTTCGACCGGCAGCTCGCGATCAAGTGCATCTAGTTTCTCGACGATCGCTACATCGCTGTTGCATCGCCGTCCTGGTAAACGTTCGAGAGATCCGATCAACGACGCGGTATTAGCAAATCGTCGCGAGCCACGTAGTCCTCGTAACGAGCCGCTCAGTCCGGTGGCAAAACGACCGAGAAGCTGGCACAAGATTAGGGGAAGAGACCCCATTGCAAGAATGCGCAGAGACACACCACCCGCAAATACGACCCGAGGAGTTTCGTCGGAAACACAACATTTCCAACAAGGCTCTTTATCAGTCGGTGATACGGTTCTGCCATTACCATCCAGAGCTCACCAATCGACTCAGACTGATTAATTTTACCCAAACTGTTTTCAAATCTGAACAATTCCAACTCCGAGAGTGTCGATGCCTCAAGACCGACATTAGTATATGAGATTTGTTTGCTGATCGGTGTTTCGCACAGTATAAACTTACCTCTAGGTGTCTTTACGATCGCTATAGACTGTGCTGAACAAATCGGAGTCGAAGTCATGATATTTTATACCCAGTATGTAACTTAATTTAATTATTTAATCGTTCTTCGTTGTCTTGTTAGTAATTGTATTATTTTTATTCATTTATATGACCGAGATTTGATCGTGATAATTAATTAGGAGTATAATCATAATAGCTAGAAATATATATATGAATGTAAAATTTTTTTCTATCAATTGTTCCCATAATAAAAATCACAACTCTATATTGATATCATATGCGAATCGGTGTGTTTCAATGCAACCTTAGTACCCCATTGCAGCTGCCACACCTCGTTCAGACAGAATATCTATATACATATACCTTATACCCGCGGAGCTCACAATGATCGAACCGCGCCGGAGAGCACGGGGTCGTCGACCCTGGGCTGGGGTTGGCGGTAACCTGGTTACGGAGTAGAGGCGCAGACTAATATCACAGCATCTCTGCGTCCCTGATTATGGACCCGTATCCCGACTCCCTCTGGTCTGGCGCATGCGCTCATACGATGCGATTGTACCGTATGATTTTTTCGTACTATGAGCGGTGGTGTCTACGGCGGTGGTAAGTTGCTCCCAGTCTTTAATAAATGATCGAAATAATATGCCAATTAATGGGCGAAAAATAAATCCGGGAAATCGCATCGGCGACGTTGACTAGCCTATAGTCTATTACCCAATAAATAAATCCCCCAATTTTCATTGTTACGATAAATGAAAGAAAAAGCGCGGGTATATCATTTTTCATACATTTTCACACCCGTTCTGTATATACCTACACAGACGAAGTCGGTGCTATTATATTTGACATTGGTCATCAAAGTTTGCGCGTTGGATATGGCGGTGAAGATTCTCCGAAAGCCGAAGTACCCACGAGTATTGGGGTCTGGGAGGATAATGTCGCCGATAATCAACCCGACAATCTTCAAACGGCAAAGAAACGATTCAACATCGACACCACGGCTATACAAGTCAGAAAAAAAGGTGAGAGTTCTTAGAGAGCATATAAATATATTAATTTCGTCATCGAATTAACCGAACGTTAAATTATCGCGTCTGCAATTACAGATATGGAGATAATTAGCTTGATGAAGGACGGTATGATCGAGGATTGGGACATGTTTGAAAGACTCGCCGAATACACGTACAAAAATCGACTCCACGCGGTCGCCGAACACCACCCAATACTGATGACCGAATGTCCATGGAACACGAGATTCAAACGTGAAAAGCTCCTCGAATTAATGTTCGAAAAGTTCAACGTACCAGCAATGTACATATGCAAAAACGCCGTCCTAGCTGCTTATGCAAACGGAAGATCAACCGCTATGGTTGTCGACAGTGGGGCTACTCACACCAGTGCTGTGCCGGTCCATGACGGATACGTTATAACCCAAGGAATAGTCAAGAGTCCTTTGGGTGGTGACTTCGTTACCATGCAGTGTAAACAGTTTTTAGAAGAGAGGGACATCGATTTGATACCAGCCTGCCTAGTGGCGTCTAAAGGTACGCATAAATCCGCACCAAATGACCAAAAAAATCGGTAAAAAATCTGTCATTTGTTTAGACGTTGTCAGGGAACAGGATCCACCGCGTTGGACTCGCCGTCCAGGCCCCCAACCGACGACAACGTGGCTCAATCACATGGTCAGAGAACTCCTGCAAGATTTCCAAACAAATACATTGCAGATATCGGACGGTCCTTACGACGAAGAGATCGCCAATGCTTTGCCGATGAAACGTTACGAATTTCCAACCGGTTTTAACGACGATTTTGGATCAGCGAGGCTCATGATACCGGAAGCACTTTTTGACCCTAGTAACGTGAAGGGTGTTGGTGCTAGTATTCTTGGTATTGGTCCCCTGGTCACTACCAGCGTTGGAATGTGCGACATGGACATTCGCCCGGTGAGTTTAAATTTTCGTAAAAACTGGAGTGTCCTATTCGATGAAACAAGAATCGGTGAATAACACGGTGTCTTTTTCGCAGAGTTTATACGGTAGCGTGGTTGTCACAGGTGGGAACTCCTGTCTGGCAGGTTTTAGCGATCGATTGAACAGGGATTTGGTCAGCAAAACACCACCGGTAAACATTTTTTCGATTCTCTTGGGGTTTTCTATGTCGTCCGAGGATCAATTTCACCGATAATTTATACGTAAAACTTCATTTTCAGAGTATGAGACTGAAGATAATATCTGCGAATAGTACGAGCGAGCGAAGATACGGGGCCTGGATCGGTGGCTCGATCTTAAGTTCGCTTGGATCGTTTCAACAAATGTGGTTGTCACGTCAGGAATACGAAGAGTCTGGTAAATTGATACTGGATCGATGCGCGTGAGAAGTCAATCAATTAGAAATATAACATAATATGCAATACGCTTTTTAGATAAAAAAAAAAAAAAAAAAAAAAAAAAAAAACTATATACCTACTATAACTCACTCGTCTTATTATTTCGGCAAATGATTAATCTGCCCTGTTCACTGCAGCCGCTTGAAATAGATTATAGGTATAGAAGAAAAAAATATCAACTGCAATGCAAACTTTCGTGTGACTAATTTTAACCCAAGTAATATATCGAATGAAATAATATCAGTGTTAGAGGGGCCGTGTTGAAGTTCTGAATTTGAATATTACTCACAATTTTCAGAAAGGGAATAATATTCCCGAGAGTCTACATAGCCGATTTAAAAAAACTTTCAAACGAGGCATACCGGAGGTTCAAACTCCCGAAGCTAAAGATCCGAAAGACCAAAGCTGCGAAGCTTGAAATTTGCGCATGTATTTATTCAGTGTTCAATAACTCGGGCTGTACCAATCGTACCGAGACGAACAAGGAGTCAAATTAATCGTTTTGAGATTAACTTTTTGGAACAAAAAAAAAAAAGTTTCAAAATCCTCTTGATTATTTATGACGTCATGAAGTTATAGATTGATGTAGATGAAATGGATTTCCGTACAGAGGGTCTCGATTGGAATGAGCTATTTCTTGTCTCCACATCTTTAGAAATATATTTTGAAATTTGAAATTCGGAACTTTAACCCAGCCCTGTGTTAGACCCGAATAATATTGGAAACTATACAATATACACACACACCTATTAATATATGTAAAACTATTTGAAACTTATCGAAGTATATCGAAGTCGTCAATTTAAGGGGGGACAGTACTGAAAATTTGACAAAAACCGTTTTTTATTATTTTAAATCACCAAAAAAGGTCCGATCAAAAATCGCTTCCTACAATTTTTAGATATTGGTAACATGTGTATTGAAAAAAAATATCAACCTTCTGCGATAAAAGTGTATGCGCAGGAGATCTTTTGTAGAAAATTTCCTTCGAATCACTGCGAAATGTCTCCTGCGCATACACTTTCATTGCAGAGGGTTGATATTTTTTTCCAATACACATGTTACCAATATCTAAAAATTGTTGGAAGCGATTTTTGATCGGACCCTTTTTGGTGATTTAAAATAATAAAAAACGGTTTTTGTCAAATTTTCAGTACCGTCCCCCCTTAAATTGATCATCAATCGCATTTATTGGTATTTGTCTTTGCTAAGTATTATTACGATGTAGGTATAATAATCTATATATTATCAAATACGTGTAGTTTTTAAATAAATTTAATATTATACAACAACAACAACAACAACAAAAAAGGTAATAAAATTGACTGTATTCAGTGAATATGCAAAGTTTGATTATTTCGTTTACTTATTCTATATGTCTCTTCCTGTATTAATACCCAGGTAGCAAAAAATACTCTTTGACTTACATCAGTCCCTCAATCAACTAAACGCCGACTGAATGCCGTCGAATGTCCGCTTATGAGTCTTGACTGACAAAACGGACATTCGATGGCATTTAGTACTAGTCTCTTAGTCGATCAAAGGACTAATATAAGTCAAAGAGTATATCTTGTGCTATCTGGGAACATCACATCGTTTTCCCGCTGTATCTAAACTTTTCAGTACCATATAGTACAGTGAATCCGAGCTTTGGTTCTAACGATTACTAGTATATGAGTATAAATGTTGATGTCTATATATGTACAGTTGAAATATCTACATTACAATCAATGCATTGTAAAAAAAAGAAAAATTGAACCAAAAATAGATACTACATATAATTATAGATGTTCATTTTTTTTTTTTTTTTTTTTTCTAAATCTTTTTCTCAACGGTTTGATCATTATCGGGGAATTAAATAAATGGGATTAGTTTAATCTAACCTAGTCGCGTTGGTTGGGGTAGTTTACATATGGCATTGTGCACTGGCATTGATATCCATCCAGCTAAAGCGATTCCTAGCGAGTCAGCCAGAGTCGTTATTCCTAGTGAAAATTCCCGATCTTCTTGCGGCACCTAGAAAAATAAATCGGGTTATGGTAATTGAGGGAAATTCCGAGACAGTTCTCGGTCATTGGAACTCACCTCTTTTGTCATTTTGTAAAAAGTATTGACGTACGCGCCGCCACCGAGAAGACCCTCCCACAATACTATCGCGAAAATTATCCAAATATTTGGAATGTAAAAGTACAAGGTCTCGAATAGCAGGATGAAGACGTTGATCAGCTAACATGAAATGAAGAAAATCGTTTTTAGTTTTAAATTGCGTAAAACATGAACCATAAGTGGAGCCATAAATCGATGATAAATCGATAATCATATTACCTGAAAGACTGACATCAGCCAGATTTTGTTGATCGTGATTAAATTAACCGACGATCTTGAGATGAATACACCGATTTGGTAATCGACCTGAAGCCATCTATACTGTTCGGCATGGCTCAACCAGATTCCTTCGAAATCGATCAGTTCGAACTATGAAAAGGGGTGGAATTAATATGAGAAACGAAAGACCTCAGGTGATTCAATGCTCATTTTTACCACTCACCAATCCTTGGTTGATAAAGTACTCGAACAGGTAGACGAGTCCAATTGGTATCATGTACTTGAGGAGCCCCGGCATCAGGGCTAGTTTTTCTCTCAGTGTTTTTTTCGGACCAGAAACGATCTGCTCAATGCTTTCTCCTCCTCGTTTGAAGCCCAGTTTGGGAGTAGTTCCTTTCGGATGTACCAACAGGCCCCAGAATGCCAAAGCCTGAATTACCGGCACAATAATCATTACTAAAAGCGTGGTTTCGGTGCTGAACCACATCGCTAAACCAGCGTAGGATATCGCCCCGATGACACCAGCGCCACCGGTTCCTGACGACCATGTAGATATGACATTTCTGAGGGAACGAGATGAAGGAGGTTTATGTAACGTTCGCTTAATTGACATTCAACTTCTCCTTATCTTTATTATTAACGTTAGTTTGGGAACAAAGATTCATAAGGCTTGACGAAATATGCTGAAGCAATAAAGATAACGCACAAGGCATTCAAATTGCTTTTAAAGATTACCAAGAATCAGTTATAGCTGAAAAAAAAAAAAAAAACGCGCGTTGAAAATAAAAACTGGGAAAAAACAAACTTGAAGATTGTTACGGTTTTGGATCAGCGATGTATATTTATAATATTGTGCGATTGAGCGATAAGCATAGTTTTTGCAATTTTTGAGTAAGTTTATATAAAGAGCAACGAACTTGTGATAAAAATGACTGTATCCCAGGAAAGTAACTTCTCCCAATCCAGAAGACAGCGATGTTAGAACTACCCCGAAGATCGCAAGCCATTCGGAAGCGGCTAGAGCCACTAAGATGAATCCAGCACCAGCGGATACAACGCAGAAGGCTAATCGTAGGCTGTAACAAAGTTTTTCATTCAATTTTATCGAACCTCCAGGATCATGATATAGGAAGAAAATAAAAAATAAAAAAAAAAAAAAATTCGAGCTATACTCACTGTACGAAAAACGGCAAGAACGGCGCGATAATTTTCACCGATAAAGCGGGTAGAATGTCGGCCAAAAGTATAGCACCTGTTGATAGTGTGTTACAACTTCTTGCTGTCGTCGAGTTACCAGACGATTGCGAAGTTGAAGACTGAACAATAATAGTTTATCTCAAGTCACATTTATGATATAATGCGGGTATACATATATGAAAAAAAGGCGGAGATCGCATCGTACTGTATTCAATTATATAGTAGTACTCACCGTAGTACTGAACTTGCTCTCAATAATGTCATGAGCCGCACTGAGCATAACCACGTATCCGTAATTGTTGCACAAGCCAAGTATCCAAAAGGCAACTAAATTTCTCCATCTTGTTACTCTTGTGATCTGATCTTCAACGCTGGATATATCCTTTTGCGGTTCTGTGATAGCAAATGATTTTTTGACCATTTTATAATGGAAGGACTGATATAGTGTATATAAGGTGAATGACCAATCAATAGATGTAAACACAATTCAGGCGTAAGTACATTCAGCAATAAACCAATGTTAATTATTATATCACCGCATTATCCTCAAACTGGTATATAGTTAACGTTTCCTTAACAGGATAAATATAGAGTTGCTCGCCACACGTCTTTCGATAACGACTGCTGGCACGACTTTCTCGAATAATTTAGAACTGCTCGGCTCTTCTCAGAATCACAATTATCAATATATATAGAATGCGACTATTAGTGGAGAAAAAAAATAAAAATAAAACAAAAACAAAAACAAAACGAACACAAACATCGGACGTTGTAGATGTATGTGATCACTATAACAATAACAGCTCTTCTGACATCCTCTGCCTTGTACGACCGAGGCTCGACTATAGGCGTTACTGCTTACGGCAAGAAAATTGCACAACGCAATATCTTGCGGGTTTATTCTTACTGACCACATTCTGACCGTACAATAATTGGCTAGTTCTTAACGATTCCGCTATAAAATTCCCATGCGACATTCGCGGCGTTGAATCGCGACCATGACCCTGATCTTCAATCCGGTCGAGCCCCTTATGCTGTACAGTGATCACGTATCGTTGTAAAGATCAGATGATTTTTTGATACAGCTTTCCTGGACATTTGTCAAACCCGCGAAGTTTATTCCTTACCCGATACATCCTGGCTGTAAATCGATGATATAGAACTCAGCGGTCTCTCGAAATCGGCTGAAATATTGTAACTCCGGTATGCAGGCATAATTTCTATACGATCTTGAAATACCTGACATCGCACCTGTCAAAATATAACTACACTCTCAAGGCTCTATGGTGAACATTGATACGTTGATGTTTGTCAATGATATTTATGATCGCTCAGTTTGTTTCGAGTGTGTATTTCGAGCACAATGATCAAACTCTTCGGTATTGTGAAATACCTAGTTAAACGAATTCCCATGAATTTTCGAATTGAAGATAAAAAGTTTGTCGTTCGAAGGAAAGAGGTTTTTCATCAACCGTTGATGAAGCAATGTGATGTTCGCGAATAAAATTCAGTGTAAGAAGATAACGGCTGAAAATAGCCTCGCGATTATCAGTCAAGGCTATGCATACTCCATGGACAATGTCATTTATGCCAGTACTTAGAGGTCATTCCGACGACAAATGCTTATTGTAATTATATCAGTAAACTGCTGCAGCAGGAATGATCGGTAAATTCCGGTTGCACAACTCGTGTGTGGACTTGTGTGCAAATATATAGACGGATTTTTGTCGATTATATCTATACAGTACTTGACATTCAGAACTCGTATATTATTACATATAATTGCCCATAATATATGCTTTCTGCATTGCGAATCAGAAAATTACAACATCTTTAGTTTCATTCACCGTATAGAGGATAAACTTTCACCTCTCACTGACAGATAAGTTGTGGGATCTATATAGTAAACTCGTACGGGTATATTACATCTATCGGAAGGTTTCGCAATGCCAAAACGTGCCGGCATAGGTATATTTATATATATATATATATGCGTAAGAAGCCTGCAGAAAACAATTACTCATCGGTTGTTTAAAGAACTTCATTGATCGCTGGTGGTCATTTATTTTATTTTATTTTTTTATTTTTTTATTTTTTTACTGTTAATTCGAGTAGCATTTTGTCTTATGACCTCGGTGGGCGTCGTACTACAATATGCAGAGAAATCGGCCATGAAATCGAATACTGTAGTCTACCATCAAACTGTGACTTCAATTGAAATCTATACGATTGGTATTCTCCTATGTGTTTACTATACATAGATGATTCAATCTTTCAATTTTTCAATAGAATTCCATTAAAAGTTGTCTGAATTCCAAGCATACGATACGATGATGCGAAACTCTTGTATTACAGTTGTAGAAAACACTTTAAGGAAACTTCTTTTTATAAGATTGATAAATCCTACTTGACAGATACGAGGATTCCGAAGGCTAAAGTAATCAGTGATTAGGCGAATTGTAATTGAAATTCATTGTATATAATTTGAGTAGAGCGAAAAAAATCAACCGCCACGAATGCGTTTTTGAAGTAATTTTCAGATGTGCGACGAGTTACCGGCTGAAGACCTAGTTTGAATAGACTCTTTCCGATAATTAGATGTGATAAATACCTGTAGCTACGCTTTCTTTATCGATATTCATTCTCCAATTGATTAGAGCGGACCAGGAGCTTCGGTGGCTGCAGCAGTACCACTGGATCAATAACGCTTCCTCGCGTAGCAGGCCGACGTATTTGAAAGATGAACGAAACTTTATCGTAGCGAAGAGTGTCCACTGGCTGTTTTGGAGCCTGTTAATCAAGGATCCTATGCAGTTCCATAAGAACCACTTTAATGTTGACAGCAGGAGGCCATCGAGTGGCTATAATCAGCTCATTACCTTTTCTCGAAGATAAGACTCTCCCACCTTGATCATAGGCTCCGTGTTCGATCAGCCAACCAGCCAATCATTAATGACAATCTTGCAGGTTGGGCTTATCGAATAAATCGCAATAAATACTTAGCGGATGAACAACATGTCACACGAGATGAAACGGTATGCTTGTACCGCGATCTTATCGTCGATCATCAGGAAACGAGTTCTAAACTACAGGCGGCAATAACAATAGGCAATCGATTAATCTCTTGATAAGCTGTATAGTATCAGTATAGCGAGTAATTGACTAATCAGATTGATATAGACGAGTACACAGGTGTAAAGAATTATGAGGAATTAAAAATACGTGACTATAGTTATAAACGTATAGTGTGGATATTCATATCTGCAGGATCTCCGGACCGTGAAGATGAGATGAATCCGTGGTGTAGAATTGGGATCGATTAGTTGCAAAAATATGTTTTGCATCGTCGAGCCTTGTTATTCTAAACGAGAGAATTGCCGACAACTGTTGTTTCATCACTTGAAGATCGATACATAAATGATAGCGTATCAGATCTTCACTCGTAAGAATGTGTCCGATGAATGGATACCTATTTGTGATACTAATACGAAAGCGTACATGTTTTAAATACTATATCTAACGCACAAATATATACGTAATGCGTGCGTAAGTAAATCAATTTCTTTTTATTCAGTCCTGTAAGTAGTGCGACGCATTGTGGTACTATACATGCCTTCATTGTCTAATTCGCTCACTTACAATTAATTGAGCAATCGATTGACGTCGATATCTGCATGAACGTGAGACAAACAATAAGCACGCCTTCAATCTTTACCAACTCTACGATTGTCTGTATATTGCAGATTATTCGTACATTCAGTAATTATTGGCGCCAATCGCTTAATTCATTCGAGTCGCTATGTTCTATATGGAGGTTGTTGACTCGTCGGACCACTAGTGGCAATTAGAATATTCAATATCTCTTAATCTGCACACATCATGATGATTTCTACTTGGCAAGGCACGTGCGCGCCTTAATGATGTATATATGGGAGATACATTCGAATAGTGAGAAATCTTTGAAATTTTTATCATCGGAAGATAGATAATTGAAATGTTCACTGCCAAAATTTCAAGTCGATTCACTACACCGTTATTGAGAAATCAATTTTTGAATTTGCTTCTTATACACGTAGAGGTATGGAGTGCCGATAAGGTTAGTATGAAATCTTTCGTGTCACCCGCGCGGTAAGTTAGATTTCATACTAATCTTATCGGCTCTCCATACCTCTACGTGTATAAGAAGCAAATTCAAAAATTAATTTCTCAAAAACGGTGTAGTGAATCGACTTGAAGTTTTGGCAGTGAGCATTTCATTTATCTATCTTTCGATGATAAAAATTTCCAAGATATCTCACTTTTCTGAATCTATCTCCCAAACATCCTTAAAAGCCATACAACGCATGTTCAAAAGTCGCAAGTGTAAGATAGTCAAGAAGAGATCAACGCCGTTTGAGCATGTCGGTGTATCATGCGAATGATACGATTGATGATATCACGCCTGATCCAACGATCGTAAAAACTGACGCTACATGGGAGTGAGTTGGGTTGCCTATCGTCCTGTCTCACCGATATCGACAACGTGCATTGTTCCGGTCGGTAAGTTAGGATTCTTCTTTCTCGCCAGCGGAGTGATACCGTTTCTTTCAACCGAGCAGAAGTGGCATGCATGCATGACATAGATTCAATATGGCCACTAGCTGATCTTGGTGAGTTGCGCGAGAGACGATTTTAGGTAAGAATCTGATGCGACTGGCCCTGAACGGAACGAGTAACGACTATAGAGGAGTGTAGTCGAGAGACGAGAGACGAGAGACGTAAAGCGAAAAGCGAAAAGAGACGTAACCTCAAACCTACACAACAGCTTAAACATAATATAATATAGCCGAGTCTCGGCTGTTTTGGAATCGAAAATGCTCGTCTCAAATAAATCGTTTTTCTTATAATTTGTCTAATAATTCTGTAGTTACGAACAATGTCAATAAAATAAACGAATGAATAAAAAAAAAAAAAAGCTAATAATAAGTTAAGATGCGTTTATTTAACCGTTAATTAAACTAAGTTCATGGTTTTATTGTCCCATGAACGCAGAGCGAGACGAGATATTATGTATTACGTTATGACAATTTCGTGTTCATTTAATTATCGATAGAGTGATATGTTGCCTTCAACGGGATATTTCAAGGCAATCAATTGTCCATTTTATGACAGTGGCTTGTGCGAGAGGCCCTATTGTCACTTTAAACATCCACGAAGAGGTAATATAAACTTTAATTATACATAGTCAAATTTATATCAAACTTCCTCCTCTAACGCCCATCGATACGCGATTATCATACCCTCTATACCCCATCCCGACGAATATCTTGAACTAAAAGATTTACTCTGAAATCTCGCGGACTTAAACAATTGAAAGATTTGCCAGAGTCAAGGCACCTGTTCTCCCCCTCCCCCCCTCTCCTTCTCGAGGTTCGCCAATCTCTCATGGCCACCATAATTTTTCATTTGCCTACACACACGCACACACACGCATACATGAAAAGAAATGCATAACTGTGTGTGTCATTGAAAAAAAAAAAAAAAAAAAAAAAAAAAAAATGACTATAGCATGAGATCTTCGTACAGCATCGAGGTGTAGAGAATACTTGATCCTGGGAACACCTTGTCTAATATGTTGACATTGCAAATAATTGAATAAAATAAAATAAAACAAAATAAAAGAAATGAATATAATATAATATTCCCATTTTTATTCCCATCCTACAGACGATGGCTCGGCTAACTCAGGGGTACCTAATCAAATGGTGGCATCGAACGAAGGAGAAAGAGCCACCGTAGGATCGTCGGATTCTAATACCTTTCAAGAACTTGTCTCGCAGGCGGTAAAAAAGGTGTTAGCCGACCGTGAGGGTAATGATACGGGTAAAATATCAGATAATATTGTCTCCAGGGTGGTCGAGGAACTAAATCCAACTCTTAATTCAGCATCAAGTTCTGTTTCACATCAAGAAATGCTGGTCACTAAACCAGTGGTACAGTCGATACCCTGTGTTTATAATCCCACTCCCATAGCCGAACTGAAGAAACGGCATATTCCTGTTGTTCCTTACATGCCTACTAGAGAAAGCAAGGTCGCTGCTAAGAGGAAGTCTTCGCCAGAAGGATTCAAGCCTTGGTTGAGAATTTCGCAAGAAGTTTCTAACTCTCTGGACAATGTTATAGCCGCTCCTAGCTATTCGACGGGAAAAGTTATGGAGATAACTTACAAGCCTACGGCTATATCGAACAGCGGAGGAGAGACTAATTACGTTCAGAGTTATATACCGACGATAAAGTCAGACTCTTCTTCGCCAAATTCATACGAGGATGGGAACTCGAGTGATCATATATTCAAGACCAAAGACGAGTATAGACCGAGGTCTAAAAAGCGGCGGGAAGAGTATGTGCCAAAAAAACTGAAGGCTCCTTTGAACGCTGTGCAGCAATTGGAGGAGCCTGTTTTAGGCCAGTTGGAAACCGACTTGGAGACTGTTAAGGAGATTCTTATCGCTGAACAGGAGAAGACCGGACGTCTGGGAATACAGGAATTACAAAACTATGACTTGGGAATTGAACCGCAATTTTCTGACGAAGACATGGCGGATAAAACGGTCGACAAATCAACCAAAGATGTAGATAAATCCGATCTGAACGCTGCGGGAGCTGATAAAAGCGAAGACAAATCTAGGGGCAGTCACAAGTCTGGTAGCAGGTCAAACAACGATAGAGAAGGCAAAACTGAAGCCACTAAACCCGCCGAGCGAAGAGCCAGTCTCACAAAGGACAGGGAAAAGTCTAAGGATAAATCTGATAAGGATAAAAATCGGAAGGAGAGACGGAGTAGCGGTACAAATAATCAAGAAAAGGATTTAAAAGATGTCGACAACCGGGAAGGAAGCAAGGACAAGGACAAGGACAAGGACAAGGACAAGCACAAGCACGGTTCAAGCTCTAAGGACAAGCACCATTCCTCCTCTTCTAACAAGGGCAAAACTAGCCGAAGTTCAAAGGAGAGAAGGGACAGCAAGCATAGCGACAAGGGGGGCGAAAAGAAGAGCAAAGACTCTTCTAGGTCGAGTAAAGAGAAGGACAGAAATGTCGGAGGTAAAAGTGAGGACCGAAGTCAGAAGTCTAACAGTGACGATAAACGCAAAAGTAAATCTAGCTCGTCGTCTAGCAGGGATAGACACTCTTCTAATAAAAGGGATAAGAAAATGCCAAGGTCGAGTAGCAAGTCGAGTACTTCGAGCAAGAAATCTGACTCCAGAAAAAAGAGCAACGACGAAACTTGCGCCGGCGAAGATCACGACGAAAAGGAGAATAGCCCTTCGCTAAGGTTCAGATCGTCTTCTCCTTATTCTGAGGAAATATTCGAGATATCAGACTCTGATCACGACATCGAGGAAGAATGCCTGAAAATATTTCAGGTATGAACCGCAGGGTGTAGAAGAGGAAGGGACTAACTTTTAACTTCTTTTTACCCGTCGATTATCTATCATTTTTCTTCCTCAAAACAGGAATACGAGGTATCAGAGCACCCTAAAGAACCAACGACAAAAGATCAGCCACGCCGAGAGCCAGACGAGGTTGAAGAATCGGGTAAAAAGAGAGTGGCTCATCCCTCTGCCAGTCAATATACAGAACACAAGAGGGTTCCCAGGGAACCACCAAAGGTGCCAATAAATCCTCAGCTAAGATTGACCGAGCGATGGCGAATGAGGAGAGAAGCAATTGCTGCGGAAAAAGCGGCGGTCGAAGCGTCGTCGCCGAGTACTGCGAGTAAAAATTCTTCCCCGACTTCCCAGCCTTCTTCAAATTCGGCAACCAGGACTGATCAGCTAATAAATGGAAATGGTAATTCAATTGGGTCCGTGAAACTTCCGGCGTATGCCTATATTCAGTTTATTATTTCTTCCAACAGGTCGTTTGAGGATCGCCCACGTACCGTATGCAACATCCCTGGCATTGGCTAAAAAAAAAGTCTCACAAGCTATGAGCAAGAATTTAGAAAACAAGACTGTTGCACAAACGGCTAAAGGCTCTCGGGTCGCTCATGTGCCTCAAGTTGTGAGTTTGAACCCCTATTCGCCTGGTTTCACATCTCCAAATCTACTACTTTGTCTGTTTTCAGATTCCTCAGCTAATACGACCTGAACCGTTGCACGTAGCGACGCAAAAGTTTCCTCTGAATGTACGCCAGTATTACGTAAACATGATGCAAGATGTATGCGTACAAATATACACAAACGGCGAAGACGCCGCGGAGAGAGCTCTGAGGGAAGAATTAGCTTGTCACGAACGTTGCAAGGCTGTACCAGTTTACAAGAACTCTTGCATGCTGGCAACGCATCGTCTAAGAAAGGAATTGGACCAGAGATCTTCCACCGAAACCTGCTCATCTAACGCCAGTGGAACAGTTTCACACGAGTCGGTTCTCGCGGGGAAATCTAAAGGCTCTTGGAGCGTTGTAAAGACGAAGAAGTCGGTTACGGAATTCAAAGGAGCATTGTTATATGCTATGTTATCCAAGTGGATAATGACTGAGGAACAGCTCAGAGAGAATGGGTTTCCAAGACCACATCCGGACGGACCTACGGTTGAGAATTATTCAAATTTTTCTGGTTTCATTTCTATGACGAAGTCGTAGGTCACGTTTTTCGGGATTTCAACATCGCTCCGCTTATTTTCATTCCAGGGCCGCGTTAAGATGTACGTAACGAACACCCGCAATCAAACTATACTGTCTAAAGTACCAAACGAGAGGTTCTGCAGTCGGTGTAACCAGCCGTACATGGTGGACAAACACGGGAATTCGGTGGCTCAACAAAACTGCATATATCACTGGGGCAGAAAGTTTACGATAAGAGGTGAAGGGAAGTACAGTTGCTGCCAGCAGTACGGATCTGCGGGTGGTTGCTGCGACGCCAAAACCCACGTCTGGGATTACGTTGATTACGAAAACCTCCGCGGATACGTTAAGACTTTACCAAAAGGTCCGAGATCCCACTCTCTCCTCGTTCGATACCTCGTTCATTAATTAAGTTTAAACATATTTGTACAAATAATGAATCCTTTACTCTCCTTTACTCCCCAGATTATATCGCAGTTGAAGAACAAGGCGTCTATGCCTTGGACTGCGAGATGTCCTACACCACTCAGGGCCTCGAATTAACGAGGGTGACCGTTATCAACGAGGAATGCAACGTAGTTTACGAAACTTTGGTCAGACCGGTACACCCTGTCATAGACTATAACACAAGGTAACTAACTAATAGTTGCATATTATGGCTTGTTAATCGATAGAAATTTGTGTGTAAAGTTATGAGGAGAATGATGATGATGATGATGATGATGATGATGATGATGATGGTAATGATAATAAGAAGAAGGAAACAAGAATAAAAATGATCAATATTTTCTTTACATCGATTCAGATTCTCAGGGATTACAGAGAAAAATATGGAAGGAGTTACCACGACTTTATTAGACGTTCAAGCTACGCTATTGTCGATGTTTTCGGAAAAAACTATATTGATTGGTCACAGTTTGGAAAGCGATTTTAAAGCGTTGAAATTATTACACGATACTGTAGTAGATACGAGTATTATGTTTCCTCATCGCAATGGGTATCCGCAAAAGAGAGCTCTGAGAAATTTGTGCTCTGAATATCTCCAAAAGATTATTCAAAACGATGGTGAGTTAATTGAGCTTTTTATCTATCTATCGTACTATACACAAGTATTATATATGATTTTGGAAATTAAGCTGTTATGAATTGAAACCGATTTTTTGTCTTTTCATTATCAGTCGGGGGTCACGACAGTAACGAAGATGCTGTTTCGTGCATGGAGCTGGTTATGTGGAAGTTGAAGGAGGAAGCTAAGTCGCAATAAATATAACTAGGAGAGAAATATAAAAAGAAAGAAAAAAAGAAACAGAAAAGAAAAGAAAAGAATAGAATGCCGTTAAATTTTCCTGTAGCTTGCGTCTACACGCGGTTTAAAATATCACCCTGAATAATTTCTACTCATATTGATAAGTAGTCTGCAGGAGGTGGTGAGATCTTTCTTTTTATCGCAGATGATTTTCTTTGATCGTTTTATTTTTAGTTTATTTTTATTTTTATTTTTTTTCGAATATATATATATATATATATATATATATATATATATATATATTATACACATATATATATATATATACATATACATGTATTAAATATTGTTCACTCATCATCGATATATCATGTATATATTTGGCGCAAAGTACAGGGAGATGGGTAATAACGGTAATCGAATAAAATCTCCAATTTACTGTTATTCCTTTAATATTTCGCAATTCATATTTTTGTACTTCGTTACCTATTTATATTATGCACAATTAAAAGAAGAAGACGAAAAAAAAATAACAATAATAATCGACGATATCAGTTACAACCCCGCTATATTTTATTTACCATATCCTTCTTTTCCTCGTAAATTACGTAACGATCGATACACTCGATAATCGAATCTATATATGTATGTGTGCCTAGTTAAAGTCCAGTAGCATATAGATCGTCTATATTGAGTAAATGAAGGTTTCAATTTTCGCGGTGTTATTTTATTGTAGAACTAAAAGGCTGTGGATTAACGCTGTTGAGTGTTGAGTATCCGAGAGAATCCCCCCCAACATCTAATACAAGAACATCTCGCCAGCTAGCGCCACTATACAATAGGTGTTGCGAATAAACGCGGCAAATATACTATAGTACTACTATATTGTTTTTTTTTTTTTTTTTTTTTTTTTAATTTTTATTTTCGCGCACGCGTTGCAACACGCTTTTATACGTGCTTTAAGCGCCCTAAACAAACACCCATTTAAAGACAATGAATAATTTAGCGGGGGGTATGAAAGCCCATGAGTTTTTTCGCTTTTTTCTTTTTTCTTATACTTTTCATTGTTGTTGTCCAGGCGACAAAGAAACTGCTTGAGGTACTACCCTATAGGTAGTCCTTTTTTTTTTTTTTTTTTTTCTTTTTGAAAGAGAGAAAAAGGAACGCGTTTAGCACAAGCGTGAAAGGTGGCGCTTTCCAAGTACCATTGAAATTTTCAAGGCGGGAACTTGAACGACAATATGAATCGTTCGAAAATCATTATAGAAGACCTTCATAATTGTGGGTAAAACGAAACCCCCCAAAATACTTTATACACCTATTGGTGCTTGAGACGCAGAGGATAGCTTTGACAATGAGCCAATCTCGTCGATTAAATATTGATAATAACGTTGTAGAATAAATTTCGCGAGAATTTATTCCGGTAATTCTAAGTCATGCTATATAGATAATAGATTGGTCAATAAGTATGATCGTCGAGGGTGCGAACATGCGGCGAAGACACGCTTTCGAGAATAATTGATAGGCAATCGTTAAGGGATAGGTATATGTATATTTATACGGTTTAGGTAGGTAGTTAGGTATATAGCAGAAGGTGCGTGCAAGCGCGTGGTGTGTGAGGATAAATATTGTTTTACCATATACTGTATATATATTTATATACATATATTTATATATACAATGTTGTTTCAGAGCTGGCAAACCTTTCGATCAGGTAGACACACATGGCACAGTAAACGCCTGGTGTTTACATCCGTTTTGCAAATCGAGTGCAAATTGGTTGTATATTTATTTATCAATAGTATATATAGGTATATAGCGCCGCGTATGTCACACACATATATATATATATATAGCTCGTGTTGGTTGGTTGAAAATTATAAATAATAAACATAAACGCGAATACATGAATTATCTATATATATATCCATCCAATTTAGTTTTTACTATTTATTTAGGATTATTGATATACCTACGATATTTCTTTGAAAATATGAAAAACAAGATATACCTATGCGGGTATAATATTATAGGTAAAATATTTCCTTCTGTTTCAATAACGCACGAATTTTACCCCATATATGTAAACTCGATTACGTTTTTTCCAATTTCAACCGAGTGCTGTTATTGATATTTCCGTTCAATTTATTAAAACCGTGTAAATATTGTATAAATTAATGTTTCTTTCGTTCGAACTTTATTTTACTTTTTTATTTTTATTTTATTTTATACATCATGGTGATGGTAACAAGCTGTTACCTCAAAAACCCCGGGACCAAACGCGTTATACCCTTGCCGCCTACCTTATATACGCGTATACAACATGCGGAAAGCCACGACGCCCCTACTATTTGCAATTCAAATATAGCTGGCGACGCCTTGACTTGATAAATATACAGCAAGTTGCCGCCAAGTACCTTCCGCTCTTCTCTGACTTTTCTATATACACGTAAATATCTCTATCTAAAGATGCAGCCTGAAAAGGAAGTAGTATGTGCAGACAAAAGGTGACATTTTTCATTTTTTTTTTTTTTTTTTTTTTTTTCAATTTATAATGGCAAAAGAAGTCGGAATTATTTAATGATCTTGCTTTCATTCTGTCTCCTCTTATGCTGCGCATACTTTTGCATGTAATTTACCTCGTAGCGGAAAAATTGATTCGTATAAGATTTAATTTTATCCCGCCGGCGTGTACCGCGGAATCTGCGCGAATGAAAGCTAGCGAAGTAAAATGCGATAGGTATCTATAGGAGGGAAATGGAGCTGCGGACAGGAAACTCGCCGAATGTGACCTTAATCCTTTTCCTGTTCCATTCATGGCTGATGAAACGAGAGCAGCCAGCCGAAAGGAAAACGCCTCTGATCGCAGCTCTGCCAGGGTAGGTATTCAGCGTATTCGACTTTTTCTAACGATCAACTATACCTACCCGTCCGCGGGTTCGAAATAGAGAAAAAAAAAAGTTTAAATGAAGGAATTAAAATATTGAAAAAAAAAAAAAAAAAAAAAATACAAGAGAGTGGAATAAAATAAACAAATGATACAAAACCGATTATACTGCGATTTCAAAGGCTATGTCCATTTAATAGGATTACCCGCGGGACGCGCTTCTACTTTAGGTAAAGTCTTCCCTTCGAGTACTCTCGCATTCGCGACAAATAATCTGATTTAAATTTATTTAAAACTTGTTTTTATTGTTTTCAATTCAAATGAAGTCTCACCGAATGATTCGGTTATTTTTTTAATCCCTCGTCCTAGCTTCGTGTAATTCAGGTTTATTTTGCACACCAGCGGACGCATGAGGATTATCAACTTGTCCCACATTTCCGCGGGTTGGTTTTTCAGTTTGAATTATCACACGCGCATCTAGGTATATATATGTGTATAAGGTTGGTGAAATGGGAAGGAAGGGTACAGGTACGTAAATGTGGTGAGGAGGCGGGCTGTTTCCTTGAAAGAAAGAATATAGATTTTATGCATGAATAAAGAGGAGCCTCAGACCGGTGTTGGACCGGCTTTCACAACCCAGCCTTCAGCTTCAGCTTTCAGCTTCGAAGCGCGCGCAACTCGCGGTGGTCGAGAATACCGGGATATTGTACAGCTTTTAGAAAATTTATTCTAGCCACCCCGACTCTCGTCCCTTCTCTCTCTTTCCTCTCACCCTAAAACAGCCGCAGGCTATTCTGTCACCCGCCGTGGCGTTGGAGACAGACGATGCGTCTGCATTTTACGTTTTTCCGATTTTATGAATACACCACGCTACCCCCCGTACAGCCCGGGACAAAATTCAGCTACATCCCAGCGATTAAGTATACTTTTCGATTATCCAAAACTCTGGGCTTACTGAAACAGCAATCGTGCAGAGCCCATCACTAATGCAGATGAAACCGCGGCTCCGAGCTTTATTGTTACACTAAACAGACTCGGAGAGAAAATATATTGCTGCATCATCATCGTCGTGAACGAAAAGTCTCTTCTCTTCTCATTTGTTATAATTCACATTGATGTGCACAGAGATGTAAATTCAGACTCGTATATATCTCATCAAGAAGTAGATGCTGCGGTTATTCTCTTTTTGGATGAGATATGTGTTGTATTTCAAAAGGTTGTAAGAATTTAGTAAAGTAAAGGGTTAAAGTTGCTTTTGGTTCGTCCTGTATATATGTATACCTCGACGCGATCGTGGTTGAAGAGTCAAACAAAAGGAGGTTGAAAAATGCAGTGAAACTTTCAGGTGACGCCCATCTCCAACAGCTATCCTTGACGAACAAGAAGAGGAAGAAGAAGAAGAAGAAGAAGAAGAAGAAGAAAAAGAAGTCAAGTTATTCCGTAGCGTAGATATCTAGTTGGAAATATTTTAACGGAATTCTATTCCTACTCTGGTATGAGAGTTCTCGGCCTCTTCCTTTCCCGCAGGAGTGATCCTTATATCAAGGTTAATACTTATGCTGCAGTTGCAGGTCCTGGACGAGGGGGCGAAATCTTCTCTAAAAGTTATCCTTTTCCAATATTTTCTTTGCTTGTTCTTGACGTGTTATGTCGCTACTTATAGAAGGGCTTATTCCGCCATACTGCAGCACAAAACTCCTAAAACACTAAAACACATGTCGACGGTTAAACTTACAAGACCATCCACTTTTATGAATTCAATTCAAATATGATACTGAATTATTTCATCTCTCTTATTTTTTCCTTCCCGTTTTTTCTACGATTCAATCTCCAAGGGCTTCATTAGCTGCTGCACGTACTAATACTGGACTATACACGATCTGTGCACCGCTCTATAGAGGAGGTACCTGTATGCGGTCCGCACTTCTAAATACTACATCTATTTCCTGTGCCAATTAATCTTCACGCACCACTGAATCCCAATGAAAATTTGACTGGCATGTGTAAAACGTTGATAAAAAAAAAAAAAAAAAAAAAAAAAAAAAAAAATTTTAACGATCTTGAGCACCATACACCGCGGTTCCTGCATCCCTCACTTTTTTTCAATCGCAATATGCGGCCACAGGTAAAATTTCTCTCAATTTAATGAAACCTGCAGTTAATTAACGCATTTTTTTTCTTCATACCCTATATATCTCTCGTCTCCCTTCCTCTTCCTCTTCCCAGCACGGCACTAAAGGCACAGACCTCAATCTCTGGGATGAGAATATTGTGAAAGGGCCCTCTGCTCTACTCTCTGGATAGGGGCTCGGTCCTCATCCACCTGCTTGTGCTTGTGTGTCTATCTATATATGTGTAAAGCGCGTGAAGAGGAGGCAGCCTCTCGCACAATATTGTTATCGATTGGTTTTACCGGGTAACAGCTCTTGGAGGCAGTAAGCGAGGTGGTATACATATAGGCTTGTTAAAGGTTAAAGGGAACAACCCTTCTTAATTTATAACACCACCTGAACGACAACAATTCGTATTAAATATAGTCTGCCAGATGAAATTTGAAAGATTCATGGTTCTTCGTGTGTTACAAGAACGATGATGCCTCATCCCATTAATGCTGTGTAAAGACACGTGCGTGATTTCGTTGACACACGTCACGTCCACGTGTTGGGCCACGTGTGTGTATACATCCCCTAATGGTCTTGTTCACGCTCGGTGATTCTCATCTCTAAACTGTTATCCAAACATGATTAGGGTGTGATAGTATACATTAATAAAATATGGAAGGGGAGAAATGATACCAATAATTGAGACTGTGGTTGTCGTGATCTTCCCAATGCAAGATGCCCAACCTCCCATATGCTATTCGTTTTTTTCATGAATATAGGTATATACTCTATATATATATATATATATATATATATATATATAAAAAAATAATATATAAATATATATATATATGTATAATATTGTATTGTTTCGTTTCGTTTGGGTGCAGGTCTTCTTGCACGTCGCTTTCAGCGAGGCAAACGCCTCTGGCTCTTTTAAGTTCGCGCTTCGCCAGCCGCGGCAGACAAATCGACCCCCAACATCCCGGCATGCCCCATACCAGGGTCTTCTGGATTCTTTAATCAGAACCTCGTTAGAGGAGCCGGGTAGTACAGCGCACAGAATTCATCGATCCGTATACCATCTTTGAAAGTCAGAAAAAGAAAATTTATTCCAAACTGATACACCGGCCATGTATTTTTCTTATGGTATATATAAAAACGGCTCGGTAATCTTGCCGTAGTTTCTTTGTTGCCCTTTTTATTTCCAATTATTTACTAACATCACTTTCATGCAATCTGCAACCAATGGCATTTTGAATCTGCTTGAAATTATTAGATTTTCCAAGGCGACAATTTCTCATATTTCCTAATCACGACGGGGGAAATGTCGTGCTTACAACGTTCTACGGGGGCCCAGTTTAGGCCCGGATTCAAGAGGATGGGGCTAATGGTAGCAGCGGATACGAAACGCAAATGTTCCGGAGAATCGGATAATCGGATAATCAGCCAGACTGCTCTGCATCCGATTGCTCCACGAATTTCCAATAGTTTGTCTTTTGCTCTGTGCAGATACCAGTTATCAATTTATTCCCCAATGAAAATACCTACCCAACATCGCCATGGAACAAAGTCTCGCAATGCAACGTAGATTCGCGTGATTCCATGGTATACGCATACACATATAGTCCTATACAGCGGAGAATCGTGCGATATAATCAACTCTATCCCCGGGAGAAGTTGGCATCGAACAGCGCCGGCGATAGAGAGTATAAGGATCCTCCTTCTATTCTCTGACATTTATCGCTGATAACAACTTCGAGTTTCGTCAAGAGGACGGCTGTCTGCGAATGGCGACTCCTATATATATTCGCTTGCTCGTAAAGTCCGGTCGAATTGTCAGGACGATTCGCGAACATTTCAAACGTGTGCTTTTGTCCAGGATCAGACAGCCTTTTGTATACGGTCACTGAGAGAATGAAAATTGTTTGAATATTATGCCTACATGTATATATGTAGGTATACATATATGTATATACATTCAACGATTCAGGATTAGCGGTACTCGATGAAAATTGATTTTAATTGTCCACCACTCGCCATTGTAATCGTTAAAATGAGCAATCCGAGCAGCTGTGGTCCGACCAAAATGACGATGAAAATCCATGTTATCTTTTGTCGTTGATTATCGCCTTTCAAATTAACAATTGCTTTCCAACTTACAATGGGCATTAAATTTGATAATCCTGCGGTAGACAGAAGCCAAGAAATGTTTATTGTCTGGTAAACGTGACCGGGAATTTCATCCCCACCTTTCCAAATCACCAGTTTCATCGAACCCGCCCGGTGTGTCCATATGGTCTATTTACTCGGACATATTCGTGTCGACGCTTATATATGCGGGTCTAAAAACGTGCCGTTCATTCTCATTCAGGATTATAGTATATATATCAACGTTTAAATTTTAATTATAACGTATGCTGGTCTGCGTTAACTCGTTCGTTCAATTTATATTCATATATCGGTATAAAATATTTCCTTCACTGTCTGTCTGGAGAAACCTCTGATAACGCATCTTTAATTTAACTAATAATAAGGGCTGCCTGTTGAAGGGAGTATTTAGGGCTTCGCCGTTGTTTCGGCGATCGGAACCCAGTTGTACAAGTTATATACAATCTTCGTAACGTCGAGCTGCAATTGAGAAGTTTACTGTGCGTATACCTGTTTGCGAACACAAATTCACCGTGGAATACCTTTTCTGAAATAATTAAATTCCGCCAACGAAGAACAAACGAAATAGCGTGTTCTCAGATGGTTTATTACCCCCTTAGGTCCTCTCCGAAATTTGAATCCTTCGCCAAACGAGACGGCAGACTTTATTTATTCTTCAAATATATGCCTGGTCTATATTCTCTGCAGATATATATACGTATAGCTAGCACGATTTATTTTCTAGATTTTAAAGATCCCATTATCTTACACATTATATACCCTTATCTTTTTTTCCGTCATTTAAACGTTGATGCAATAGCCTAAGCGGGTTCACTCCATTTGTTGTCTACGTGTATTATAGGTACCATATAACGACGTTACGGGACGATAGTTATGCGAATGAAAGATAAGACCCCGAGGGGTTCCACTCGTGCAATAAACTTAATAGGGTCCAGGCTAATCCACCGATCTCGATGGGATAATAATAATAATTTGTCATAACAAATGACCACACGTCAGCTAACTATTGCGGCAGTATGAGCGATTATGCGGCGAGTAGCAAATGGTTTGACTTCAGTGCGAGGAGAACGTTCAACTGCCACGGTTTTCCTCATTTCTGTGATCTTTCTCTTCGAGATGTGTTCATCGGTTCAAATGATGTATTTTATAGCGAAAGCGTTGGGCCTTGCTCCGTTTTCGTTGCGGAATGACAAACTTGTGAAAGGGTCGATTTTTGAACGATTCTACTTCGTGATTCTGGCCGTTTTACACACTATATTTTTCGTAAAATTGATGACGAATCGGGGGAAAATGATCATTTCTCCTAATAATTCAGGCTTTTCGAAAGATTTCGATGCCGTATTTGAGTGCGGAGTATACCTCACTTGTGTAACATCGTGGATACTGTTTGCCTACAAACACGAACAATTTATTGATATAGTAAACACATTCCATACCATAGACTCTTCGTTGATCAGATTAGGCGTACGTCAGGACTATAATCAATCATTCAGAGTTACGGGTATCCACGTAATCGCTGTGATTATTGGGAACATGTTGCTCGAAACGATAGCCCAGATACTGATCTCTGATCGTAACACTGAATATGACGTGAAGTCTTGGTACATTTACAAAATGACATACTTGGTTCGCCCATGCGCCGTTTTGATGTTCGTCGACGTCTTACTGTGGGTTAAAAAGCGGTTCAAAATTTTGAACAAAAAGTTGTTAGAGGTGTGTTCGACGGAAATGAAATTAAACGGAGGGCATAAATCCGTGAGGTGTAATATTTTCGTTTTGAACGAAGGTAGGATCGATTACGAGAGAGTTGATCGAGAGGCGAGGAAATCCATACTCGTTTGCCAAATGCAGGAACGAATCAAGATCATCAAAGAGTTGCACGGGGTATTGTCCGACCTTACGGAAAATATTAATGACGTCTTCTCCGTGCCTCTTTTACTCACCATATCTCTGTACTCCTTGGGTATACTGGGAAATACATGGCACATACACACAGCGTTTATGAAACACTGGATATTCGAGGAATCCTTTGACTTGCGTCAAGTCTGTGCGAGTGTCATATACATAATTATCATGATTATGGTATTGGTCATAATAGCGATAGCCTGCACGTCGACTTGTTCTGCGGTGAGAGACTATTCATATTATACTGCAATCGGGTGTAAAGGTTACATCTTAATAAGTTCATTTGAACGGATATACTTCTTATTCAGGGAAACAGTATGGTTGCAGTTCTTTACAACGTTTTGATAGGAATCAGACCAGCGGAATCGCGAAATGAGGTAAGTTAGGAGAGGCACTGGAACTCCAATTTATCATTACACTGCAGTGTCAAGGTATATCGATCAAATAATTGAGTCTACAATTTTGCGCGATTTTTCTTTTTCTATCGCTTTGCATTTGATTACTAGTTCAGCTGCTAGCTATTCTGGAAACTTGCAAACTGTCAGAAGGTGAACTAGTTCCGCATGGAATAATAGACACGAATCTGTGGTGAGCAGCCGACACCTCGACATATTTTACGACATATTTTTACGACCTTAAAAGTCAATACTCACTGCGAGGTGCATAATTCAACGAATCGATTGCAGAAGCCAATTTCTGGTGGATAGTGTTGTATCACGTTTACGATTTATGCAAATGAATGCTGTTGGTGGTTATTTGATCATTTTCCATCGCATCTGTCGTGATATTACTCCTCCTTTACCTGTATCATGTCAGGAAAATGACAGCCAAACAGTCGCATTCGTAGTTGGTTTCTCTTTTTCTTGTCTGCGATAACGAGTTTATTTGGCACGATACAATCCTGAATAGAGCAATTTTTGGGTGTACTATGCATAACGTGGATCGTTTTTGGCGGCGTTGATCCACGGAATGTAAAAGGTTTCATATCGATGAGCAATGCCAAATGTCTGGGGGGTCTTTCAATCTTTATCCTGGAAATTATCGATCAGTATAATATTCACACGTCTTGCTGTGACTGGTGTTATGGTCAGACGAGTTCGAAACCTCAAAAGGATAGGTTGACCGGGTCGCGCAGGTAGAGCAATAGGTGATAAAATATGAACGGAACATCAAGTTCTCACGTCAAGTTCTTATACTACCTGGCAAAGGTTTGGGGTTTCGCGCCGTTCACATTAAAGGAAAACCGAATATCCTCCAAATCGTCGCGTGACAAAGTTTTCTCGATTGCGATCAGCGTTCTTTGCATCTTCGCAATGGTGATCTCAACAATTGACAGCTTTCGCGATGTGAAAACCTTTGGCGATATCTCCGCGGCAAATATTCTGCGCTGGGCATGGATACAGGTGAAATTCGACAGTGTCATAATATGTTCAATAACATTTGTGCGAGAAAGAGAAAACATTCTGGCAATCATAGAGTTCTTTTTTGAGATTGACAAAATTTTAAGATCATTCGGCATCATACAGGACTATGAGAAGGTCTTTAGAGTGTGTGCAACTCGTGTCGCGATATTCACCGCTTTTTTATTTGTCATCGAGGGTTCGAGCACTGTCACTTTTTGGTGCGCTGCAATGGATCAAATAACGAATTCCGAATTTATACTGCATTTTTTGATAGCTGAATTTGGCGATTTTGCACATCACTTCAGGTTCATAATGTTCGTAGAACTTATGATTTTCATCAATGAACGAATTCAGTCAATCAACTACAGTCTCCTGAACGTTTGTGATTCTGTGCGGGTAACACGTCAACCGACGGAGCAGCGCATTGGTACCGTGAACAGACGCGCATCGAACTGCATAAAAATCCATCGGACCCTATCGAAGAAACTTGATCATATTGCCGAAGTCTGCGATATGCTTCGTTATCTGGTTGATAAAATTATGCAATTGTTTTCTTTGCCGCTGTTCATGTTTATCGCTACATATTTTCTACGACTTCTACTCCTTTGCTACCACAACTTCTGGAATATTCTGGCAACTCGCACCAGATTTAAAAAGGTTACTTACATTCTGCTGGCTTCATCGATAGATGCGCTCGCCGATATTCTGGAATTATCCGTTATTGCTGTTGTGTGCTCTTCGTCCCAGATGTTGGTAAGTACCGATGAATTTCACGGTTTTGATCAATCCTAGCGTTTTCAAACGAAAGTTCTGTTCTCAATCTAGGTAAAGTCGACAGCAACTGCGCTTCACAAAATTCGGATCAAACACCACTTATCAAAAGATGAGGTAAGCCTGCAGATATTCTGTGTAAATGGACAAAATAATATATGGTGGATGGTCTCAACAGGCATAAAGTGAAGAAAATAAATGTCTCACGTAACAACATTTTATACAATCTTTTACGAGATCTTTTACACCTCATGATTATAACTGAATTTTGCAATTGTCACATCAATAGAATCGAGGAGAGATGGCAGTTTTGTAATTCTACGGCTTTATATCGTTGCCAATACACAGTTTCAATGTGCGTGGATGGAATAATGATACCTAGAATTTTACGTATTTTTCTATCGATCCGTTGCATCTCTTTAAAATAATTATATAGGTACAGGCGGTGAGAGATAGTGAAAATTGGTAATTGTTAGGTAAGCTAATTCGCAGGACAGACACGCATGTGTAAACAATTGACATCCTCGAAGTTCTGACGACGTTTTACGACCTGCAAGTCAATATTCACTGCAAGGCGCACATCTTGCAATTATTGAAGAGTGTTTTGTCGCTTCGGCGAGGTATGTATTCGCTCCGTGCACACCTTACACACTCACCAAAGTGAGAGTGTGTATTCGTGTACATACATTGTTTTTTCATTGTTTTTTTCGCCCCAAAATGCCGATCTCCTCTATAGGCGTCGCCACTAGTATGCATGTACATGACTACACATTCTTACTTTGGTGAGTGTGTATTGGTATGCACGGTCCCAATACGACTATTATTCAGAATGAATAATCAGTAATCGATACATTTATTCGTGAAATTTTCTGCGAAACGATGGAATTCTGAGTCGTCAATTTATGGATAATCCTGGAAATTAACGACTCGTAGAAGTGAAACGAGTTGCCTGGATGAATGTTAGTCAGACGAGTTGGACTGCTCGAAAGGATAGCATCAATCGGGTGCCTAGAGGTGTGACAAATAGCAAAAATGTCCGGATCGTCGAATCGTTACGTGAAGTTTTTGTATTACGCAGCAAAAATTTGGGGTCTTGCACCTTTTACGGTAGAGAATAACAAAATATTATGCGAATCATTCCGTGACAAACTTTGGGCGATAGTACTCGGTGTCTTGTATAGTTCTGGAATTCTCATTCCAATAATTGAAAGATCGTACCTTCCAAGTACCTCCTTCAACATCTTGAAAGATGTTGCTATATTTATATCGATGCAAGTGAGGTGCGCCAGTGTCATAATATGTTTGGTGATATTTATGCGCGAAAGAAAAACCATTGTGGAGATCATAGACCTATTTTCTCAGATTGACCTACACTTAAGATCATTCCGCATCGTGCAGGACTATGAGAAAGTATTCAGAGTGCGTGCAATTCGTGTCGCGATATACTTAGCTGTTTCGATTATCGCTCAGTACTTATTCAGTTTACTTTTCTGGTTCAGTCTGAGTGAAATCCTCGTGACCGATATTGTGAATGATTTATTTGTAAACAAAATTAACGATCTCGCGCATCACGGTAGAGTCATCATCTTCGTAAATCTTATCGTTTGCATTATTGAACGAATCCAGGCAATAAACGACAGTGTTTCAAACGGTTTTGCCTCTGTGTGGGAACCACGTCGACCTCAGGAGCGACGCTTTGGTACCGTGGACAGACGCGCATCGAACTTGACAGGAATCAATGGGAAACTGTCGACGAAATTTGTTCAGATTGCGGAAGTCTACGATAAACTTCGTGACTTGACTGATAAGATTATGAAATTATTCTCTTTACCGATTTTCACGCTTATCGCTGTCTATTTTCTACGAATTCTGATCGTTTGCTATTACATCTATTGTAATTTTCGGGAAAATGATACAACAATTTCAAGACTTACTTATAATCTGCTGGCTTCAGTGATGGTTCTGCTCTTCGATGTTCTGGAATTGTTCGCTGTTGCTTCTGTGTGCACCTCAGTCAAGATGTTCGTAAGTACCTATACTCTTGAATCGCACGGTTCTTTCTTAAGCATAGGGTGGGGATCGAAGTTTGACTATTGAAATGAAATCTGGTTCTAAAAAAAAAAAACTCGTTTTTTATCCAGGCGAAGTCTATTGCAACTTCACTTCACAAAACGTGGATCCAAGGGGGCTTCACCGAGTTAAATAAAGAGGTAAGTTTCCAAATGTGACCCTGCTCGAATAGACCATACTTCGGATAGTCCTAATAACTGGCATCAGACAGCGGAAACTAGTGCCTCATGTGACCATATTTCAGAATATCTTTTTCCCCTCATTATCGACTAGAATTTCATATAACCCTCAAGATTTTCATGGAAATCGTAAGTTTGTTTCCGAAAACGGTAGCCAATAACGATACCTAGAAATTATGTACTGGCGCAGCTGCGAGTTGTAGTGAAAATTTGTAATTGTTAGGTAAGCTAGTTCGGAGGACAGACACGCATATTTTATGAGCAATTCACACCTCCTGTAGTTTTGATGACATAATGCGACCCAAAAGTCAATAATATCTACTACAAGGAGTAGATTTTATACGAACCGGTCGCAGGGGGCAATAACTTTACTGGAGAGTGTTTCATCGCTTCGATGACTTATGGACATGACTGTTTTTCGGAATCAATAATTATCAAGTCGTTTGATGTGCAGCACACCAATTAGCTACGGCGCAATTGAGGTTCGTCATTCTCAGCTGTAGATATGCAGTAAATCATGGTTCGTTCACTTTGTTGGGAGAGTCATTTATTTCGAAAAGCGTTACATCAGTCGTCATCCACGCACACCGGTCTGCTGGGTATAGGTGTAATGTTCGCATGTCGATAACTGACGACAAAAGTCTCGGTGCCCCTGATAATCACCCTGGGAATTATTGATCAGAAGTATACGATGCGTAGCTTTGCGGATATTAGTCAGACGAGTTCGACTTCTTGTAAGGATAGGCATCAACGGGTCTCGCAAAAGCAGCAAGTGACAAACATGATCGGAAGATCAAATCCTCACGTGAAGTTCTTGTATTACCTGGCAAAGATTTGGGGTATGGCGCCATTTAAGCTAAAGAACAACAGAGTATCCTACGGATCACCGAGCGAGAAAGTTACCTCGATAGTAATCGGCGTTTCGTTTGTTATTGGACTAGTGATTTTCACAACTGAAAGATTGATCAGTTTTGAAACAGAAGGAATCACGTTGGGAGGCATCGCTGAGTTGACATGGATGCAACTGAAGTTCATCGGTGTTATCACATGTTTGATAAAATTTGTGCGCGAAAGAGAGACCATTGTGGATATCATATCCTCATTCTTTGACACTGATCAAATCTTAAAATCCCTCGGTATCGTACAGGATTATGAAAACTTCTTTAAGGCGCGTGGAATTCTTGTCGCTATATACTCGGTGATTTCGTTTCTCATGGAGTATGTGATCTGTTTTGTCTGGTGGTACAGTGCCGCTGAAATATGTTTGGTCAGATTCACAATTGATGTATTTGCAATCAAACTCATTGATCTGGCATTCCACTTAAAGTTTATCGTATTCGTAAATGTTATGCTTTCCGTTAATGAACGAATCCAAATAATCAACGACAGTCTGCAGAACGTTTGTGATTCCGCGCAGAAACCACATCGGATTATTAATTTCGTAGACATACGTGCGGCAAACTCTATTGAAATCAATCTTACACCATTGAAGAAACTTGAACAGATTGGACTACTCTGCGACAAACTTCGCGATTTGACAGATAAGACTATCAAATTGTTCTCTCTGCCAATGTTCACCTTTATTGCTACCTATTCCTTCGGTGTACTAACCGCTTGCTGGTACTTATTCAACGTGACTAAAAAAAGTATTTATTTAACAAATTACCAAGCTACTGCCAGTCAGTTGAGTGTATTGATAAGTACGCTGGTCGATGTTCTGGAACTAGTCGCTATTGCTTTCGTCTGCTCCTCAGTCCAGATCTTGGTAAGTACCTGTGAATTTGATGATTCTTTTGTCAAACGTATAGCGTGTGGATCAATTAACCAGAGTAAAACTATTCAAATCGAACTCGGTTTTCAATTCAAAACTTCATCGTTCATCCAGGCGAACTCTACACCAACTGTGCTCCACAGAATGCGGATCAAGTGCGGCCTAGCCAAGTCGAAGAATGAGGTAAGCTTGCAAATATTCTCTGTGTGATTGGATAAATAAATAAGTAAAATAGTTCACGTTTTGAGCAAAGTATGGATATATGAATGTCAATGGACAAGCTTTTCAACTTCACGATCGATTCGAATTTTGAGCAGCTAAACTTTTGTCTATCATGGTGTAATTGTAATTGACAGAGATCGATGTGATACTTAAAAATCATCAATTTTATATTCAAAGTCGATCCGTATTCTGCACGAGACGCACAGTCCATGCTGAATGCTGTGTGTCTATGCGCACACAAATGAACCGTGTATAAGAAGTTTGTATAATATCCTCATGTAACCAGTAGCAAAACAAGTCTCCTATAATTACCCCTAATCATTGTCCTAGAAATTATCGACCGGTAGGATAGAATGCGTCGCTTCGACGAACCTCAGTCAGAGGAGTTCGACTCTTCGAAAGGTTAGCATCAACCGTTATCGCAGGGGCAGCAAGTGATAAAAATGGTCGGAAGCTCAAATCCTAACGTTCAATTCATATACTACTCAGCAAAAATGTGGGGTCTAGCACCGTTCACATTAGAAAACAACAGAATATCATGTGAATCATGCCGCGAGAAAGTAGTTTCCATAGTATTCGGGGTCTTCTACGTTTGTGGACTCGTGGCCGTGATGGTGGAAATGCTGTACGAATTAAAAGCGGGTGAAATCTCCTTGAACAGGCTCACCTGGTTTATGTTGGCTATAGTGAGGTTCGTGGGTGCCGTAATATGTATAGTGGTATCGGTACGTGGAAGAGAAAACATTTTGGCAATCGTAGACTCATTTATTGATGTTGAAAAAAAATTTCGATCATTTGGCGTCGTACAAGAATATGAGAAAGTCTTCAGAGTGCATGCAATATTTGTCGTGGTATGGTGGGCCATTTCAATTGTCGCAGAGGTTTCGGGCTTCTTGACTTACTACTGGTTTACACCGAACGGCGAAGCTTTGTTCCACATGATAAACTATGCATTCATCAAACTAGTCCATTTTGTACAACACTGTTTAATCATCATTTTCGTAAATCTTATGATTTTTATAAATAATCGAATGCAGATGGTAAACGACAATCTACCTGACGTTTGTGATTATGTTCGGGAACCAAATCGAATTTCGGAGCGACGTATTTCTATTGTATACAGACGCGCATTGGACTTTACCGAAACCAATCGAAACCCATTGAAAAAGTTTGAACAGATCGAAGAAATTCACGAAAAACTTCGTGACGTGATTGATAAGAGTATGAAATTGTTCTCTTTTCCGCTAATGATGCTATCTGCTAGCTATTTTCTACGAATGCTATTCATTTCCTACTACGTCTCAACCTCGATTGGAGAAGCCATTGCCACAGTAAATTCAAGGGTTACATATAATATGTTGGCTGCTGCAATAGGTGTGCTCGTCAATGTTCTGGAATTATTCGCTATGACTTTCGTGTGCGCCTCAGCTCAGACGTTGGTAATTACTAATTACCCTTATTTTCACGATGTTTTTTTTTCTAAGCATAGCGTGGGGATCAATCAATCATAGTAAGACTATTGAAAGAAAATTAGTTTTTTGATCCAAAACTTCGTATTTTATCCAGGCCAACGCTACAACTACTGTGCTTCACAGAATGCGGATCAAGTACGACCTACCCGAGTTAAAGACTGAGGTGAGCTCTGCGTGTGGATCATGGATAAGTCATAAGCCAGTCATCAGCTGGATGATTGGCATGAATAATTCATCTAACCACATTCCAGACATCATTCACAAAATACGATCATGATTTTCAATTACAATCACAATTAGGAAAATTGCTTTTACGAACGAAGTACAGGGAACGTGTGTATCTTTTGCCTCTATTGCCTCTCGAGTTAAAATTTTTTTTGTTTTCGCGGGGGTTAAAAGAAATAATTACTGCAAACTGTTTCATCACCTCGACAACTGAAATTATAATCAATTAATTTTTTGTCAAACTTTGCAATTTCGCGTACCACTGCCCGGAAAGAAAGCTTTGTTATATATTCAGGAAAAGACTACCGTAAATATATCGCGTTACTAAAACCAAAAGGGCGTATCGTTCTTTTTTTTTTCATTTTTTTCAATATATTTCCTTATTTCTAACATTTCTAGGTTGATTACAGAATTTTTTTTTTTTATACGCCCTTTTGGCTCTGGAGAACCAAAAGGGCGTATGATTTGAGATACGCCCTTTTGGCTCTAGTAACGTGATATGCTGCACAAAATATAGATCCAATACGACCCAACTGAGTTAAGAAGTGCGGTAAGCTCGTCGATCAAAATTGTTCGAATGGACGAATAATCATCTTTTCAAGTATCGTCGTGCAATGCACATCCACATTCCATCAGGGATATATATAAATTTTCATTGCAAAGCGTCACACAAGCACCATTTTCATAGTTCGGATACCAATTCATATGCTTTCTACAAAATCGATGAGAAACGTGTAACACTTAATTGTAATAATTTATCATTCGGCAAACGATCACTTCCTACATGCCACAAACGAATTAGTATTCGTTTCGCATAATATAGTCATTCAGAACGTGTCATACGAATCCATGAAAACCGGAGACATATTTTTCCTTCCGTTAAGATCCAACGATAATAAGCCATTGTACATTGACATCTCTAATACGACAGTCGCAGTTTGTTGCTTGGGTTTGTTCCTTTGCAGTTGCTTAGGAACGGTCGATCGATATCGATGAGATATTCTTCGGCTTTGAGTTACAGAGTCACAGTGCAAAGTGTCCAGTCGCAAACGTCTCATCAAAGAACCACGGTCCGCTTCGACAATGCATCGCCGATCAGATCCTTACGCATTATTTTTGTACTACGTTGCTAAAATATGGGGTCTGGCTCCATTCGCTCTGAAAAACAACAGAGTATACGATGGATCTTTATGGGATGTCCTTTATCCTATGATCCTTGCCGGGGCATGCATTTGTTTAGAGTTTTACGCTTTCATCAGTAACTTGGGTCTCATAGTTTCCGGAAATAACACACCTAATATCAGCGAAGTAATTATCGTAGTAACATTTCACTGTAGAGTTGTGCCTATTATTCTGTCTATGATACAATTTGTGTGGAAGAGAACGAAGATTGCGGAAATTGTGGGAATTTTTTCAAAAATCGATACACTTTCTCATTGTATAGGAGTTAGACAGGAACATCAGAATAAGTACAAAATACGTGTTATTTTAATGGGATCATTGTACCTCGTTGTAATTATCTTTGAGCAACTAATTGCCGCAGTTTTTATTTCGCGGACAGATATTTCAGACAAGTGGGTTAGGGCTCATGTGATAGCCATGAATCTATTATATTGCACTATCCACCAAGTGATTAGTACTTTCGTAAGTGTCATGATGTTTGTTGATGAACGATATTCGCAATTATCCACTACTTTCCTGGATGTCTGCGTCTCGCACGATCATAAGGATTGGATTCGGAATCGAAGAGCTTTTCCCATAGACAACAACACATTGAATATGATTTTAACGGATCAGGATCCCGAAGGTGGTTCACAAGCTTCTTCCACAAAGAATCTCAAACTGTCGGAAAAGTTTGAAAAAATTTCAGAACTCCATGACACTCTCCGCGATCTTATAGACAAGACCATCAAATTGTTCTCACTGCCACTCTTCACAAATTTGGCGTTTTATTTTATGGTCTTGATATGCAATTGCTTTCGGTTCTACACGTGGTTAAATACATTTGCTGTAACATCCGATCGACGTGATATTATTGGGCAAATCGTGGGAGTGAATTTCGGTTCGACTATTATGATCCTAGAAATGTTTGCTATCGCTTCAGCATGTGCTTCAATCCAGAATACGGTGAGAGCTCATAGTAAGCTTGAATCTTAATTATAAGTTGATAAAAGTGTATTGTGAGAAAATTCCGAAGATTCGGGACGGTGAAAATGTCACCTTTTCTTTTTCAGTTACATTTCCTTCCCAAATATTAGCTATTTCGTATGTTGTAAATTGAGCATTTAATCCCACATACTGTATTCTTGGTCTAGGTAAACTGTTCTGGAATCTTGCTTCATCAACTGCGGCTGAAAGAACGTCGAGCTGAGCTGCGAGATGAGGTATGTATACAGAAATATGTCCCAACGTAATATAGATATATACATATGAATCAACAATTCACCTCAGTTTTTCTCATTTACAATAAATGCACACTCATTATGCTACGCCTCTCCGATTCGATTGGTTCTTTTTTTTTTCACATTTTCTTTTTATTCCTATAGTGTTGTTATAAATTTAGCTTTAGAGCTTCAATCATGCAATAAATAAATGGGTCCCTGAGTAAAAATAAAGATTCAAGTCGTAATGCAAACAAATTAGATGAAATTGCGCAAATATTCGTATATTGGAAAATGCGTGCGATTGAGTTTATGTCTAAATCAAGACTGTTGTTTACAATAATATTGGTTGACGAAGCAACCGAATTCAGCTGTTTAACATCATTTATTTGTGATCACTGATCATTTATCTTTCATGACTGCTAGACTGAATGCAATATAAGGGTAATATCTAATGTAAAGTGTGGGAGGGAAATACACCTTTGTAACAGTATAATATACGAGTTATGGTCAATTGCCTTTGTGGCTAGGGCAATACAATTAGGAGGAATACATAATGAATATGTCAACCTTAGATGTATTGCCCACGTTATTACGATAACTCCTCAATAATGATGGATTATCACATTACACTAATACGTCTAATATTCTAATGGGACCGTGTAGTGTGGGGGTAACCTTCGTTATTGGAATTTCAGTCGCCTCGTTCGTACAGTAGCTGCATGTCGTCTCGATCATCGACTAATATATAAGTATAGTTAATAAGTGGACAACTTCTGAACCTATTGAAGTTTAGTGTCGTTTTTCTTGGTGTCGAAAGTCCCTTGTGACGATATACTAATAAATTGCCTCAATGTTTCGACCCGAAAGGTGGTCCCCGTCAGAAAACTGAATATTTGATTACACGGGAAGGATCATACATACAATCAATTCAATATAGTTTACGTCTGCGAGAGTGTAATCGCCACGATGCGTAACAGAGTTACAAACATCCGGGGACGCACACACGTGTATGTTAAGTTTTTATATTACAACGCGAAGTTTATCGGTCTGGCACCGTTTAGATTGATAAATGACCGCTCATACATCGGATCATCATACGAAGCACTTTATTCTATGATATTGGTCATTCTGTGTCTTCTATATTTCATCACAGGACTGATTTACGAAGCCGATGACCGGCGCATGAGTATAACGTCGATGATACGGATCGGTGGAATTTTGACTAACCACCTTGCTAATTTCAGCGGTGGATTATTCTGGTTGACATTTGTGCTGAAGAGAAATGAGATTACAGAGATCATGAACGCATTGTACGAAGTAGACTGTCTGCTGAGCGTTTTGGGGGTTGAACAAAATTATGAGAAGAATTTCAAACAACGAGCTCTTTTAGTTGGTATAGCAGCTGGTTCTCTAGTGACCCTAGTTGTCGGAGCCAGCTTTATATACTACATTGAGTCAGGTTTGACCATAGATCTGGGGATGCTGCTTTCATTAACTGTGGGTAACCTGGTTTATTTGGTTCATCACCAGGCAATAATGATATTTTTGAATGCAATCGACTTTGTTGAAAAACGTTACCAACAGCTCAGTGAGCAGCTCCGCAATGTTCCTCAATCTGAATACAGGTTGAATAACGCTCGAGATCGGCTTGCCTGCTCTAATAATTGTAACATATTGAACATTATCTCTGTGGACGTGGAGATGGGGAATAATATGTTCCCGACGGCTGGAATTAACTTGAAACCGTACGAAAAGCTCAGAAAGATCGAAGAATTATATGACATTCTTCGTGAAGTAACTGACAATATAGTCCGCCTTTTTTCCCTACCGATCATCTTCGTTATTGCTCATTATACGATGGCAATACTGATTCGATTCTATTCCATCTACGTTTCTGAACCGAATGCATTGGCTTCGTTTGATTGGATGGCCATCTGTCGATTGGTGTTCAGTACTTGCTGGACGTTCATCATACTGTTAGAACTATTCGCTATTGCGGCAATTTGTTCTTCAACTCAGACGACGGTGAGAATTTTCGAGTTCTTCGATTCCTCTTGATTTTGGCGTTCTATATATAATATATGGGGGAATGATATAGCTCTGATATAATATTGTTTGATCAGGTGAACTTTCTCGCAGTTACACTCCATAGATTGTGGATCACGTGTCATCCGGTCGATTTGAAGGATGAGGTAAGTTAACATGAAATGTAACTCTGCAGTTTCGAATTTATAGGATTAAGAAATTAGCGGGTTATACTCCGCAGTAAGTTATTTCCCTATTGTTACTGACGAGCGTGTGTTCATTTATATTCTATAAACACCAAACTTCTAGTATGGAATGATCCATTGGTGAATGAAATACGTAGTACATCACGGTAATCGGGGCTGATCTTCATTTCAAGAATGGTCCAGAATCATTTGAAATATTGGTTGGGATTGGAGAAACTCACTCTAATGATCTTCATGACTACGACTTTAAATTGTTGACCTATATTCCTATACATTCTTCACCTATTGCAGATTAGTTTCGGTAATTACATTATAGGCTTATGAGAAGCGGAAAAGTACTGGGAAGGAACGTATTTTTCGCATTGTTTTTAACAAAGGATGGAGTAGAAAGTTTACCACTACTGCAGTATATAATGTGAGAGTTCCAGTCAATTGCCTTGATGGAAATGGCGATACAATTATGAAAAACACTTGATAAATATGTCAACTTTTGATCAATTGTCCACTTTGTTATGACAACTCTGCAACCACGATGCATTAATCGTCACGCTAATGAGTTTAATATCGTAATGAGGCCGTACAGTCTGAGGGTACTTCTTCCTATCGGACTGCAGTCGTCTCGATCATAAAATAGCTGCATGTCGTCTCGATTATTGATAAATTAATATAGTATAAGTGTTCAGTTGATAAGTAGACGACTTTTGAACCTATTGAAGTTTACGTGTAGTTTCTTTTTGGGGCCTAAGGTCCCTTGTGAAGATAGAAATAAATTTTTCTCAACGTTTTGACTATGAAGAAGGCCCTCTTCAGAAGACTGAACATTTGAGAACACGGAAAGAATCAATAGATACAATCAAATTATTAGTTCACGTCCGCGAGAGCGTAATCGCCACGATGTTGAACCAGGTTACGAACATCCAGGGACGTATAAACGTGTATGTTAAGTTTTTATATTACATCGCGAAGTCTATCGGTCTGGCGCCGTTTAGATTGACAAATAACCGAGTATACATCGGATCATCATACGAAGCCCTTTATTCTATAACATTGATAATTCTGTGCCTTCTCAAGTTCGTGGTACTACTGTTACGGCTATCCAATGACAATTATATGAGTAAATCGACGATGACACGGTTCGGTAGACTTTTGGCTACCCACCTTGGTAACTTCGGCTGTGGTTTATTCTTGTTGACATTCGTGCTGAAGAGAAAAAAGATTACAGAGATCATAAACACATTGTACAAAGTAGACGGTCTGCTAAGGGTTTTCGGAGTTGAACAAAATTATGAGAAGAATTTCAAACAGCGAGCTCTTTTAGTTGGTATAGCGTCTGGTTTTACATTCGTCCCACTTTTCGGAGCCAGTTTTATATACTGGATTCAATCGGGTTCAACCACAGATCTGGGGATACTGTACGCACTAACTATTGGTAACCTGATTTATTTGGTTCATCACCAGGCAATCATGATATTCTTAAATGCAATGAACTTTGTTGAGAAACGTTACCAACAGCTCAACGAGCAGCTCCTCACCCTGCGTCGATCTGAATACAGGTTGAATAACGTCCGAGATCGGCTTGCCCGCTCTAATAATTGTAACATATTAAACATTCTCTCTGTGGACGTGGAAATGGGGAATCATATGTTCCCTACGGCTGGAACTTACTTGAAACCGTTCGAAAAGCTCAGAAAAATCGAGGAACTATATGACAATCTTCGTGAAGTAACTGACAATATAATCCACCTTTTTTCACTACCGATCATCGTAGTTGTTGGTCATTATACCATGGCAATATTGACTGTATCCTATTTCGCTTACGTTTCTGAACCAAGTGCATTGACTTCGATTGATTGGTTAACCATCAGTCGATTGGTGTGCACTACTTCCTGGACGTTCGTGATGCTATCAGAACTATTCGCTATTGCCGCATTTTGTTCTTCAACTCAGACGACGGTGAGAATTTTTTAGTTCTTCGATTCCTCTTGATTTTGGCGTTCTATATACCTACTATGGGAGAATGATATTACTCTGATATAATATTGTTCGATCAGGTGAACTCTTTCGCAGTTACACTCCATAGATTGTGGATCACGTGTTATCCGGTCGATTTGAAGGATGAGGTAAGTTACCATAAAATGTAACTCTGCAGTTTCGAACTTATAGGATTAAGGGACTAGCGATTATACTTCGCTGAAAGGCGAAAATATATCTATGACAGTTTCATTCGGGTAAATTATTTCCATATTGTTATTAACGAACGTGTCGATCCATTCATATATTACAAATACCAGCTTTCCAGTGGGAAATGATCCATTGATTAATGTGATAAAATCGTCCGACCAACATGCAATATGTAATTTTAGGGAAAGTATTATTGAATATTTATGTTCTATCTGATCAAAGCCAGATAATGACACTCGAGTAAAATCATGTTGTAATCCAAATGACCGTTTCGACTGACATGTTGTCCATGTAGTTGCCCAGCAACCATCGATCATAGTTGACCCATCGACTTACACTCATTTTTCTCGTCAGAAAAATGTAGAAGCATCCAGCGCTCGGGAAGTATAGGATGTATAAGTCACACAGCGCTGTGAAAAAGTCCGAAGAATCAAATCCATACGCCAAGTTCATGTACTACTTGGCGAAGATTTGGGGCTTAGCGCCGTTCAAACTGAAAAACAACAAAATTTTCTCGGCATCATCACTCGAAATATTTTATTTGGTGATCTTGACAGTTTTGAATATCATCCATTGCGGGCTCATCATCATTCACCCGAGTGAGGTTAATCACCACGGTCATACGGCCGTAACGAGGAGCGTGAATATATTCGGTCTATTTCTCCAAGTCCTAGGAAATATTTCGTGTTTCATGATTTTCGCGTTGAAGAGAAAAAGCATCGTGGAAATCTTCTATTTTTATATAAAATCTGATGCCATTCTTGGACATATTGGAGAGAAGCCGGATTATCAAAGGGAGTTGAAAATTCGTGCAATCCTGACGGGCGCAGCATTCGCTGCCATCGCCACTATTACATTAGCTGACATTATGATATATTGGATGTCCCTGGGCTACGATGACACATTTTGGGCAGTTTGTGTATTTGTTATCGACAAATGGATGACTTTCGTGCAACATCTCCAGGTCCTTATCTTCGTGAACCTTGTGGTGTCAGTCAAAGAACGCTTGCGCTTACTCAACCAAAACTTTTCAAACATTTGTGTCGATGGAAATAAATCGGATCAAGTTTGGCTACAGCGGGATTTAATGATTCGTCGGAACGGATGGACTGTTGGTTTCATAGATGATGGAATTGGATCTGGTTTGGCAGAACAGACTTCAAATAGCAGAGAATCGGTGGAAAGGGTCGTGAAAATTGCAGAACTATATGACAGCCTCCTCGATATGATTGACAAGATCATGGAACTGTTTTCTCTTCAGATACTCGTCACTCTGGGTTATTATTTCACAATAATAACAAGTGTGTGCTATTACACTTACGTTTCACTAACAAGTTCGGAGTTCACACAAGATTTTATGAAAATTCTGCGACTCGTGAGCATGCAAGTATTTCTGTCCATCATGTTGCTAGAATTACTCGCCATCGCTGTAGCATGTGACTCACTGCAAAATACGGTAAGAGTTTGTAAATAGTTATGGAGTCGAGTTGAAATGAAAATTCTGCAATCAGATAATAAAGAATAAATTTGTATCATACGCAGGCAAAGTCAACGGTAATAACGATCAACAAAATGTGGATAAAACATCATCAAGGAAAACTGAGTGATGCGGTAAGTCAGAAATAGAAACAATAGTCACAGTATCGGATGGTAGAGTATGGGAAAGTCATGGATATAAACTAATTTTGAGAGTGTTGTTTCCTGCAATCTTTTCAAAATCCTCCCACAATGATTGATTGTGACCATCACGTTTTCATTCGAATGTCCAGTGATATTCAGAATCTAGGTGAGCTTCTAAACATTTTGATGTCGTTTCTCATTGTACTAGTTTTATTTCTCTGAGAGAAATAGTTGTGTCATGCAAAGGTGCACGCTTCGTGGATAAAAGTTCGCGGTTCTTGCACACCACTTCCCTCGTTCGGATAATAATTCATACGCTTTCAACGAAATCGATCGGGAACTTACAATACTTCCAACAATTTACAAATGCTATTACAAATGAGTTTTCTTAACCGCCAATTGCGAGAGTCACTAATATATTATATCAGGTAGTCGTTCCACGTAATGCAATTACCACGGACTTGTCATGTGAATTCATCAAAACGATATTCTCCTTACCTTGGGATCTAACGACGATAAGCCATTGTACATTGACGTCTCCGAACACGGCTGTCGCGGCTTGTTGCCAAACTTTGTTTCTTTGCAGTCGCTTAGTAACGATCAATCGATGGCGATAAGATATTTTTCGAGTTTAAGTGTCCAGTCGCGAACGTCTCATCGAAGAACGACGGTCAGTTTCGACAATGCACCGTGGATCGGATGCTTACGCAAAATTTGTGTACTACTTTGCTAAAATTTGGGGTCTCGCTCCAGTTACCCTGAAAAACAACAGGGTCTACGATGGATCTCTGTGGGATATGCTCTATCCGATAATCCTAGCTGGGATGTGCCTTTACATACAGATTGACTTTTCCATGAATAACCCAGGTCCCATTATGATCGGAAGTAACGTAAGCCTCAGCGATCTAATTGTTATGCTAACTTTCAACGCTAGAGTTGTGCCTGTCGTACTATCTATGGTGAAATTCGCATGGGACAGAAAGGAGATTACAAAGATCGCGGAACTGTTTTTAAAAATCGATACAATTCTAAATTATGTGGGAGTTGAACAGGATTATAAAAAGAATTTTAAATTTAGTGCCATTTTACTGGGATCGCTTCACTTTGTTGTAATCACTTTTGAAGAACTTGCTTTCGTAGCCTTCGCCATGAAGTCAGATTTTATAGAAACTCGGGATTCAATCAATATAATCGCTCTTGATGTATTTTGTATCGCAAGGCACCAAGTTATCTGTATGTTCGTCACCCTCATGGTGTTTGCTGCTGAACGGTATTCGCAACTAACCAATAGTCTCCGGGATGTCTGCACCATGCAAGGTGGTAAAAATTGCGTTCGGAGTCGGAAAGTTTTTCCAGTAAATAATGATGTATTGAATATGATTTTAATGGATCCGGATGCCGGCGAAGATTTGCAAACTTCTCCAAAAAAGAATCCTGAACCTTCAAATAAGCTTGACAAAATTTCTGAACTTCACGACACCCTCCGCGATCTCATTGACACAAGCACCAATTTCTTCTCACTACCACTCTTCGCGACTTTGGTGTATTATTCTATGATCATAATATGCGATTGCTTTCGGGTCTATGCGAATTTTAAATCATCCGACGTCACTTTCGATTCAACTGATATCCACCAAATTCCGGTTAAATCTTTCGGCCCATTTATCCTAATGATCGAAATGTTTGCTGTCGCCGCAGTATGTGCTTCAATTCAGAAGAAGGTGAGAACGTAGGAACTTTGAACAATCAGTTAATGTCGTTTTACTTTTCTCAACGAATGTTGAATGAATATGTATTACACTCTTTGTTTAGGCGAAATATGCAGGAGTTGTGCTTCATCAACTCTGGCTAAACGAACACCGAGCCGATCTGCGAGATGAGGTACGTTCAAAAATATATCCCAACGTAATGAATTTACTCGCGAATTGTAATAAGACGAAATGACATCCTGCGTATGGATATAACATCAAACTTACCTCAGTTTCCCAACATTTATAATAAACCCATACTCATCGCATTACGCTTCTTTGATAAAATAATACCGCGACTATAATCTTATAATGATCGTATCCTTGATGTGACGTATGTTCAGTGTTCACTCATCTACGTTATGGCTTGCTATCAATGGACTTGCACTCTATAGAAATTCTACAGAATCATCAAAAGAAGTTCAAGTAGTAATTTCAGCTTGTCCCATAATCACCATCTTTTACGTTTTGCGATATTTCTTGAAAATTTGTACTCTTTATATCATCAGCTTCCCGAACGCTTTTTAGTTTTTCGCTAACGAACGTCTCGAATTTTTACGGATTATTTTCCAACCTCAAGGTACATCCACCGACAAGTAAATTATCGACTAGTTTCTTATTTCCTTCCAACAAAAACTCGGGTACGGAGTTTGCAACTATTCGAAAAGTCTACAAGAGTACCTAATCGTCGATCGTTTTACCAGACAGGACGATACAATTATGTAAAAACCTTGATAAATATGTCAACGTTATATTAATCGTTCAATTTCCTGTGACAACAGTTGACGCGTGATGATGTTACAATAATGAGTCTAATATCGTAATGGGACCGTGTGGTATAAGGGTAAATTTTGTTACTGAACTTTCAGTCGTCCCGATCATAAAGTAGCTGTATGTCGTCTCGATCATCGACAAATTATACAAGCGTTCTGACAGTTAATAAGCGGACAACTTTTGAACCTATTGAAATTTATGTGTAGTTTTTCTTGGTGTCTGAGGTCCCTTGTGAAGATAGTAATACATTTTTTTCAACGTTTCGACCCTACAGAAGGCCCTCTTTAAAATACTGAAAATTTGATAACACGGGAAGAATCATACATACAATCAAATTATTAGTTCACGTCCGCGAAAGTGTAATCGCGACGATGTTGAACCGAGTTACGAACATCCAAGGACGTACAAACGTGTATGTTAAGTTTATATATTACATGGCGAAGTCTATCGGTCTGGCGCCGTTTAGATTGACAAATAACCGAATATACATCGGATCATCATACGAAGTACTTCCTTCTATGATATTACTAATCGTGTGCGTTCTACAGTTTATCATTACACGGATTTACATGTTTGATGTTAATCGTATGCCTAAAACGGATATGATTACGGCCGGTACTAGTGCAGGTAGCCACCTTGGTAACATCAGTGGCGGTTTATTCTGGTTGACATTCGCGCTGAAGAGAAAGAAGATCACAGATATCATAAACTTGTTGCACAAAGTGGATGGTCTGCTGAGCGCTCTGGGTGTTGAACAAAATTATGAAAAGAACTTTAAACAGCAAGCTGTTGTAAATAGTATAGCGTTTGGTTTTGTACTGACCCTCGTTTTCTTCATTCATATTATTTCCTGGATTGTATTGTCTTCTGTCACAGAGCTGTGGATTGTTTACGCGATACTTGGTACTTTGATATTCTTTGTTCACCACCCGGGGATCATGATATTCCTAAATGCAATAAACTTTGTTGAAAAGCGTTACCAGCAGCTTAACGAACAACTCCTAAATATTTTTCAATCTGAACAAAAATTTGATTACACTCAAGATCGGCTCAATCGCTCTGATAACCGGCACCTATCAAATATTATTTCTTTGAATGTGGAAACGGGATACGATGTACCCCCTGCGGCTAGAGGCAACTTGAAACCGTTCGAACATCTCATAAAGATCGAAGAACTGTATGACAATCTTCGTGAAGTAACCGACAATATAGTCAATTTTTTTTCTCTACCGATCACCTCAACTCTTGGTTATTATACTGTGATGTTATTGACTACATCATATTTCGGTTACGTTTGTACAACAAATGTATTGTCTACGTATAGTACGACGATAATCATTCAACTCGTGTGCAGTATCGTTTGGATGCTCGTCATGCTGTTAGAACTGTTCGCTATTGCGATAGTTTGTTCTTCAGCTCAGACGACGGTGAGAATTCTAGAGTTCTTTGATTCCTCTTGATCCCAACGCTCCATGTATATGGGATGATTTTTATAACTTTGATACAATATTGTTTGATCAGGTGAACTCTCTCCCAGTTACACTTCATAGATTGTGGATCAGATGTTATCCAGTCGAGTTGCAGGATGAGGTATGTTGACATGAAATTTATCGAATTTAGAGAAGTGTTACGTCCGGGCTTGCGTCCGAAGTAAGGAATTAGCGATTATACTTCGCAGAAAGGCGGAAATATCCATGACAATTTTACTCGGGTAAGTTATTTCCGTATCGCTATCAACGAACATGTCGATCCATTCATATTCTACAAAGACCAACCTTCCAGTGGAGAGTGATCCAGCGATTAATATGATAAAATTATTCAACCCCCATGCTATACGTAATTTTAGGGAAAGTATCATTGAATACTATTCGAGGTCATCTAGGTGAGTTCTGATCAAAGTCAGATAATGGAACCAAATTGTAATCGCGTTGTGATCCTAATGCCCGTGACGACTGACATGTTGTCCATGTAGTTGCCCAGCAACCATCGATCATAGTTGACCATCGACTTACACCCTTTTTCTTTTGTCAGAAAAATTTAGAAGCATCCAGTGCTCGGAAAGTATAGGATGTATAAGTCACACAGCGCTATGAAAAAGTCCGAAGAATCAAGTCCATATGCCAGGTTCATGTACTACTTGGCGAAGATTTGGGGCTTAGCACCGTTCACATTGAAAAACAACAAAATTTGCTGCGGATCAAAGCTCGATATATTCTACCCGGTTATTCTGACGCTGATGGGCTTTCCGCATCTCGTGCTTGCCACGATTCATAGAAATCATGTTGATTACCGCGTCCAGTCGATAATAATGAAGGGCATTGACATACTTGGTTTTCAAATTCAAATCATCGGAAATATTTCGTCTCTGATGATTTTCATGTACAAGAGAAAAAGTATCGCAAAGATCTTGAATTTGTTCATCGAATCCGATGCCATTCTGGGACTTCTTGGGGAAGAGCAGGATTATCTGAGGAAGTTGAAAATCCGTGCGATTCTGACAGGCGTATTGTTTGCTGCTGCCTTCATCATCATATTAGCGGACCATCTGATATACACTCCTCAACAAAATTAGCGGATCACCTGTTTTTTCGTTCGAAAAATATTGAATTTCAAAACCTCGTATCTTCGTCAAAAATGATCGTATAGCCAAGGTCAAAAATCGATATTGATCACTGAAATGTTTTCTTTGATGCGGTTTTCGAAAATCGAAGGTCAGACACTTTTTCAAAAAGTTATCGCATTTTGAATCCAAGGTTGTCAACGTCAAAAACCAAAGTTGCAACTTTGACTGCCACTACGGAGTGACAAAAAAATGGTAGACACGAGCGGTTTCCGCCATTCGAAAGGTCCAAATCTTGCCTGTAATTCTGTTTTTTTTTAAATTTTGGCTGCGATTTTTTTTGACCGAGTTATCCGGCGAAGAAAAAAAAAGCGTTTTCCAAACTTTGACGCCAAATGAAATGAAAACGACGAATCGTACCGTAATGATTAAAAAACCATTAGAAAGCTCCATTATTCGACTTTTCATTGCTTTCCTCATGTTTTGGATCGGATCAACCGTTGCGATCCTGCACGACTTTGAACTTTGCCATGCAAATCCTGTAATTTTTTTTTTGCCTTCGTTCTCACGTTAAGCTCTTCAAACCGATAAAATCTGTGTGGCCTTCGCGGAAATCCGATAGCCAGAAAACTTAACTATCGAATGCTTTTTGAAAAAGTCCGCTAAGACTTTTCGTTCTCGAGTTATCCGCGTTTAAAGATGTGATTTCGTTCGATCACCGCGCACGTTCTCCGTGATCTCACGATCAGAAGCTTCAAGCCGTTGTTCTGCGTATAGCCTGCAAAGTGCTTAGGCGCAAGCGAGACGCTCCAGCTAACACGAGAGAGAAGAGCGGTGTCGGCCAGCGCCGGCTCACCTCGGGAGGCTTCGGCCAACCCGTACATCGCGCGCGTGACGTAGCCACGGAGCTTCGTATGGGTATTCTGTTCGTTTCTCCGTGCGCGGTGATCGAACGAAATCACATCTTTAAACGCGGATAACTCGAGAACGAAAAGTCTTAGCGGACTTTTTCAAAAAGCATTCGATAGTTAAGTTTTCTGGCTATCGGATTTCCGCGAAGGCCACACAGATTTTATCGGTTTGAAGAGCTTAACGTGAGAACGAAGGCAAAAAAAAAATTACAGGATTTGCATGGCAAAGTTCAAAGTCGTGCAGGATCGCAACGGTTGATCCGATCCAAAACATGAGGAAAGCAATGAAAAGTCGAATAATGGAGCTTTCTAATGGTTTTTTAATCATTACGGTACGATTCGTCGTTTTCATTTCATTTGGCGTCAAAGTTTGGAAAACGCTTTTTTTTTCTTCGCCGGATAACTCGGTCAAAAAAAATCGCAGCCAAAATTTAAAAAAAACAGAATTACAGGCAAGATTTGGACCTTTCGAATGGCGGAAACCGCTCGTGTCTACCATTTTTTTGTCACTCCGTAGTGGCAGTCAAAGTTGCAACTTTGGTTTTTGACGTTGACAACCTTGGATTCAAAATGCGATAACTTTTTGAAAAAGTGTCTGACCTTCGATTTTCGAAAACCGCATCAAAGAAAACATTTCAGTGATCAATATCGATTTTTGACCTTGGCTATACGATCATTTTTGACGAAGATACGAGGTTTTGAAATTCAATATTTTTCGAACGAAAAAACAGGTGATCCGCTAATTTTGTTGAGGAGTGTATATGGCGACCTTGGACTACGACGAAACAGTTTGGTTACTATATTTCATGTTTTTCAACAAATGGATGTCCGTCCTGCAACATGTCCGAGTTCTAATCTTCATAAACCTCATAACGTCAGTCAAAGAACGCTTTCATTTGCTGAACGAGACTTTGTCAAATTTTCGCATCGATGGATGTAAATCGAATCGATACCGGGGACGGTGGAACCAATCAAATCGACGATACCGAACAAACTTTGGCTCCACGGGTGAAGTGATTAGATCTAATTCGCGAGTTCGATCGCAAATTGGTATCGAATTAACGGGGAGGGTCATGAGAATTGCGGAATTGTATGCCAACCTCCTCGATGTGACTGAAAAGATCATGGACTTGTTTTCTATACAGATACTTCTGACTATCGGTTATTATTTTACAGTGACAACAAATGTGGTCTTATTACACCTACGTTTCACTCGCAAGGTTGAAAGTGACGACAGATTATGTGTTAATTTTTCAACTCGTGATTACACACGTATTTATTTCGGTCCTATGGCTGGAACTACTCGCTATCGCTGTAGCATGTGATTCAGCCCAAACGACGGTAAGAACTTGTAATGGTTCATTTCTGATTTGAAAGGCTGTTTAAAAATCAACAATTTTCCATTAAATGATATAGATTAAATTTATCGAATACAGGCGAAGTCGACGGTAGCTAAGCTCGGAAGAATGTGGATCCACCATCATACAAGAATACTGAAGGATGAGGTAAGTCTATAGATAGCCTCTATAGTCACGCGGTCGAAAGGTACCGTGTATGACATTTTTTTAGATAATCAACTACTTGCGAGAGTGGTATGTCCCGCACCTCATTCCCATAATTGATCATATCCATAATGTGATGTCCAGTTGGTGCCTGTTCCTAGACGTGTTATCTTTGCAATCACCCTGAAATTATCGATTGTAATTAATTATGTAGATTCATCGAAGCACGAGTATTAGGCAAAAGTGTTTCAGACCTGAAGAAAGCAACATTCGCAAACTACGTCGGCTCGAAAATGTACGGACGAACAAACCCTTACGCTACTTTTCTTTATTACTTGGCAAAGGTCTGGGGACTGGCGCCATTCACCTTGAAGGAGAACAAAATCAGCCTCGGATCTTGGGGGACGACGATTCAGCCAGTTATTATCACAGTGATTTGCGCGTACCAACTCATGAACACGATAACTCAGTTGAATTTTGTGCGATTCAACTGGCAGACAAAGCTTATGCAGAACTCCTATGCATTGGCGTGGATAATCAGAACCATCGGAGTTTTTGCGTTTACGACAATGTTTTTTCTGAAGAGAATTAACATCGTGGAAATTATAAATCTGTTCATCAAGATCGATGGAAAATTGAACTCTCTAGGCGCACAACGGGATCATGAAAAACAGTTCAAAGTTCTAGCTGTTAAAGTGATATTGTCATCTTGTGGCATATTGATGATTGACTACATTTCAATTATAGTTTATTGGCAGTCCGTAATAACATTTTGGTCCATGACTTGGATGTTCATAAGCCACTTGTTTTATCTCACACTCCACCTGGCTATTTTCCTTTTCGTGAACACCATGCTCATGGCTAATGCGCGTCTCAAACAGATGAACGAAATACTGTCAGATTTCTGTAAGCCGAAACATAGTTCGAACTTTTTGCGGAGACGCGGTGGTATGTTTGTTAATCGACGAAGAACAGCAACCATTATTGTGCCGGTGACTGACATAGGGATTGGAGTTCCAACTGACATTTCGTCAGCAGATAATCTCGAACCATCCCAGATTCTGGTTAAAGTCGAAGAACTGCACTTTGCTCTCTGTGATGTGGTCGAGAGTACAGTAAAATTAGTTTCTATACCGTTAACCCTGACAATCGGTTGTTATTTCTTGAATATATTGACCTGTTCTTATTACATGTTCACTGCTACCTTGGCCTTGCTTGATATGTTTGATTACGGAAATTTTGTTCAACTTGTTGTCACCATATTATGGACGTCTGTACAGGTGGCAGAGCTATTTGCTATTGCTTTGGCATGTAGTTCAATTCAGGAGACGGTGAGTTATTGTGTGCTGATTATAATCCGATAAATAGGTAATTATCTCAACAACCTGCTCTAACTATTTCACGTCTGTATTCAGGCGAAATCTACAGCGCTTACTTTACATGGGATGTGGATCAAATATCAGTTAGATGAGCTGAAAGACGAGGTAAGTTACACGATGGAATGTATTTCACTTGGATGTCTTCATGAATGATATGATCGGAAATCGACGGGCAAAAGCGGTAGGCGTCTTTGCGATTTTCAATCTCGAGAAGTAAGGAATTAGCGGTTATTCGGGTGGCACGTCACTTCAGGACATGTATTATTGAATATTGCTGACTCGCCCATTCTTAGGTGAGTGTCGTTGTCAGTGAGATAATGAGACCTTTATGAATTTCACTGTTCAACGATGACGTGTATGCCTTGACTGAATAACCGTTATCAGGTTATCCATGTAGTTGCCTCGCAACTACCATATCGATCGGGGTTCACCTATCGTCTGACGATTCTTTTTTTTGCCAGCAAAATATTCAGTAGCGTTTCGGATTCGGTGAAGACACGATGTACAAGTCAAGAAGAGCGATGGAAACTTCCGTAGGATCGAATCCATACGCAAAGTTCGTGTACTACTTGGCGAAGATTTGGGGCTTAGCGCCATTTACGTTGAAGAACAACGAGATCGTATGTGAGTCGTCACTCGAAATACTCTACCCAGTGATTTTGATAGTGATCTGTATTCCTCAGTTCGGGTTTGTCGTAGCTTTTAAAAACGCGGCTGATTACAGCGCTGACACAATTGTGACGAAGAGCGCGAATATATTCGGTTTGGAAATACAAGTTATAGGATACATTTCATCTTTGATGATACTCGTGTACAAGAGAAAAAGCATCGCAGAAATTCTGACTTTGTTTCGAAAAAGTGATGTCATTCTGGAATATCTTGGAGAAAAGCAAGACCAGCAGAAGCAGTTGAAAATTCGTGCGATTCTGATAGGCGTGACATTCGCTACTGCTGTCATCATGACATTCGCCAATTCACTGATATATTGGGTGACCATGAGAAACGATGTTACATTCTGGTTCCTTTGTCTAATGTCTATCGATGACTGGATGTTTATTGGACACCATATTCAGATAATAATTTTCACACACGTTATAGCGTCAGTCAAGGAACGTTTGAACTCACTCAATCGGAGTTTTATTAAAGTTTGTATCGATGGATATAACTTGAATCAATTTCGCCGACGACTGGACCAATCGAATCACCGGCATCGAACGGACTTTGGCTTTACAGATGAAGTAATTAGATCCGACTTGGGAATTCAAACACAAATTATTATCGAATCAACGGAAAGAGTAATGAAAATCGCGGAGTTGTGTGACAACCTCCTTGAGTTGACTGAAGAGATCATGGACTTGTTTTCAATACAGATAATTATCACCATCGGTTATTACTCTACATTATCAACAACTGTGGTCTATCGCACCTATACTCTACTCACAAGTTTCAAACTGACAATAGATTTCGTGCCAATTTTGCAACTCGTAATCACGTACATGGTTCTGTCCGTCATATGGCTCGAACTACTCACTATCGCTGTAGCATGTGATTCAGTTCAGACGACGGTAAGAAGTTATGATGGTTTATTTCTAGTTTTAAAGGCTGCCTCAAGATCCAAAATCTTTATTCAGATAATAAAGATCAAATTTATCAAATACAGGCAAAGTCGACGGTGGTCATGCTCAGCAAAATGTGGATCAAACACCATCCGGGAAGACTCATGGATAAGGTAAGTCAGCAGCAGACAGACTCAATAGTCACACGATCATAAAGTGGCGTATTAAAAAATTGTAGACAGTCAACAATTTACGAGAGTGGTATGTCCCGCACCTCATTTTCATAATTTATCATATCCATAATGTGATGTACAGTTGTTGCTTTGTTCTGGACGTGTTATCTTAGCAATCGCCCTACAATTATTGATTGTCACCAGTAATATAGAGCCAGTGTCAGCCATAAGAGTTTCAGACTTGATGACGGCAACAGCATGTCTGAGGTACGTACAGTTCCAAGAATAAACGGACGATCGAACTTTTACGTTATCCTGCTGTATTATTTGGCAAAAGTCTGGGGACTGGCGCCATTCAGTTTGAAAAATAATAGAGTTACCCGCGGATCTTGGCGGACGAAGATTCATCTAGTCATCATCACAGCGCTTTGCGTGTACGGAGGAATCGACACGATAATGAAACGGAAGAGTGCGGATTTCAACGGGTTGAAAAAGTTTACGCTGGTGGCCTATACATTCGCCCGGGAAATTGGAATTTGCGGAGTTCTAGTATCAGTGGGAACATTTTTTCGAGAAAAAGACAACATTGTAGATATTATAAATTTGTTCATCAACGTCGACGGAACTTTGAATTCTTTGGGCACACGACAAGATCATGGAAATAAGTTCAAAGTGCGAGCTGTTAAAGTAGTATTGTCATCTTGTGTCATACTGATGGCTGACTACATTAAGACCGTGGGTTATTGGGAATCCTCACTCGGATTTTGGTCCGCGAATTTGATGTTCATACCTGAGCTGTTGTATTTAACACTCCACTTTGCTATCTTCATTTTCGTGAACACCATGTTCATGGCTAATGAGCGTTTCGACGAGATGAACGATATACTGTTTGACTTCTGCAAGCCAAATCATAGATTAAACTTTGTTCGGAGAGGAGGTGGTGTGTTTGGTAATCGACAAAAAATATCAACTATTGTGCCGGTGTCTGACGTAGGGATGGTTTTTGGAGCTGATATTTCATCAGAAAATAATTTCGAACCATCCCAGATTTTGGTTAAAGTCGAAGAACTACACTTCGCCCTGTGTAACGTGGTTGAAAAAACAGTCGGATTATTTTCTCTGCCATTAATAATGATAATCGGTCACTATTTCTTGTTGATACTATCCTCTTCTTATCACACGTACGGTACTGTCCTAAGTTTGTTTGACAAGTTTGATAGCGAAATTTTGGCGCACGTTTTTTTCACTATAACATGGACATCCGTGCAAGTATCAGAGTTATTTGCTATCGCTTTGGCAAGCGCTTCTGTCCAGAACACGGTGAGGACTTCTCCGTTGGATGAACTTGTAATGTTATCCTGGCTATCGTATTTAAATATTTCACGTTTATGTTCAGGGAAAATCTACACTGCATACCTTACATGAGATGTGGATCACATACCATCCCGATGAGCTGAAAGACGAGGTATGTTACACAATCAAGTATTTTACCCGGTTTTATTCGTCCAGTATACGGGTGATTCAGAATGCGGTACTTTCCTTACACCTGAAAAAAAAATAAATAAAAACTAAAAAAAAAAAAAAAAATCACTGTCGAAACAGTAGATTGTGATACAAGTGGGGAAACAGCGACTTTGCACGAGTGCTGAAAATATCTAACGAGTACTAAGTCTCTGCCCCCCACTCGTACCACATCCTATTTTTCACGACCAATGCATGGCAACTTCACTTTCGACGCCATGATAGTATGACAAAGTTTTTGCCACACTCCTCAGCAAAGACTCATTTTGTCCACGGCTTACACGGGAAAGTGATTTCGTAAGTAGTTTCAACAAATTCCCGAATTAGGTCTCAATAATATGCAAAGATTGCAGAGTCTGATCATTGAAACGATACTGCTCCGAAATTTTTATCATTCATCCTCGTGTTTTTGAAGAGTCATTTAGAGTTTCAATTACTCGTATCAATTCTGCAAAAAATAAAAGATAAAAATTTACTAGACTATTATTCAATCGTCCTAATGGATTGGAATGTTACGATTACGAGGATAACATTAGAAGGATGTTAAGGTTGTATCGTTTGTCTACTCTTCGTAGTGATATGACAATTTTTTAACGATGATAAAGTATTTCACCCTAATGAACTTAATGTATCGAGGATCGTCTAGGGTAGGTCTCATTACTGGACTTGTCCTGTTGTCGGAAGCACAGAAAAACTTTCGTTAGGTACATCCGCAAATAAAAATCGTAGGATTGAAGCGAATTGTGAAATGTCACATCCAGTTGCGATAACGCAGAAGAATTCAAACGTGTACGGCATGTTCTTGTATTACTTGGCGAAGGTATCGGGTTTGGCATCATTTAGGCTAGAGGATAACCGAGCACGCCTCGGATCATCGTATGAAGTACTGTATCCGATAACCTGGGCAATCCTCTGCATCCCGGCATTCATAATTACAGTGATTAACAGATCAAGCATGAATTATGTGGGCAAGACGTTCATGATGAAAGTCACTGACAGTTTATCTGCTTACCTTGGAATCTTGAGCGGTGGTGTAGTCTTCATTACATTTGTACTCAATAGAAGGAAGTTCACAGAGATCATCAATGCATTGCGCAAAGGCGACGACATGTTGAGGGCCATGAAAGTCGAACAGAATCATCAGAAATGGTTCAGATTACGGGCTATTGCAGTCGGTGTGGTATCCTGTACCATGGTGATCATACTTTTCGGTTCTACCATCGTTTACTGGATTAATACGGGTACGATCTCCGAGGTGTGGATGACATACATGCTCATCATGAGTAACTTGATTTATTCGGTGCAGCATCATGCGATCTGTATCTTCTTTAATCTCATGGACTTCATTCAAAAAAGATACCAACAGATCAATGATCAGCTTCTTAACATTTCCGAATGCAAAAGAAAGTCCAAGTACGTTCGAAATCGGCATCGCCATTGCACGAATTGGAACACATTGAGCATGGCTGAAGAGAGGGAAATGCATATCAGCTCGGTGCCTGAAGATAGCATGAAGCTCGCTGAGCAGCTCAGAGAGATCGAAGAGATGTACGACAACCTTCGTGAGGTGACTGAGAAGGTGGTCGCAGTATTTTCTCTGCCTATCGTCGGAATTGTAGCCTACTATTTCATCTTGATCTTGACTTTGCTCTATTACTTCTTCATTCTTGTACAAATTGCATGCAGTGAGAATTCTAATTATGAAACCATCGGAAGGCTCGTGAACGTCACCCCCTGGCTGATCATCAACATGGTGGAACTATTTGCTATTGCTGCAATATGCTCGTCGACTCAGACAACGGTGAGAATTCGTGAGTTTTTAGATTTATCCAGATTTCTGTGCAGTTGATTTCGAGTCGTTAGAAAATGAATTTGAGCTAACAAAAATATATTTCAATTACATGACCATGAAGTACCACGAATTTCCCTCCTTTAGGCAAACTTCGCGGCAGTTGCGCTTCATAAAATGTGGGTCAACTGCCATCCAGTTGAGTTGAAAGATCAGGTATGTTGAATAAAAGTCTCTCCTGCCCAGGTGGCACAAGATACTCTTTGACTTATATTAGTCCTTTGATCGACTAAAAGACTACTAAATGCCATCGAATGTCCGTTTTGTCAGTCAAGACTCATAAGCGGACCTTCGACGGCATTCAGTCGTCGTTTAGTTGATTGAGGGACTGATCTAAGTCAAAGAGTATTTTGTGCTACCTGGGCTGATTTGAATTGACTGTAGAAAAAAAAAAAAAAAAAAAAAAAAAAAATTAGCCATCTTCTTGTCTATACAGATTACATAGCATTTATATGTCGAAGGTACATTTTTGGTCAACGTCATATAAGCAATAGTTCAAACTTTCATACCTAATGGACATTTCCAATAGTTTTTATAGTGATATTGTACAGAGTACAAGCAAGGCTGATAACTAGATTACTTCTTCTCGTGTGAAATTCTAACGTCGATAAGGTTTAATATCTTGACGAGGCATTCCATCTCTGCTGTTATCGGAGGTGTTAGCAGTGCCAGAAAAGGTTTCGACATTGGTCACATCGCTATCACGTTAATCAGCAAAGTCAGACTCCTCAATGTTTTAGTAACTATCATTACACTCCTGCGAGGAAGAAATAAGATCGTTGAGATCGCGAAGCTTTTTCTGAAGATCGATGAAATTCTTAAATCTTTGGGAGTTGAACAGGACGACAAGGAGAAATTTAAATACCGTACGATTTTCGTGGGATGTTTTTACCTTGTTATAAACGTTGTGCAGTGTCTTCACATCACTTCTTTGGCTCACCATACCGAGTATAGAGAAATTCATTATAACCGAAGAGATAATTTCCCATTCGTTGTACTTCATGATGCATCACGTGACTTGAATATTTGTAAACGTTGTGGCTATCGTTGCTGAACAGTTTTCCTAAACAGCGGATCTGCCTCCGAAATGCCTGTGTCACAGAATTCGAAGACGATCACGTTAGGGCTCCGAACGATTCTGTCATCGATAGAAACACATTAAACTTGATATTGTCGGATACGGTGAATGAAACTGAATCGCCAAATACTCCTGGAGGCAAGCTGAATGAACTTGAAAAGGTTGACAAAATTGAAGAACTGTATGACAACATTCGCGACCTGATGGATGCGGTGATGATATAATTTTCACGACCACTCTTGCTGAATATAGCGACGTATTTTGTGACAACAGTAACCTACTACTTTTTCATCTTCACAAGTCTTAGAAGTTTGAATGTCATGTTCGACTCATTAGCTATTTACACAACTGTGATTGTCATTCATAATCTAGTCCCGATGATGATAGAGCTGTTTGCTGTCGCCATAGTATGTGATAAAACCCAGACGGCGGTAAGAGACTGATGAATTTACATTTCAATTATTTGTGAACAATTATTGCATATGAGTTTTAGTTGTGTCTTTTTTAGTTTAATTTCGTACAATGAATTATGATACAGTATTTGTGCAGTACGTTGTAATCGAAGAGAATAATAACGCAGAGTGTATTATTTGTATGGGAAAAATCTGTGATAGTCACGGTGCATACAATGTGGATCAAACACCGTCAAATACAATTGCGGTATGAGGTACGTTTGGAGATATTCTTACCTAACGTGAGCACTTTCACGATCACTTATCTCAATAGAAGCGATATTAATTATTCACTTTTTCAACATTGATCGATTATAGTTTCACCCTGAGGAATAATTAGACATAATGCTTTCAAGTTTAGCACTATACAATTCTATTTTTCGAGTTCGCATACGTAATATGAGGCTTCAGGTTGATGGATCTAATGTAACGAGGACCGTTCAGGGCACTTCGTATTACCATACTTCCAGTGTCACAATGAGTCAGATCACGTCAAGTGGACCCCCCCATTTTCCACTTGATCATGGAATACTTGCTAAAATACATTAATCGAAAGTAGTCATCACTAATAATCATCCCTCAAAACAGTTTTTGAAAATTTTGAAATTAACAACAATTTTTTTTACAATAAAAATTTTAGGTACTTTTAATTAAAAAATCAATTGTAAAAAAACTGTTGAAGATAACTTAACAAAATTTGCAGAGCTTATAGTGAAATATTTATAATTTCATAAAAAAATTTTAAAAAAATTTTATTTGTTTATTATCATACTTTTTATTAACTTTTATATAAACAAATGAAAATTTTAATGACTTCTCAGTACGATAATCGAATTTTTTTTTTTAGTTATACGCGTTATACATTCAAGCTCCATATTCCGAAAGAAAGTTTTACTGCCCGGCATTAGTTTAAATAATATATATTTTTATATCACGTAGCGACGAGCGGTGTCAGTGCAGCGCGCTGCCAAGCTTGGCTGCTCAGGCTATAGATCGCTCCATAGGACACAATTTAATAAAAAAATTTACTATAAAAATTATTTCACAGAATTTTTTTTTTTTAATTATATTTAAAAGAATATTTTTAACAAATAATCAAAATAATCACACATTTTTTTATTAAATAAAAACAGTCGAACGAAATAAACATTTTTTAATACAACCCAATAAACCATAACGTAGAAAAAATAGGGCTGATGTCCGGCTAAAACACGTGTATTAAATTTTTTTTTATGAAATTATAAATATTTCACTATAAGCTCTACAAATTTTGTTAAGTTATCTTCAACAGTTTTTTTACAATTGATTTTTTAATTAAAAGTACCTAACATTTTTATTGTAAAAAAAATTGTTGTTAATTTCAAAATTTTCAAAAACTGTTTTGAGGGATGATTATTAGTGATGACTACTTTCGATTAATATATTTTAGCAAGTATTCCATGATCAAGTGGAAAATGGGGGGTCCACTTGACGTGATCTGACTCAATCATAAAAGAATTTTTATGACTTATGACGTATCAAGCGATGGAGAGATCGAGTCATCATTATACTGGTCCCGCGTCGATGCCACCCTTTTTCGAGTGAAATCAATTACCGAATAGAAGCGATGGATTAGGAAAAATAACAATCGTCTGGGGTATTACACGAATGATGATAATTTTATTTTAACGAGGTCATCACTCTTCGATGACGAGCCTACTGCTCATGTGCATGGACATGTTACTCGTACAGTTACCTGGCAACGGTTTATTTTCGACGTAAATTTCGATCATCGTCGCGAGCGAAGCATCAGAAGCTTATTAAGCTCGAAGAGGATAACGCGCGCTAAGGATTCCAAGTTTGAGCAATGGACGCAGGCAACCTGAAGCGATATGCTAAGTTCCTGTATCATGTAGTGAAATTTTCGGGTTTAGCACCGTTCAAGGTCGAAAATAATACAGTATCCTGCGGATCGATGGTTCAGATAATCTATCCGATGATATTGGTGATATTGGCGATTCATGCACTTGGGACAATATCACTTAGAAACAGTGAGATGGATCTTTTCGAGGATGGAATACGTTGGCAGTTTTTTCTTTCGTGCTGCTGGATATTTAGAACCTTAGGAGGTTTTATATCTTTGATAAAGTTTATGCTGATGAGAAGGAACATTGTGGATATCTTGAATTTGTATATCAAAGTAGATCACGCTATGAGCCTTCTTGAATTGAAGCAGAATTATGTGAAGCAGTTAACGAAGTGGATAATCGTTGTCCAAGTCATATCCTTCATTATACTTGTCAATGACTGCACAACAAGTTTCTTCTACTGGACCAACGCAGAGACCGCGGGAATTGGCACATTTCGGACCATTTACGCGATGACACTTGGCAGTTTCCTTTCGTTTGGCCACCATCAGGTGACCTTAATCTTTCTGGGCCTGATGACTTTTGCCAATAAAAGCTTTGAGCTACTTAACGAACAAATTTCAAGGGGTTTTTCATCTGAACATGAACGAAAGCGTGTGTCACAAGTGAACAGCCTATTCATCAACCGGAACACCCCATTTCACGATCACACGGACACAGTAGTGGAGAATGTAATCGACGTCGGAAGTGGTCTAAGCTCATTGAAGAAGTTTTCAATTATTGCAAAAGTGTATTCCATCCTGCATAAAGTGACGAATAAGACGACAACATTTTTCTACATTCATATAATTGCGACTATCGCTTTGTATATATTCAATATACTAGTGATTATTCGATACCTACATTTCAATGGTGATTATCTGTGGAAAACTAATCACTTAACAAAGACTATGCAGATGATCTTCAATATACTCTTTGGATTTATCATACTGTTTGAATTGCTCGCTATTGCTGCAGTATGTGATTCAATCCAGGAATCGGTAAGAAATAACATAATGTATCTTATTTCAGAACTTGTTCCAATGCCAGCGTCATAAATAATGCATCTTAGTAATCACATCCCGGTATTTAGTTGAATTGAATTGTATCTCTCATACGATTATATACGAAGTTATGCGGGCATTGACTAGAGTTCATTTACCGGGCAGCAGTATTCGGAGAATGAATAAATAAAATGAATTTTTCATCCAGGCGAATTCAACTGTAGCCACGCTTCACGATATGTGGCTGGAACACCATCCAGACCATCTGAAAGATGAGGTATGATGACTCAAAGTTAAACTTAGTTTCCTTTTCAAAATGATCAACGAAGAGTCGTGCAACTGCTTGCACTCTATCCAAGTAAGTGATTTACATTAAACATATCGATTTTTTTGGGGTCAGTTGATCGATTGAACCCTTATTATTGGATATCGATGACCGGAGTCTTGTTGAACAAGTTCTAACGTCAGCAAGATAATGATACCTTCGTTGATGTTGTCAAAGTAATTTTACTGCAAGTCTAATTACTGTTTACCCCAACGTACGTTGTCCATGCAGTTGCCTCGCAACCACGAGCATAACTGACCCATGGACTCACATTATCCTTCTTGACCTGCGAGACTCAGTGCCTGCAGAAGCGTCTTGCCTTGCGGAAGTAGTCATACCATATACGCGAGTTACGAGGAATTATGGAAACGTTCAAAGGATCAAGCCCATACGTTAAGATCCTGTACTACTTTGCGAAGATTTGGGGATTAGCGCCGTTCACACTGAAGAAGAATGGAGTTTTCTGCGAATCTTTACGCGATACAATCTGGCCGGTAGTTTTGGCGATTTTGACTATTCCTCAATACGTCATCATCGTGATTCTGAGAAGCCAGGTGAATTACTCCGTAGAGACGGACTTGACAAAGATTACGAGTATAATCTGTCTGACATTCGATTTCTTAGGATTAGTTTTATCGCCGATGATTTTTGTATTCAAGAAAAAGATGATAGTAGAAATTCTGAATTTATTTTCGAAATGTGACACCATTTTTGGATATCTCATAGTGAAGCAGAATCGTTCGAACCAGTTTAAAACGCGAGCGATGATAGCGGGCGTGGCAGCTTCTATAAGAATCATCCTCTTGTTGTTCGCCCAGTATACATATTTCGCGAACTTGACCAGTTCCAAACACGAACTTATGATCAGTTTTGTGGTAGTTCTTAGTGGTTGGATTGGACTCATGAAACATGTCTCAATCGTGATCTTCGTGAACGTCGTAGCATCAATAAAAGACCGTTTGATTCTATTTCACCAGAGTCTCTCAAGCCTTTGTACTCCCAGATATAAATCTAATCGCGATTGCGGATGGGTAGATGAAGGGATCGCAGCTGACATCGAGACTGAATCTGAAATCACGAGATACATAGAACCATCGGAACGACTCGCGATGATTGCTGAACTTCACGAATACCTTCTCGATGTGACTGGAAAGACGATCACCATTTTTTCTGCACAGCTAGTATTCGCTATCGGCTATTCCTTTACACTACTGACAAGAATGTGCTATTACGCCTTCGTCGCAGTCCAAAGTTTGACTGTATCAATGGAACTAAGAACAATTCACGAACTCCTACATGCTCTAGCAGCCTCAGCTATCCTTGCCCTGGAATTAGTCTTCATCGCTGTAGAGTGTCATTCAACGCAGGCAACGGTAAGAACTGGCGATATAACTTATGCAAATGATTGTTGCTGGTTTGAATGAATCGAATTTCCATGATGATTGTCTCATCTCGAGTTCTCTGACAGCAGCACTACGTGAATGAAAAAAAAAAAAAAAAACAATTATTTTCCAGATGAATTCGACAGCCTACAAGCTTCACAAAATATGGATTAAATACCATCCTAGCAATGTGAAAAATGAGGTAAGTTGACTTGAAGTTGAATTCAGTTTTCATTTGAAAAAAAAATTGATGATTATTTCGAAGGGTTGCGCAAGCGCGAACATGCCGTGAAGGTAAGGGATTCACATTACATTTCACACGGGCAACATGCTCTTCATATCTATCGTGAATATTATCCATCCGTGATGTGGGATTTTAGGGGGAATTCATCAATTGGATCGATGAAATTCTCCAACCACTGGGCTGTATTATTGAATATTTTGTTGGATGGATTCTAAAGTCTGCACGATAATGATACCTTCTAAAATTGGCTAATGGTCCAAGCGCCAGGTACTTTTTCGCTGCGAAATTCTACGCGCGCATTTTTCATGTATTTGGAAATGATTCGGTGGGTGCCCCCTGAGTGTGGGTGCACGTTTTTCTCAAAATTTTCTCGTAGAAAATAAGGTCCTCCATAATTTTTATCCGAAACTTTTTTCGGTAGGACTTATAATTTTTGAGTTACAGTGCCCCAAAATTTTGTCAAGAGGGTTTTTATGAAATATCTCGTTAACGATTGATGAAACTGTGAAAATAGTTATTGAGGCGCTTCCCTACCCAATTCCACAACATTGTAATAAACGCGTGCAGAAAGTGCTATTAGACGGAATATCTCTGCCTGGTCACCGAAATCAATGAAACAAAATATGTCACGCAATTCTATGTGCGACTCCGGCCCAAAACATGTTCGTTTTGCGCTAAAATAGAGACGATATCAATGTAAAAAATTTCCCATTACCGTTTTAGTGGCACCTTCTGCACGCGTTTATTAAAATTTTATGGAATTGGATAGGGATGCACCTTAAACGCTAAATCAACGCGTAATTACCACGATACTTCACCACATTGCGTGTATAACATACCTAGTAGAATACTTTCTGATACCAAATATCATGCCGTGAAGTTATAAGGAAGCCGAACGATGTCCGCACTATAGTTCGACCAACACACGCTCGCGTTGCATACGTGAGTTTCTACTCGCTGCCAGTGATTGCCAACTCGATTCGCCCGGCGCCCGGCGCCTGTCGCTGAGGCCGCGCTCACCCATAGTGCGAGCCGGGCGCCCGGGCGAATCGAGATGGCAGTCCACTGGCAGCGAGTAAAAGCTCACGTACGCAACGCGAGCGTGTGTTGCTCGAACTATAGTGCGGCCATCGTTCGGCTTCTTCATAACTTCACGGTATACAAAGTAAGTGGTACAAACAACAGATACATAATTCACAACAAATTGTAGAGCATAGAAAATTGTTCGGAGATTTAATACCAAACCACTTTTTTTCGAATTAATAGTTAAGGAGCTCTTAATGGTAAGGAGTCGCGGTAGCGTCAGGACAGGACTGTGACTCATTCAGTGTTTGCATCGTCATGTTGCCCAGCAACTATCGGCCATAGGTGACACCTGGGCTCACATTATCGCATTGGTTAGTGAGATTCAGATGAGTACTGCCTTCGGTAAGGATACCATGTACGAATTACGCGGAGTTAGCAGAACGGTCGAAGGATCAAGTACAGCTATCAAGTTCCTGTACTACCTGGCGAAGATTTGGGGCTTAGCTCCGTTTACACTGGAAAACGACCAAGTCTTCTGCGGATCTTCACTCGAACTACTATATCCGGTGGTTTTGACAGTGTTGTGCATCCCTCAATATGTTATCAGCACGATCATAAGAATTCAGACGAATTACTCCGCTGAGACAAACCTGACAAGGATTGTCAACCTATTCTGTATCCTAATACAATACTTGGGGATTACGTCTTCTTTGATGATATTCGTATTCAAGAGAAAGGTGATCATAGAAATTTTCAATTTGTTCTTTAAATGTGACGCCATTCTGGGATATCTAGTAGTGGGGCAGGACCGTCATAAGCAATGGAAAATGCGGGCAGCGAAAGTGGGCTCAGTGATCTTCGCAAGAGTTACCCTCGCATTGGTAGTGATTACTGTACAAGCCTTCATGAGCGGTTTCAATTGCTCATTTGTGATCATTTATTGGCTAGTGGTGGGTACTTGGGTGGGTTTTGTGCAACATGTCGCGATCTTCATTTTCGTAAACGTCGTAGCATCGGTAGAAGAACGTTTGCGGCTACTTAACCAAAGTCTCTCGAACGTTTGTAATCCCGGATATAAATCAGATCGCAATTGCGGATGGTTGAATCTCTCGATTCCTCGGAATGAAATCAGTGTCGGTTCCATGGAAGAAAAGATTGCAACTGACGTTTGGTCCGAATCTAACATCATAAATGATTTGGAACCAGCAGAAAGGCTCACGATGATCGCCGAACTTTACGATTACCTTCTTGATGTCACTGGAAAGACCATCACCCTATTTTCTATTCAAATATTTCTCACTATCGGCTATTACTTCGCAATACTAACAACTATGTTCTATTACACCTTCGTTGCAGTCACAAATCTGATTGTCTCAATGAATTTATTAACACTCTACGAACTCTTTAGTACTTCGATATTCTTAGCCATAATCGGGTTGGAATTACTCGCCATCGGTGCCGTGTGTCATTCAACGCAATCCAAGGTAAAAATGCATCGTTATCGATTCAATAATTAGCCCTAATTTTGTAACTATTTGCATACCCGAAACGGACTCAGCTCAAATCGTGCGATTAAGTAAACTAGAATAAATGTGTCTTCTTTAGGCGAAGTCAACGGTGATTGCGCTGAACAAGATGTGGATCAAGAACCGTTCATACAGGCTGAAAAATGAGGTAAGTCAGAAAAAGTCTGATACGATATTGTAGTGGGGTTGCTACTGTGCTAAAATAATTGAGAGAAATAAATTTCAGCAATAATGAAGTCGATCATACGTAGTGCTTCCTTGGCCGTGTGTTATCTTTGCAATGATCTCTTCAGCATCGATCGCGATCAGGGTATATACATTCTTTACATAGGCAGCGACGACCATAAGTCTTTCGGACCTGAATAGGACAGCATGTACTGGCTACGTGGTGTTACGAAACTGTTTGTAGGATTTAACCCTTACGCTACCCTTCTGTACTATCTAGTGAAGATTTTTGGACTGGCACCGTTTATTTTCGAGGATAATAAAGTTTCACGGGGATCATGGTGCGACGGAATCTATCCATTGATCTTCACAGCGATCTATTCGCCTTTCTCTGTGTACACGATAACAATCTGGGCTAGTTTCACATTAACTGATGAATCGGAATTGGCGAAACACCTCGACCTAACGGCGATGCAAGTGAAGATTTTTGGTGCTATACTCACTACCACATTGTTCGCCCGAGACAGGGACAACATCGTGAGAATCATGAATCTGTTCGTAAAGCCTGATGAAATGCTGAAATCCATAGGGATTCGACAGGATTATGAAAAGAGATTCAAAATGTTTGCGATCAGAGTAATAGTATCATGTTGCGCTATAATCGTCATTGATTATATTCTCATTGTATCATTTTGGCAGAACAAATTCGACTTTTGGTACATAAACGTGATGTTTGTGACCCAATTCTTCGTACTTTGTCGATCAGGTAATGATTTTTATTTTCGTCATCTCGATAATGTTTGTTAACGAACGTCTCAAACAACTGAATCAGATGCTGTTGGAATTGTTTAAACCAAAATTTGAATCGACCTTCGTTAGCGGACGAGGTGCGATGTTCGTGAATCGAATAACACCAGAAATCCTGAACATGGTATATAAGGGACGTCAGCTGAAGCTGATGTACCAGCGGTGGAGAATCTGCAACCGTTCCAGACCCTTGTCGCGATTGAAAAAGTGCAGTCCATCCTTCACGACGTGGCCGAGGAAATCGTCAGATTATTTTCTATCCCGTTATGCGTCGTGATTGGTTATTATTTCTTAAATATAGTAAACTCCAGCTACTACTCTTCCGTCATTGTCGAAAACTTCTTCCAAACGTTCAGTTACGAAATCATGTATCAAACTGTAGCAATGATATCATGCCTGGGTATGCAAGCGGCAGAACTGTTTGCTGTTGCTGTGGCATGTGCTTCAACCGAGAAGATGGTGAGGAGAAAATGTTTTATTGTTGCTTATTGATAAGAAAATATATATATATAGAGTTCAGCTTGCATATGCGTGGAAAAAATAGAAACTTGGATTGGAACCAACATTCATTTGCATCATCCGAATAAATCCGAGTGCAATAATAAAATTGTATTAGTTCTGTGTTTTATGTTCAGGGAAAATCTACAGCGACTACATTGCATAAGATGTGGGTCGAATACCATCCCCAATATTTGAAAGACGAGGTACGATATACGAGTATTTCACCTAGTTCTTATTACGATGAATAATTATGAAAGATTGACTCTGAGATACATGCTGGTAAGTGCTTTTTATGTAATGAGAAATGTCAAAGTCTACTGTGCGAGTCCGGTGTTTATCCTTTTCATGACTGACGACCGTAATACTTTTAGTCTATGAATATTCAATACCTTGTTGAGTGAATAGCACTAAGTGAATATAACCAATGAAAAGTACTCCTCGATGTGATGGTCTAATGAGTCGACGCGAGTTGATACATAATCTAATTATTATTATAATTGATACATAATCTAATTATTATTATAATTGAGTGACAATTTCATCAACGACGACGTTTGGCATCACGTCGGCAAGGTTTCTATCAATGCATTCAGTACACCTCGGACTTTCTAAGGGTCACATCAACGATTAGCACACGATCACACTGCGAGCTATAGAAATGCATGAAGAAACGAATCCCTACGTAAAGTTTCTATACTACTATGCCAAGGTTTCTGGTCTTGCACCATTCTCGCTGGAAAACAACAGAATATCTCATGGATCATTTTGGGACAAACTTTGGCCAATTATTGCGTCAATGATCTACGTTGCTAGTCAATTAGTCCTGTTACCCTACCGAATAGGTTTTAACCATGGTACTGCAAGTATATTATCCCAGGCTGGTGACATAATGGCGTTCCAAGTTGGATGTATCGTACTTGTGATATCAGTGCTCGCAATCTGGTATAGGGAAAAGGAGATAATCAGGATCGCACGCTTATTTGAAATGATTGACACGATGTTGAAATGCCTGGGAATTCAACAGGATTATGAAAAAAAGTTGAAACGTCACGCGGTATTAGTGGGACTATCATTTTGTGTGGCAATCATCTTGGAAATTCAAGTCAGTTTGGCTTATTTGCACACCGCATATTTCTGTGTCACAATTCAGTGCCTGGCTGCATTCGCGCTTAGTAGTTTCGTCAATTGTATGCATCATTTCGTAGCATTCACTTTTATGAGTATCATGGTGCTAACTAAGGAACGTTACGAGCAATTGAACTACGCACTAGAAAACGTATGCCATGTCGAAGAGAAAGAACCAACCAACTTTCAAAGAGCTCGAAGGCTTGGCGACATTCAATTACACTCATCCAACATTGTTTCCGTTAACGAACTGATGCAATTCGACTCTGAGACATTTCCTAACGACGAACTGAACCCATTGCAGAAACTTATCAAGATTCAAGAATTGCACGGCAGACTCCATGACATGACCCAAAAGATCAACGATTTCTTTTCCTGCTCTTTGTTGGGCCTCATTGGTTACTATTTCTTAATTATAGTGATAGGTTCGTTTTACATGTACAGAGACATGAGGCACAGTACACATATTCTCGGGATTCTTGAACTTTTCGGCTTTCTAATATGGTTAAGTGGGTTTGCAGTGGAGCTATGTGCAATTGCTCTAGTGTGTTCTTCGATCCAGAATACGGTAAGTCGTCGAGATTTTGGTGTTTGATTTTTGATCGTATCCAAAGAAAGAAATTCTGAGCAAACAATGGATTACAGTCAGAGTTTTCTGTTCAGGGGAATACCACAGCAACCGTTCTTCGTAAAATCTGGATAAAACACCGACCCGTCGAACTGATGGCTGAGGTATGTTGGAACTCATAAAAAAATCACCGACATCTTCCCTGGCGAAAATGAGATGTGCAAAATATTGAAGCAAATGTAAATTGGAACAAAGAAGTGTGACCGAAGTGTGAATTTGTTTCAATTTACATTTTCTATACGCTTCCTCACGTTTCCTGTACATCTCATTTTCGCCAGGGTTTTCATTCCCGATGAATTTCTCATCGAAAAATATGAATATAAAGAATCTTTTCAATTATTAGAGATTTTCGAACGTGGTTCCTTGTGCGTAAATATGGAGCCCATATTATGCGATTCCACCCAATCGGCCTTTTTTTCTCTCCAATCAGAATTTGACGTATCATCGAGCAATTTATTGGTGCCATGACGATAAAAATAAATGTTCAAGGCATAATTTCACCATATTCTGGTTCTTTCAGTTCAGTGCAATGATCGAGCCGCCAATATGACGAATAAATAAAAATAAGAAAGAGCCATTAGATTGAACTACACATCATGGGGTTTATATTTTGGCACAAGGAAGCCGGACGTCCGATACTCTCATCTGATGAAAAAAAAGCACCAAAGCACCATAAGGCCACAGTGAAAGTGACATTTTTGAATTTGTACGTTGAACGATCTTCTTCTTGCAAATGTTATTCGTAGCCAGTGCCTTTTTGCCATGTATTATCTTTGCAGTGATCGCCTTAGTATCGATCGCGGTTAGGGTATATACATCCCCTCCATCGACAGCGACGACCATAAGCGTTTCATACCTGAAGTGGACAACATGCATGGATTCAGCTCTTACGCCAACTTTCTTTACTATTTGGCAAAGATCTGGGGACTTGCACCTTTCGTTTTAGAAAGCGACTATCGAGTTTCGCAGGGATCATGGGGCACCAAAATTTATCCATACATATTGACGGCGATCTGCATGACCTCCACAGAGTACACGGTAATGAACTGGATGAACTCGGACTTCATTGGTGATACGAAGATATTGAAATTCACTGACATGACGGCGATGCAAATTAAAATCTTCGCGATCATACTTTCCATCGCATTGTTTGCCCGAGAGAGAAACAACGTCGTGGACATTATAAGTCGGTTCTTTGACGTTGACGAAAGGCTGAAGTCCATAGGAATTCGACAGGATTATGAAAAGAAGTTCAAAGTTCATGTGACTCGAGTAATACTGTCCTCTTGCATTATAATCGTCAGCGATTATATAATAATTGCAGTGTTTTGGCAGGAGGAAGACGCATCTTGGTGCATAAACTTGATTGGCCAATTTTTCAATTTCACGTATCATTTTGTTGTCTTCATCTTCGTGATCTCCATGCTTTCTGTCAACGATCGTCTCGAAGAACTGAACAGGATGCTGACGAATCTATGCAAGCCCGGGTACGAATCGATTTTCGTTTGCGAACGACGCAGGATGTTTGTCAACCGAATAACACCGAACATTTTGACCACGGCAGCTGGGACGTCATCTGAAGCTGATATACCATCCGCGAATAATCTGCCATCATTCCAGATACTTGTAGAGATCGAAAAAGTACAGTCCGATCTTCATGACGTGGCCGAGAAAATTGTTAGTTTATTCTCTATTCTGATACTCATGATTATCGGTTATTATTTCCTGAGCATATTGAGCTGTTCGTACTTCATGTACACCGGTTTCACCGGCTTATTCCAAAATCTCGATCACGCAATTATTCATCAACTTGTGGGAGTCGGATCAGCTATATCCGTACAGTCATCAGAGCTATTTGCTATTGCCTCAGTTTGTGCCGCAATCGAGAAGACGGTAAAACGAATACATATACAAATACATATTATACATTATACATACTTGTCATGGCTTCTAATCATATTATGTGAAAACAATTTTTGTAAAGAAACAATTTAAAGTTCAGGTTACATGGTTGATTTCGGAAACAAAATCATGGGTTGGAACACAATGCTTATTGTCGTCATTTAGATTGCTTGATATCAATAAATCAGCTAAATATTTTGTCGAATTAAAACAGTTTTATGTTCCATGTTCAGGGAAAATTTACGGCGATTACATTGCACAAGATGTGGGTCGAATACCATCCCCAACATTTGAAAGACGAGGTACGATGTATAATTATTTTACCTAGTTTTTATTACGATGAATAATCATGAAGAATCAACTCCAAAAATATTGCTGGTAAGTGCTTTTTATGTAATGAGAAATGTCAAAGTCTAATCATTCATGACTGACGACCGTAATACTTTCAGTCTATGAATATTTAATGCCTTGTTTAGTGAATAGTCCTAAGCGAATATACCGGATTAAGAGTACTCCCCGATATGATGGTCTAACGAATCGACACATGTTCTACTTCTGAATAAAATTACCATCGATCATTATTAAATTGTATAACAATTCATCAACGATTACGTGTGGCATTACTTCAGCAAGGCTTCTATATCCACATATTCAGTATACCTCGGACTTTCGAAGGATCACATCACCGATTTATACACGATCACGAAACGAACTATGGAAAGGCGAGGAGAATCTGGTCCCTACGTAACGTTTTTATACTACTTTGCAAAAGTTTTTGGCCTGGCACCATTCTCGTTTAAAGACAACAGAGTGTCTCATGGATCATTTTCGGACAAACTTTGGACAATGATCGCATTACTAATCTTGGGTGTTCTCCAATCAACCGTAATTCTCGACAGACTGAATGCAGACGATGGTATTGGAAGCAAATTAACCCAGGCCAGTGACGTATTCTCCTTCGAAGTTGAACTCATCACAATTGTGATATTGGTGATCGCAGTCTGGTACAAGGAAGATCAGATCGTCGAGATAGTAAAGTCATTCACGATGATTGACGATATATTTAAAAGTTTGGAAATTCGAGACGATTATGCGACAAAGTTCAAACGCCAAGCGATATTCTCGGCATTATTATCCTGTGTGGTAATGTTGTTGAGCATCCAACTAGATTTGGTGTTCATGTACGCCGCCAATTTTCCTATCACACCTCTGTTCATCATTGCAATGATTGGTGGTAGCATTTCTTCTTGTTCGTACCATTTCGCGGTTTACACTTTTGTGAGTATAATAGTAATCACTAAGGAACGTTACGAGAAATTGAACTACATACTAGGCAACGTGTTACCTGTCCAACAAATGAAACCAACTAACTTACGAGGAGTACCTAGGCCTTTCGACAGCCAATTACAATCATCCAACATCGCTTATGTCAACGAACCGATGCACTTCCACCACGAGACATTGTTTAATGACGAATCAAAGCCAGTGCAGAAACTTATCAAGATTCAAGAATTGCACGGTCAACTCCATGACGTGGTCGAAAAGATAATGGACCTGTTCTCTTGCCCTATAGTTGCCGTAATTAGTTTTTATTTCACAACGATAACAACAAATTGTTTCTACTCGTACGCCAGTCTGAGAAGCAGACTGGACCATCTTAGGATTTTCGAATTCCTCACTTCTACAATATGGATGGCTTTGTTTGCAGTAGAATTATGTGTTATTGCTGTAGTATGTGCGTCAGCCCAGAATACGGTAAGACGTCTACCCTTACTCCAATATATACAAAAACAGGAAAAAAAAAAAAAAAAAAACTGTCCGAAGGAAAGATTACATACAGCGTTTTTTGTTCAGGCAAAATTCACCCCCACAGTTCTTCGTAAAATCTGGATCAAACATCATCCTATCAAAATGATAGATGAGGTATGTTAGAAGTGATCAAAAAATCACTGACATCTTTTCATTCCCGATGAATATCTCATCAAGGGTATTTCATATACCACTTGTCCCTCTTCGCACGTATAATTAGGTGAATCGTATTTAAGTAATAAGGATCAAGCGACTAATTCGGACTTCCACTCACGCCTTTTTCCCATACTGTGGTTTTTGACTGAATTCGCCTCCCATCACTGGGGGAGAATTTTATGACAAAAACTATTCTTGACTCGAAAAGATTTTCAAATTCAGTCAGATATCACAGATACTCTAGCCAACGTACTGGCTTGTCCCAGCCTCGCCATATTATACTATTTATAAAAGATGATCGGATTTACGGATTGCAGACACGAGCACCGCCGCCGTTGCACTGCGCTATGTGGTTGGGATCATTTTTTCCATCATAGCGGGCGTAAGGCGATAAAAGGACACGACGTCGATGAGCGTCGTGCATCTATAAGACGGTGAATAATTGAATATTTTTCATTTGTTGTTGCAGATTCAGATGCTCTCTCTTCAGCTGCTACAAAGACCGCTGACAATATCAGCCTTTGGATTTTTCTCGCTGGACTATTCGTACCTTTACAAGGTGACAATGAATTCTAAAGACTCGTTAACCCCCGCGACGAATACACTTTATTCCCGAACTTATCTCGACGATAAAGAAATCGGCGCCTTCAATATTACAGATCTTCTGCGCTGTCGTGGCATACTTCGTCATCATGGTGCAACTCGATGGGTCGAAGGTGGATGCCGCTCGCAATATCAGCACATTGGCACCGAATATCACAGGAATGCATTGAGGTAAGGATCGGAAGTTAAAGGATGCGATGCTACTGGTTGGCTAATTCTCATCGTCCTCGGGAGTCCTTTGATCGTATCCTTTTTATCGCTAACTTATCTCCTCTGAAGCGATGAGGAAATCTGTTGCGGCCAGGCTTAGAGTATAACCACTTTGGGTTTGGCGACGGAATACAGACCCAAGACAGGGCTAAATACAGCAGGCAGGGATGAGTATGGCTAGGGTAGGGTCGGATAGAATGAAGCCGAGGGTGCTGCAGCCTACCCTAACTATTTCCCAACAATTCTAGCGCTCTGCTGCAATTATAATTAATTGCAGCCCCGGCCTCCTATTAGAGAATACGCCAGACGTTTGCTTCGAGTCGAGTACCAGTATAACTATACCGATACTCGGAATACAATAATCCATTTCACGTAGCACCGCGGTCTTGTTCTGGGGCTACAAACGCTCCATATCGCTTATACCAGGCACTCGGACCAAACTGCACAATGTTGAACCCCTCACATCACCGCGGTTTAGTCTAAGAGGTCAATTAGAAGATGTCACGTAATCCCAAAGGTTGGCTACTGCTCTAATATGGACGAATCGAAGTTCAGTGCAACGAGCCTTTGCCAAATAAACGTACAGATTCGTGATCGGTCCGTTTCAAAATTTTGGAAAAAGAAGTCGAAAATATTTCGCTCCGTCTGATTGAGATTTATGTTCTAAATAATATCTAACCAGCTGTTGATCATTAGGAGGGTGAACTCTATTAGAATAATAATAATAATAATGTACCGGTCCTCTTGGATATCCTCTATGAAGGTGTTTTTCTTCTCCAGATAATACACCGAGGATTTGGCACCCCCTGCAAGTGTCTCTCCACGATATCCAAGTCACCTCTCGAGTACCTTGATCGCAGCGTGTTACCTGTCGATATTTATCGCAACACCTAATTAGTGTACAAGCATTGAATGTTAAGGAGTGATTCAAAGTTTCATCGTTCTTTAATGATATAGACGTAAAGAGTGATATATTTTCTTAAAAAATCTATATGTTTTTCAAATAATATCGGTTTAAAATGAAATTCGGTCATATTGGACCGATTCTCGAGTTACCTACCTTATAAATGGCAATGTGATGGATAAGTGTCGGTTAATATTTATTGTAATATCTTATTATTGTTATTTATGAAAAATGTCTACACGTGTTTATTGGAAGAATAAAACTACCTTTCGACCAATCAATCATCTGATAATGTGCCTCCGAAATTCATCATCTCGCCTTCTGCGCATCTGCGGTTTCGATCTCGCCCATTACTCCGATGAATTGAATCTCTAGGACGTTAAAAAAGTTGAACCCACATTCGATCATTAAGGGTTTGACGCCCCCACCCCCACCCCCACCCCCATCCCCACGACGGCACTACACCTTTTATCGTATCTCCTCTCTCCTTCCCGCGTGCTCCGAACTGCCAGGGAGACAAGTGTTGGAGCTACGAGTGTGGAGGCAGAAAACGGTCCACGAGGGGTTGGGGTGGGTTTCGCCAGCGTTCGGCTCGGCTCGGTGGAAGCTAAGGGATGCTGGAACCGCGCGTTTCGACGTCAGTTCTGCGCGCGACCTCATCACGATCAGTGGTGTGTATGGACCACGTTTGACACTAAGGACGCGAGACGCAGGTGTTTTATGGTGTAAGACACCCGTGAATAACCAGTGAATAATACACGCTAATCTTGGATTCGTTCATCCCGCCTTAAGTCACCCCGAAAATCGTCGTTAGGAACTTCCCACACGTGGCAGCCTCGGATCTGCATTTGTTAACTTTCGGAATGTCCGGCGACTGCAATGTACGTAGTATGCTAGAGCCTCGCCATCCCCATCGTCGTCGTTAAGATTGATGGACAAAATTTCAGCTATGAATTAATTTGAGGTAGAAGTGAATTAGGACCAAGATGACGATGGCGAAGGTAGATGCGCTTTATTTCATTTCTACGCAGATTTCTATTGGACCGATAGTGATGTTAGACTTCTGATTAAATAGAACCGATCACGATTCAATTAGACGGGATATCCTTCTAACGAATGGTCCGAATTATAGAGAATAGAAATTTACTGCTCTTAGCTGTATAACGATCGGTATTACTCCGAGACGATTGAATTTAACAGTGTAGTTAAAGCGCGAATGGATTCAATCGTATTTGATTTTAAGACGTACCTATATATATATATATATATATATATATATATATATATATATATATACTGAAGGATTCGATTATTCGAAACTTTCTTACATCCAGTTACCAGATAAATAGCTTACAAAGCTACGTACGATTTTTTTTTTTTTTCGTGAATATTTGAAATTTACCATAAAAATATGCATGTCGTGGAAATAGATTTGACGTGTAAAACCACGGAATTCGTTATTCGCGAGGGTACGGGGCAACGACCGCTCATTGTAATGAATTGCTAAACAACGCGAAAAGTAATTAAGCATTCCTTGAAAATGGCAGACTGATTTTTATTTCCAAGAATGCGGCAAAGGAAATCGTGTAAAGAATTTTTCTTCCGTATAAAAGAGAAGAAAAATGAGAATGAGGAGGGGGAGGAGGAGGGGGAGAGGGAGAGGAAGAGGGAGAGGGAGAGAACAAAAATTTCACGGAACATGAGAGTGAAGTGAAATTACCCTTCATTTGCACGATAGTACGGCATCTCTTGAAAAGAAAAACACGAAAGAAAAATAAGAAGAGTGAGAAACTACCCGGCGTAAAACTAGCTCTGTCTAACTAAATAGGGAGTAGACAACAAACTGATGAATAAATAACTACGAATAAATAAGCAAACAGGCAGCGATTACTCACTCGCCGGATTAGAGCCGGCAGAATACGCTTTCCTTCATTAAATTATAGTTCAGTATAGAAGCCCCTCTCGTCAAAAAAAAAAAAAAAAACAAAAAAAAAAAAAGAGCCGGTGAGAATCGAGATCGGAAAATTCTGTTTCGAAAAAGGGTATTTTCGCAAAGGACGACGTACTGAGCGGTTGATTGTTTCCTCCGAGCACGTCAGATTCCAGAATATCGTATCTGTGTATATCGGGGTGAACACACACTCTCGTAGTAATCACACCATCTTGGAACCAATTATCGAAGCAATCTACTTGGAAATAGCACAATTCGAAGCATCTGTTTCCTCCGGGAACAGAATATGTGCCTCGGTGCTTATATAGAGACGGAATAGCGAATGAAGAGAAGAGGGTATTTCGTACTGGCCTGCATGCGTTGCATAGTATATATGCATGTGTAAAAACTTATCCTACCGCGATATTATCGCTCCTCTTGGCTCAAAACTGGCCTGATATCTCTCTGGCTGTATTCACTTTCGGATAGGTATACTTCATTGTGAATAATTAAAACCGCGCTTCGCGTGAGATGATGGGGTTGTGTATTAGAATTGTAGTAAACCGGCTTGTACTCCATCCCTTATCCTACCCCTGCAGTGAGCAAACATTGCCTGGCTGGTTGGCTGTCAGTAATGAAATGTTTTATCTTCATGAAATTTTAATCATCGGGTAATTTGGGCTTCACGCACTATCCTATTCCGAGTTTGCATAGGCACTTAGTCAAAGTCGTTGTTATACTGGCTGTTTGATTCACGCTCGAGTTTACCCGTGAAAAAAAAGGAACTCTGAAAAACGAAGGAGCTAAAAATGAAGGAAAAAAAAAAAAAAAAAAAAAAAAAAAAAACTGAAATAAATAGCTGTATAACATATCCATAGAAAACCCGCGTAGAGTGGTCGGAGCTGAGCAGACACACAGAGCGTACATACCAGAATCGCGGTCCTGGATAACATTGTATGAAATAGATGTGGGAAAGCTCGCCTAAAAACTGGGTCAAATTTTCTTTTTATACCGGGTTTTTCATTCTTTTTTTACTTTTCTTCATTATTTTTATCGCCATTTGCATCAGGGCTAGAGCAGTAGAGAATGTGGAGGAAATAGGTGGCTAACCCATCGTGAAAAATTATCTAGTAGTAGGTACCAAAACAAAATCATACACGTAGCAACCGCAGAAAAAAAAAATGAACGTTTTCCAGATAATGCAAGGCTAGATTCTAAACGCGACGTTGTTTTACAAGAGTCTTGCAGTCCATGAATATTATCAGCTTTTAGTCGTAACGACGTGAGCCACTTTCGTAAGCTGCATAAGGCACTTTTTGCTGCAGCGTTTTCTTACCTCTTAAATATTCTAGCGAGAAGGTATGCTTTTCTGGAAGAACGGTCTCGATTATATCTTCAGCGTTTTGTCACGAATGTATACATATACTGATAGACGTTGCAGGGTTCTTTTTTAATAATCTAAACGAAAGCTGAAGAGTCTTAGAATTTTTTCGTCCACTTATATTACCTCTCGCACATTCACGGAACGTCAGGACCTATGGGTATAAATCTCCTGCCCGGAAGGATATTCGCGAGAGGTAGGAAGGCAGGAAGGTACTTGACGTTTCGTACACAAGAATAAGGAAACGGAGTTAGTGTTGCAACCATTCATGCCCAGGTTCGTGCAGTTTCCCTCACTGCGTTCTATTCATAACTGAACAGGCTTCTGGTCCGGAATAATAATGCCTCGCGATATGTATTCCGGGAATTCTATAACCCACCTCCAATGTTCTTGACACAATAAGGGTGAAGCTTCGAGGAAGCTTAAACTATTCGGGGTATAAATCCTGACAAAATTCTATGTGAGAAGAGAAGACTGAAGATATAAATATCGCTATACTCGTTCATTCGCATCGAAAGAATCAAAGACTGACTGACTTTCAACACCCCAACGTTCCTTGCCAGAAACACGGACCGTTGAATCCAAACGTCAGATTTCACGGTCTCGTCGTCACCGTCTGTTTTCAGGGAACGTGACTTTGATCGTACCTACCCACCTTACGAATTCGCGGACTATTCGCTAGAATAAAATGTGAAAAGATGCGAAACGAAGAGGAGAAGAGAAGAGAAGAGAAGAGAGGGATGTGGCGGTGAACGGCGAAGCGAGGGGTGTTGGTCGATGGGTGGCGCGATATTGACTAAATAATGCAGGGGCTATCCAGCTACACCGTGTGTCTGCTCTCCGTTGTGTGGGTGAAAGTCCTGTTGAAATACTGGTGGTAGAGAGGCTGAAGGCTCACCCAGGCTCACACCACAGCATCGCCCTTCTGTCTCAACTCTCAAGTATCCAAGGTACAATGAGGGACTACAGACTTATCCAGGGTTTCTGGTCCGTGCTATGGTTCTATATAAGTTGGGAAGCACCCAGGTATAACATAAGAGGGCTAAGGATTTTGACGACAGTTTTAGAACCCGAGGATATATACAATATACATGGCATAACGTATCGTCCAAATTTTTCGTCAATTCAAGTCAATTTTTTTTTATCGCCATTTGAGCCCGCGGAATTCTACCCTTGAACGAATTTTTCCAAAACTTTTTTCCCACATTCGACGAGCCTATAAGTCAGTGTACACAATATATGACGATTAAAAAAACCGCAGAGATTCATCGAGGCTCGGGCTATTAAACCAACGATTAGGTACTTCTAATGAGGGTGATCAATGTTATAACTTTGAAGTTCATTGGTTCGGATCAAATTTTCTGGACACCGTTTCACCCAGCTTCACGAATATACGGACCTGGGGAGTCAGACACCGATCGATAGACGATATCGAAAACTATTTAGAACTGTACCAAAGGCAATACCCAGCTGACGTCTGCCATTCAACGTCAGGTATATATGTTCGCAGTAATTGAAAAAAAACCAAGGGAATTCTAAAACGGTTCGATACTTAGCGGTTCGGCATATATTTCATCTCCTATGATCACCGCCATGGTTTTATACCCAACTCAAACTTCGCACCCATCATTCCAAATCTATACACGTATAACTAGGTACATCGAATATCTGTGAGTGTGAATGGCGCAGGTTTAATTATTATAGGTGAAGGGTTGAAAAGGTATGGTAATTGAAGCTCCGATGAAACATGGGTTGTAAACTAGTCGTACAGCTCAGACTAGGTGCTGTTTCCTCGACATAGGTATACATACATATATACTATATGCCTATATACAATATAATATAGGTATATAATATGTCGGTGGTGTAATCGCGAGAGCATAACTGCAGTGGAAGTAATAAAGTGGCACGCAAGTAGGCAGGTAGATACGCAAGTATAGAAAGCTGCAGGCGCAGCACTGCATAGCATCGGTTCATTGGATAAGCTGGAAATTGCGAACCGGGGGTGTAGTATAGGTAGAGTAAGGGAGGCTGGGGGTTGCACGGTGTCTCGTTGTGTGCGCGCGCGCTCATTACCCGAGTACAATGAACGTCCGTACCGTACCGTAGTATTGGCGTTTGCACGAATTCCAATAGAATTTAATTGGAGAAGATTGAACTAGCGCTGCACACCCTACCATAATGTCTGGGTATAAAATGCCGACTGAATCCTCAGAGTCGATCGTTGCACTTAAACCCGGCGCGATAGGGCGTATATACGAAAATGAGAAAACAATAATGTCCCCACTCCCCACGTCGACTCCTGCGGCTCTTATCGCAGACAATACTAATCGCCGGCAGGATCAAGTCCTTCGCTTTTGAACACGGACCCTTAATCTCCGTCCGTCTATAGTCCCGAGGCGATATCAAGCCGCAGACTCAAATCATCCCTTCAAGGTTCGCCGGGGTTTCCATCTACGGATTTCATCCGATTAACGGAGCCGGTGTCCAGCCAGATTATCACGCTGCCCTAAACGCCGCAGATAATACCCAGACCCGGATGGAACGGCGTTTAGATTTTCGATATGATTTTCTGGCCCCTGTTTGAAGAAACTGACACCAAGATGAGAGGGAGTTGTGATTAGCGGATCCGCAGACTTGGCATTTAATAATTAACCACGTCTATTACGAGTCTGAATTATGAACGGAATTGCCTTTTAGTCAACCTGCGAGTGTCGGATAGTCCCAAGGGAATTCTTGCGGGGGAAGGGGGGGCGGGGGGACTCGGTCGACGGTAACTTACTCAAAGTATCGGGTTGATGAATGTTTAATTAGCAATTAGAAGACAGTAACAAAAACGCTACAACGTCTCGTCTATCCGTAAAATTTAACTCCGAGTCTATAACTCACTTCGCGAGTTAATATAAAGGTACACCTAAACCGGGTGTCTCTTATCGTACTCAATCATCGCGGGAGTATATAATATACTATTATATGTACGCATATATATACCTATGTATTGATTCAGTATATAGGTATACCTCACCTCGGAACTTTCCTTGGTCTCATATTCCCACCTGGGAACCAGATCGAGCTCTCTTTACCACACCGGCTGATGCTCCTGCTCCTGCTTCTCCTTTCTTGGGATGAAGTTTTTAAAATGTTTTTAAAGTCTGGTAAAGTGTCATCCCTTTCTACATTACTAACATAAATAGCGAGGCTGTCGGGGCCGAGGAAAGTTCGCCTTCTCCATTTATACCTACAAAATTGAATAATAGTATATCCACCGTACTTTTGAGAACTGAAAATGCGCTTTCCAACGTCGCGGTATGGGGTTGGCGGTGAACGAGAGGGAATCGTAAATCGTACCGGCGTCAGACGATGTTGTGCAAATTGATATTGACGAGGTAACTTTTATCAAGTTTCTTGATGCGGTTATAACCACGCGGTTCTCAATATCCCGCGATATTTCAGCTTCAAATCTGGTACGGGGTGAAAGTGAGGCTGACTTTGAGCGTCATTACTGTGAGCCGATCAAAGAAATCCTCTTCGCGACTCTCGAGGAGTTCTTTGTTCTTTTGGTCGTTCAATCAGATAGAGAAATGCCTCGCTGTACTTTCCGCAACGATGCGTCGACTTGATTACGTATTTCAATACTCGGGATATTCGATATGAAACTACGAACTGCGGCTTTATAGAATTATAAATGCAACATTGCGGGGAGATAGTTCGCGTAAGAGCTGAATTTCGAAAACTGTAGGTAGGTATATATATCATATGCCTCGACCTTTCATTAGAGGAAATAAGTTTCGATCCCCGCGTCCAAGGGTGAAGGGATAAGGGAACATTTATCGACGACGAGAACGAGTGGGGCTCGACTCCCTTTTATTCGAAATTTTCGAGAGTATCTCTTTGGTGAATTTGAACCACACAAACTCTCCTCTATAGAACACCTGAAACCTGACGCCACGGGGGTATCGTGTTGCAGGCCTTTTTCACGTCCCGATGTTAAGTTCCGTCGATAAAGAGCCGAAGAGAGCATCCACCCTCCTATAAACTGCACCAAGTTCGGAAGAAGAACGCCTTTAATCTCCCATAAGTCGTACTCGGCGTTAAGTCCGTCTTAAAATGGCATGGCGGACATCTTTGGGCGACTGACGATGTAATTCGTGCTTTTTATTCAACCCGGCGTAGCTCCGCAGGGGTTGTTGCACGCTTTTCAAACACGAGTGTTTCATTCTCATGCATATATTCCCAGACATGTTCCCATGCCACGACCACTTAGGTTGTACAGGAGTAAGTCCTATCCGCTGGTATATGCCGCACACGGGGGGTGTTAAATTCTATTCAATTTACTCGGTGCACAAATATTGTGCGATTTTAATTGCAAGTTTCCTTATATTCAACATTTAAAAAAGCACCCATCCTGCGCACAGAGACAGGAATTTCCAGCATCTGATGTGATGTGTTATATTACGTTGTCGCCGATTATGCAACCGCGACTTTTTCAAATCCCTGCAAACAGACGAGCAACTATCCCCGTGTATGAGGGATGAACTTCATATAAAATACCTACTCTACAGTTTTGTCAGTCAAATCAAGGACAAAGGAGTCTCCGAAAAACTGCGAACAATTGTGAATCGGTTTGATTTGAAATTCGAGCTTTTTCTACCCTCCGGATAAACGGGGATTCCGGAAATCAATACTTCGGGATCCTCCGGGTTGGGGAAGGAAGTAAGTCCAGGAAAGAGTTCGGCTGTATATATGTATAATTACATATTCTATATACGGTCATTCGGCGGAAGGATTGTACCCCGGAGATCGATAAATATCTTTCAATTGATCGCAGTACTGAGGAGGCAAGGTGGAGCGTCACGACGCCAAAAAATGCGATCTCTATAAGCCGCCTCTCACTCGGTTTGTTTGAACCCTACAGAATTCGCTGCCTCGTAGCCTCGCATACCTCGGCGCGATCCTTAACGTACGTTCGCTTCCCAATATCCGAGTCATAATTTTAATGAAATTCTCTAGGTATTTGCGGTCCGCGTTATATATATCAGTCTTCGATAAATAACGGATGCGGGGATACCACGACGAAAAATTCGCGATACCTCCACGGATCTAATCTATCCGTGTCAATCCATTCCTATATTATATAGCATATATACCGTATATTATAGTACCTATATACGGGCGATATCAATCTAACCAAATATCGAATCGGAAACGAGACGCGAATCAGGTTCTTATATTTCGAAATTCAAGATTCGTCGCGTTGATGAAAATTGAAACGTCGTTTTCCCATAGCTAAACCACCCCTTTTGCTTATCTCTATCGGGGAATTGTTCATCTATGAACAAAACCACAACTACCTATAGGTATGTATGTAGTACCTTTACCTCTACCTCTACCCAGCATTGGGTGCTCGACGTCATTCCCCTCGGACCATAAGAGACAGACGGGTACTAATTTTGAAAGTGGTTGCAGGCGCGCTTGTGGGTGGCGATAGAATATAGAGTTTGGATTCTTTCGGGAGCACAGCGCAGGAGGATTCTCCTTCGTGTGTCTGTTATCCCCTGATGGTGTTGGTGACGGCTAAGTAGGACGGCGAGGATGAGAGGGATATGGATGAGTGGAGACGGAGACACTGTGAGAATAAGAGGACTGCTTTGGAGTGCCTTAGTGACAGTGGTAGTGGCGGTGGTTGCTGGTGGTGGAACCGACGTAGGGAGACGTCGTTCTGTCAGCCGAGAAACGCTCTTGAAGTTTCTAGCGATGGAAGGAAGCTAACCGCAGTTTGATCCTTGAGATTCCAGTCGTAATATCTCAGAAAGATGAGCATCACCTACAAACTCTAAACTTTCGGCCAATTTTATAGCATGGCTTTCCATTCGGAATCCGTTTGAAAGTCGTACGAACAATATCTCATCAAGCACAAAACGCGAGGAGAAGAAAAAGGATCTAAATATAATACCTATATACGTCTTCGGAAGTCTCGACTAGATGCTTTTTCGAAATCAGCCGTCTTTCGAATAGCGATTAATTCTGCATTCCAGCGAATGCAGATGGGTAGACGAATCGAAAACCATCAACGACATCGCCTTAGCATCATGGAACAGAATGACGAACTATAGCACAGTCCACGGATCCGCCTGGCAGGATGCCCAAAGTTAAACGGAGACGGATACTACAGAGGATGAGACAGAGCTTTATCCAAAGTCTGGCGTACCGAATTTATCGCGGCGCTGTTTCTTCGGTTTTTATTCATCATTGAACATCAGAACATCTGAGGTGAACGACACTGATGGTACGACAGTTTGAGGCGATTCATGCTCGTAACCGAGACCAATTATTGGATTAGACCGTGAGAAGGTGAAGAGCTGTGGCGAGTCAATCATGAGTTTGAATCGCCTGCAGATGACCGTCGCGTCGAGGAGGTTCCATTCCGTTCGAATCCTGCAGAAATGAAAAGGAGATTCAAGGGTTGGTTTTGAGAACTCCAGGGACGAAGGGGATGAAGGGGACCGAGAACTGACTTTGGAAAGGGTGAGCGAGAACAGGATGAGTGGAAGACGTGACTGTGCAGCCGTGAGGCGAATCAAACGATTTCACGCTCCAGATTGTACCTCTTTGAATCAACGAAGCAGGGAAGCTGGGAGGGAAACTTCTATAAGTGTCGGGAGCTACTCCCTTATTGAGGGTTCCGTGAACTTGAAATGGTGTTGGATCCGACCGATGCAGTACTTCATCACGCGAGAATCATGCACGGAATTTATTTTGCGGTTCTGTCATTGAGCTTTTCTTCGAATTCAGTGTCATCGAATAAGCCAGGATATCCCTTCACTGTGATATGTTGGGATTGGAAATATGAAATGACGACAATATGCCCGACCCTCGATAAATCCGAAATTCAGTATACCGCGTTGCCGGTCCTCCACGCGCTTCGAAACTTGTTGACAGCTCTTTGTATTTCTTATTCTATTCGCACACCTTGACGTTACTGCGATGGAAGCGGGGACCTGGGTGAAAGCAAGGATCCATATTTTATGCAAAGTAATTCAAGACGAAATTATTCAAATTGTCACGCAGCGCAGGTGGAGAAACAGAGGGGAGAGAAAAGAAATGATAAAAAATTGAGGAGGGGAACTGCCTCTTCAAGGTCCGTTTTTTTTTTTTTTTTTTTTTTTTTTTTTTTCTTTCTACTTTTTTCACCAGAAAATTTTATCAAACCACGTTATACCAAGGTTAGGAATAAGACTGCAAATTTATTAAAGTCAATGCTCGCTCGACCTCGCATTTAACGTGCAAAACCTGCAGTTAGCGAATATCTAAATCTTGAGGGGGTTAACTAAAAAAAAAAAAAAAAAAAAAAAAAAAAAAAGAGAAACTGACTTCAAGTTTTCTTCCGGGAAAATGTCAATGAACAGATTTCCTCTTGGATTAGCCGACTTTTCGGGTCAATGGGGAGGTAGCTCCGATAAAATATGTAGTGTCTGGTTTTTTGCAACGAGGTAAAAAACAGACAACCCTTTAGAACGAGGGATGAGAATAGCACGAATAAGAAATAACCCGGGAGAAAAGAGAGAGAGAGAGAGAGAAAGATTATACCGTTCAGAGACACATTTTGCTAGAGATAAATATCTTCCTTGGTTTGGATATAACTTGAAGAAGATTACGCAGAACGTTGGTTAATTAATTATTCATCGGGAATGAATATTTGAAGAAAAACGTTGAATCAAAACACCTCGGCTCGCTGCTTTGCTCTTCTCGCCCGACAGGGTCAGAGAAGAAAAAGGAGAAAAAGAAAAAGAAGAAGAAAAAGACGAAGAGAATTCTTCGGAATTAAACAGAAGCTGTCTTGAAATCCGTGTGAAAATTCAAATTCACTGCCGTTTAACAATAAAAATACTTCGCCAACTAGTTCACATATAACCCAGAGTTAATTAACAGTCAGTTAAATTTTAGAGGGAGCTTATTATATCTGTCTGGCCTCTGCCTGTTGATTTTTCGATTACCTACTCTGGGTGTGAAAGAAAAAAAAAAAAAGGAATAAAAAACGGGTATGAATTATAAAGAGAGAGATAGAGAGAAAGAAAAAAAAAAAAAGAAGGAATTGAAACGTCGAGGCGTTATTGAATGAATATAGGTATGGGGAAATAAGTGAGGCCTTTTTGAAAGTGCAAATGGATGTGAGAAGAGAAAAGAGAAGAAATCAAGTGAAAAATCCGATTATCGTATATGAAATCGTTGACTGGAATATGTCTGGTTTGGAAAGTTTTTCCGACCACATATATAACGTATCTCCTCCTTCTGGTACATAAATTTGAATCTTTTTCAATATCGGGCCCAAATTTTTCGCCGACAGATCCATCGACGTGTTTTTTCTTCCTTGTTTTTCCTTTCTTTACTTTTCTTTTCTTACGCGACATTTGAATATCGAAATTCGTACAAGGTTTTCACTATGTCTGACGTTATTTTTTCTAATTTTTTTGCTTTTGTAGTATAAGTTTCATTTTATTTTCTCGCCTGTTGTCTCGCAGATTATTCCCATCATGAAAATTGTCCGTGGTTTGAATACATTACGGTTGAAAGATGTTTCCCTTAAAGCCATCTTGTCAAACTCCCAGACAGAAATGATAAAAAAAGAAAAGAAAAGAAAGAGAAAGAAAGAAAGAAAGAAAGAAAGAAAGAAAGAAAGAAGAAGAGGAATACATCATTTTCGTCAAAGAAAATGAAAGAAGGAACGGGAGAAAAAATTAAAAAGAAAAAAATAAAATAAAATAAATAAAAAACTCTCCCTGTAACGATAGGAACAATATTACTTCATCAAACTTCCTCGCACCAGCGTTTCTTTCGTTAATAATTTATCACCAGAAATAATACTCCGACCGAAGTATCCGAAAATTGGAAACAAAACAGCGATCGATTATTCACATTGTAATATCTGTATAATAATTGTGAATTTATTACAACGAGAGTAAGTTGTAAAAAATGTGTGAATTTGAATATGAAATAGTTATAGTAGTGTAGGGGGAGTAAATCCTGCGGTATTAAGTAGAAGGAAGTTTGTTAAATCTATGTATAAACAGAAAAAAGAAACATGAGTAAGAAATGAAATTGGTCTCTCAGGTGTCTCAGGGGCCATTGGAATCGACGTTGGTGTTATATGTAACAGATACTTATATGAAGAAATGGAAATAAATTGACGTAGTCGTAGTTGTCGCGTATAGCTTCGCGACTGAGAGAGAAAATCTGAACGATTGTTTCTATACTCTAGAACATGTTTCAGCGAGGGTTCGCAGTTTGCACAAGTGAAACTTTATTCAAACCTTCGACGATACACCCTCGGGGGTTACATTGTACCTATACCTACGTAGAGACAACCAACACAGAGTAACAATAACAATTGTTGATTAAAATCAGCCATATTGGATCCGAGAGTACCTCTTCTCTTCTCTTCTCTTTCCATGTTTCCCCGCATTTCAAATCCTCGAACGCGTGCCATCAACGAATGATGCCAATGATGTTGTAGCATAGATTCCATCGATCGTGCAGTATAACAAGGGAGAAGGTATAGAGCTTGCAATTTTGGGGCCTGGTTCAAGTTCGAAATTTCAATATAACCGAGTCACAATTTTTAAGGACAGTATCTTCCCGATTTAGGAAAACTTTCAAGTTGAGAACACCGATGAGATTCAAAATTCCAAAAGTTAAAGATCCGAAACTTGAAATATTCCCTGGAAAAAAAATTCCAAAATCTTGTCAATTATTTACGACGTCCAATAGTTATCGAATGAAGTAGATAATAAAATGGGTTTTTATAGAAATGATGAACTATTTTTTGATGTTCACATCGTCAGAAATATTTATACCGAAATTTTGTTTCAATTAAATCATCTAAGCTTGGAAGTTTCGGAAAATTTAAAATCGTCATTGATATACGATTTTATCTCCGATTCTGCAAACATTGTTAAAAGTATTTATTCAACCAATGTTGACCTGCAGCAAAACGTGTGTTAGATAGCTGGTATCAGGAGCTTGTACCCGGGTGAATAGATGGGGCGAGATAGATGGATAGGTTGATTGATTGGACGTGGTTGTATTGTTTCAGGAGGAACCTGAATCGACGTAGCGCACAAAGCGCTCCGGGCCAGCTCCATGGCCTGCTATCTCGGTCGAAACACGGCCTCCTATGCCGTGTTCCTGTTTCTCATCATCGTCTTCGTCAGTGGTAAGTATAATAAGTCGAAGGTAAAAATTCGAGCTGTTAATTTCGCAAGTTTTACCGCTTTTATTCCTTTTCATTAATAAATGGAAAGCTTGCAGCGATCGCCGTTAACTACAGAGAGAATATTCCATCAGTGCCAGAGTTGAGATTGGCGTATTAATGTTTAATGTCAAATTGCTAAATACCTGCGAAAAGTGAAAGGTTAATTAAACGGAGAATTGAAAATTCTCTAATAACACAGAGGTCCGGGAATGTCTGGATCCGAAAAGTGGATAAAGAAACTTATGGGACGAAGAATTTGTGAGAATATTTCGGGGTATACTCTCTAAATATGAACCAGTGAAAATTTCACTAATTCAATCAGTGATTCAGTTTCTCACTGCAGAATCAGTCATTTCGGTCAACATACACTGTATAATTAGTTAATTTGTTCAAAAAAGTGAATTACGACTGACAAACCAGCGCCTTCGTGTACTGTTTGGCCAGTGGTTCCTTATTTGCACTGATCCAGCAGTGTATTGCGGTTACGACCATCCCGCGCATTCTTACTGTACGCGCGTCTCGGTGCGTTGTTGGAAGAATAAAGGCAAATTTTACCGTCAAGTGCAGTCTATAGCTGATAAAGTAGGTTATGTTTTACAACTAAGAAATGCTGAATAACTGAATAATAAGTTATTATGTCTGAAAATCTTGCTGATCTTCCGAAATATCAGTCTCAATCGGTTTTTTCATAGAAACTGATAGAGGTTATGTTTACTCAGGATGTTCTTCATGTGCGCTATATTATCTATGAGGCGGTGGTTACATGGCTATTATAAGTCTATTTCTTATGTATATGTATTACTTATCACAAGAATATATAATATATAATCTTTTCAATGTGCACATAACCTATATTATAACTCATTGCTCGATCAGTAAGAACGTGCTTTTCGAAATAACTGATCCAACCAGTGAGCCAATTTCACTGGTTGAATCAGTAGTTTTTCACTGATTACCAGTGGTATACTTATAACTGTGACTATCAGTGACTATTAACTGAGAACCAGTGAATTTTCACTGATTCATATTTAGAGAGTAGGTATTGTGTTTGATAATATAAAATGTCCAAGCCTAAGAAATTCCGGCGTAGGTTTATATATATATATGTATATATATATACGGAAGAAGTAATAAATAGTAGAAACTGAAAATACGCTGGAATAAAAAAAAAAAAAAAAAAAAAAAGGCACAAGAAAGCTCAGCGGACCGAAGCTCGAGGCTCCATTAATCTCCATCCCCTGGTGTAGTTCGACGCCGGGATTTTAGGACCGGACGGAAATGCTCCGAGGAGTCTTAGGTGGTAGTGGGTATATGTTAAGATAAAGAATTACTTTACTGAGTGAGTGCGAAAGAAAAAGAAAAAGAAAAAGAAAAAAAGAAAAGGAGAGAGAGAAAAAAAAAGGATTGCTCCCAGTTTCTAGAAGCGAATTGAATAAGGGTAACATAACAAATCTTCACCAACGTCAGGTGAGATGAAGAAGAAAAAAGGTGTTAAATTTTTTCATTTTGTTTTTCATCTTTTTATCGCTGTTTATTTACGCCCGCACTTTACCTACCGTGAATTTATTGCAGTTACGGTATTTTTCGCGCGAGTTTAGTAGACTCTCCGGCAATTCTCACTCTTCACCTCACCTCACAGATTGCGAATTCGGTCGATGGTTACGAACGGCTGCCGGTACTAGGTAAAGCTAAAAAGCTTCACCTCAATTCGCGAAAGTATGAATTTCCGCTCGAACTGAGGCGTGGACTCCGAATTCCACATCCACCAAGCATATGAATTTCCTCGACTGGAAAGCTCGGCTCTGTGTTCGTTTCGTAAGGGTGAAATGAACGGTGTAAATTAAATCGCGGTCATTGTCCAGATCGCGAAACTCTTCGCGGCTGCACGTGATAAAACTGTTGGAAAATGAGAAAAACCGATTTCGGCCTGCAACGAGGGAGAAAGTAGTTGCGAGGACTGCGAGCGGTATAGTACTCGTGAAGGTTGAGGTAGCATGGATCGTGGGGTGGTTTCTTAAAGACGCTCAGGAAAGCACACACTTGTTGCATCGCATCGACGCTGCGCTAGTATATAGTCAGACGGGGTGTGCTTCAGGTCGAAGCTTTCTACCTTCAACCTCCAACCTTTTATCTTATACCCACACTACCCATATCCCCGTCCTCGTCCACATATATATCTTGACGCGGCATGTGACACGAAGGGGCAGAGCGGACCCCCGACCAACTAGGTATACATAATATATATATATATTATATATATATGGGAGAGTCTAAGAAAGGTGGAAATGGCACCACGGCTAAGGGAATCGAATTGATTCTCTTTTATGGGCTCGCGTTACCTTATACCATATATATATATATCTACCTATACCCACCTATACCTGCCTTGAAGCCAACTCTCGAAACTCTTGAGTGAGTAGGGTTCTCTAAATTTATTTACCTCCGTCATACTCCGGAGGCCCATATACCGACATTTTTACCCGTGTGTATCGGTGTATTCAAGGAACACTCTAATCGCGTGCGCGAGTTAGCACACACGCGTCTAGACCATCAAACAATACTTTTAGGGTCCGGAAATTTAACCTTGTATTTTCTGGCTCGATTTCGATCGGATAATAAAAAACGAAAACATATCGGTCTCGTCCGGTCTGAACGGTCCGGGCTCATTCCACATCAGGACTTTATCCTTTCAATTTGACATATACGAGTTGATCAACGTCTTGGGATTAGGATGAGCTCTGGCCTCTCTTGCTTTCGAAAGTACTATGTGCGAATGTACTTGTGGATCATCTAGCGCCCCGCTGAGTCTAGTCGTTCAGGGAATTCTCTATACATATAGGTGATCTTTATTTTCTTTCCTTTCCGTTACTTTCTTTTTCTTATATTTCTCACGTTCCAGAGTTTCCACTTCATCCTGAAGGTGGAGGTTATATCCTGGTGACTTCTGGGATTGATTTTCTCATGGTAGCTGAAGCCAAAGCTCCAGCCCCAGAACCTGGAGTGGGTCCTTACCTTTATCTTTATCTTTATCTTTATCTTTATCTTCATCTTTACGAGGTTGGAATGAAAAGTTCGAGGCATTCGTTTCTTCATTCGGTTTAACACGTCCCCCCACCCATTTTACCATGAAATATTATCGCTTATTGCAAACGTTTCTTGGCTCTGATTCAGGTCGTGCACTTCTTCATTATTTTCCTATTTTTAATGTCATTGCGAGTATCGGAGTATCTCTACTTATCGCTTCTTCTTCTTCGTATCCGCATTGTCAACCTCTGTTCTTTAACGAGGTAGAAATTGCAGGAGAAATTTCTCCAGCAAGTTAATCTAGAGTTAATAGAACCCGGAAGTTGTTGATGAAGGAGACCTTAATTGGCAATTTTCTATCAAAACGAAAGAGCTTTTATGTACATTGTACAACAAAGTGGATACACGTTTCCAGGAATTCGTGCTGTTTACATCGTCTGTTTAGAATCCAAGATGAGAGAAAGTCCCAACAGCTTCCCATCAGAAGTACACTACTGAAAAGGTAGAAGCGATTTAACGGTTGGTCGCTTCTGTTTGACGCTCCATGAGAGGGATTTTCGCTCTGCCGCCTCAAACTCTCAACTCACATTTGCTGCTCCCTCGTCGACGATTTTCTTAGACAGTATACCGTATCCTTTAAGATCAGAGTAAAGAGAAGAGAGAGATTGAGTCTATCGCTAAATCGATGTCATAATCACGGTATACTGCAGGGTTAAGGAATTTGAACCGCGAATTGATCGCGTATAAATTTTTCACTCCGGGGTAAATTTAGAAGTCATAAAAGTCACCGCATAAAGGAAGAGGAGGTGAAGAAAAAGAAAAAGAAAAAGAAAAAGAAAAAGAAAAAAGAAAAAAAGAAGAAGAAGAAGAAGAAGAAGAAGAAGAAGAATGAACCTCGAATAATGGAGAAACGGAATGGGGCTCGGCTTCGACGCGATGGTTAAGGATTAAGGTATTTCAGACCCGTTGAACGTGCGAAGGACCTCAGAGGGTTGAAAAAGATGCTAGAAAACGGAAAAGGAGGACCGGTTAAAAGGCACCCCCGGTACTATTTGATTACCGGCTGTTTCCCGCCTCTTTGCCAGATGGCTTATTTCACCCACGACCACCTTTTCGTCTCGTCTCGACGCGACGCGATGTTCCTAGTCGTTCAAAGGACCGGGAACATCCCGTCCCGTCCTTTCCAACAGAACTTTCAACCTCTGCCTCTGCCTTTAAAGAGGATGTTCGCTAATTTGTCGCTCGAACTCTTTGCACGCGGATCAGTACCTCGTTTCAATACTTCTTTGGTTATCTTCTCGTTCCGCATAGATAAGCTTTTTTCAAAAATATTCTGTGTTCGGTTTCAAATTTTCAGATCGATTAGTTCTTCGGTTTTATTTGATCACGGTAAGTGTATGTATGTATAGGTACTTATATCTAGGTATAATACATAATAGCTATGAAGAAAAATGATAAATTCGACGAAAATTTTCTCCTCATATTTTATTTACCTTTAATCCTGCAGACACCCTCGCGTTACAGCTGCACTGTTTACGCGTCAATTACAAAGGTAATTATGAAGGAAAATGTAATTTTACTAACAACTACTATACACGATGGTACCATGCAGGCAAACTTCATTTACTCACAATTATTGCCTAATATAATGTTGGTTATTCCGAGTGCACGCAACATCTAGTCCTGGACAACCGTGCTCAGGCCGGCATATGGACTGCCCACTGGTCTGGTGATCAGGAAATTGCAATTCCATTTTAACGAAAGTGGCGTTAATTTTCCACCCTTTGTAATTAAAACTCTGTGGCAGAGAACGCGTGATGGAAATTTCGGACGTTCGGAAAGGGGTTGAAATGAATGAATGGAAAAAAAAAAAAAAAAAAAAAAAAAAAAAAACGAATCATCCGACTCTCTCTCTATATATATCTCTTCTGCTTGTATTATTGTCATCATTATTCCGCCATTGTGTGTTGTTTTATTCTTTTTTTATATTTTTTTTAATCAAAATTCATAATTTTGTGACAAGAAAATAGAGAGAGAGAATTAGAATTAGAATTAGAATTTATTTAAATGAGAGAAAAGAAAAGAAAAATGAAACTAAATAGAATGGGTTCATTTCAAAGAGCCACTGTATACCTATAATAAAATTATAGCGACTGAGTTGTCGTCGTGTTGGTTAATGTTTCGGTTGAGAAAAGTTTTCAGGAAAATGTATTTTATTTATTTCAATCGAGTAGCAGGTAAACAGTAGTAGGTATCAGTGTCTGTATACTTCGACGTTGCTGAACGAAGAAAGTAAAAAAGTTTTCGTTCTGACATAAATCTATATAAAAAATATACATATTATAATAGAAAAAAAAAAAATGGATTGAAAAAGGAGAATTTGACTGAAATTCAAATACCAAAATTTAGTTAAAAATAAACGTATGAATAAACGACTGCGAACTCTCATCCCTGAAACGTACATATACACAGTATGTATTTACACTGAGGGATGCTGGCAAATCGATGAAAACGACGGTTCGTTTCAAACAGTTAACAAACTGTGTGTGTATGTATCGTATATATATAGGTGGTAGTATACCTATGTCGAGAATCTGGCAAAGCCATTGAACGCAAATGCTTATAGTCACCTGTTCCCAGCTTCTGGCTCCTGCAGCAGTCACCTAACGAGTAAAAATCCTCTCATTTTCAGACTGCAGTTACTAATTAAGGGTTTTTAATGCGCATAGTCGCGCTATAGGGGCGGTGCAGGGGAACCCTACCCTGGACGCGTGTAAAAAGATTAAAAGTTTTTCTCGCCGAGCCTGCACAGTCGCTGTGACGTTCTCTTTGTATATTTTACGGAGAAATACGGGAACTGAGAGTAAAAATGAATGAAATAATACATCGGAATCATTCAAGAATGATTTCAGAGTCATCAGAGTATTTTTATCGTCGCGGGGTTAAACGAACCGTTAGCGTTCAATTTTTGGCTCGAAATAACGAAGTGGTTTTTCGACGATATCCAAACGTATGGCGAGTTAAAATTTCAGAAATTATCGCGCTCGGTTTTTAGTAGAAATTTATTTTTGCTTCAGGCCTTGCATATCGGTCATATACTACATAATATGTATAATACAATAATAATATTTCATAGAAAAGTAATCGGGAAATTATCGCTCGTTCATTAATTATTAATTTATGACAATTATTCAATTTATTGTTTCCGGCGTATATATTAGTAGCAAAAGTGAAAAATAAATGATTATTTATCAACGACGAGGGTAGTGAGCGATTTTTTTTTTTTTAGCGGATTTATACAAGGTCCGAAAAATTAGTTCTCTTTCATTTTCTTCGTGCTTTTCGAAGACGCTTCAGTAATCTTCCGAGTCTACGTCCTTCGCAATTTGTTGAGACTAGCTGATAGAGCTTAATGAGCTTAATGAGCGCTTTAACGTTAAAGTCTGTTGGCGACTATTCGATTACCTTATAACAGAAAGTAAGAGCTATAGAGTTACGAGGGAGCTGTTAATAGCAGCGGGTGAAATTCTCTCGAGAAATGAAACGGGGGCGTGAGATCGCGAAGCGAAGTAAAGAGAAGCGAAATAAGTAGAAGAAGGTCTCGCATTCGCTCGCTCGCTCGCTTGCTCGCTTGAGCTGGCTAAACTTTCTTGAAACCCTTTCGGAGCCAAAACAGGAATTATCTCTGCTCGGAGGGATTACATTTGCATAAGTTATTACGGACTGGTGTATTCCCTATACCTAACGTAGAAAAGTTTACCACCCAGTTATTAAGCACAGCGATATACTATACCATGCCCATGCCCATGGCGAAAAGCTCGTTCCTTCAGAAATTCAGACAGATGTTCGAAAATCCTCCCTCTTCCCTCCCCTTCATTATATCCTACGAGGTTTATACTTCACACGGACAAATCTGAGATATTATTTCGTGCAGTTAAAGGAGCTTTTTTTACTCTCGTAAATTCACAACGCAGTGTACGTATTCTTCTTTTTCATTCCTAATTTTGTAATGGAAAATCGACGCAAAAATGGGGGCGGAATTTATCCGCTATTTAGAAGCTCGGGCATCGAAGCTCTTTGTGGTTTTGCATTATTCAGCTGTATATAGCCATATGTGTCACCGTACCGAACTAATTAGATAATAATTGGAACACATTCTCCATAACTTTATTTGCATAAATATAGGTACCTATCTTTATTCCGTGCAGAACTTTGCGTATTGTTGTTAATTTTATTACCGCGGTTCCCATTTACAGCCTTGTTCCCTAATACTTTCTCAAAGGTGAGTTTGAAAAATTAATTTAAAACCTTTAATAATGACGAACAACCAGCATTATCCGTATATATGATATTATATATATATATACCTGAAAATAAATGGTCGTTAAATTTTGTCCTGCGGGAGTCGAGTCGGAAGAATATCCCTTGGGATATTCATATCCGTATTTATTTTAAACATCAAATAAATATTCACTAAAATTCTGTCCGAGAACGAAGTATATCTCGCTAGAGTTGGCCTAGAAGGCTGTCAACACTTTTTCTGCTGGATTGAAAATCCTGGGGAACACTGAAATGCTCCATGCCGCAGCTAAGCCCAATCTATTGTTCCCTGATGGCGTCTCGAGAGAGAAAGAGAGAAAGAGAAAAGGGGTTCTCGCATAGAAAAGGCTTTCATGAAAGAAATCGATAATTAACAAGCTGAAAGTCAATTGTGTAACGTTGGGCATTGTGAAATTTCAGTCATCAAGTTCTTTCTCTTTTATTTTCTTTCTTTTTCTAGCATAAAGAAATTTACACTTATTTCGAATACTGCAGTACCTACTGTATTGTACTACCGGCGCCACGCTTCATAATGCATAATATATAAATCCATGTAAATGTAAATATAAATATATATTATATATCTGTGTATAATTTAAATTTCCATTTACAGTGAGAGCTGGGCGAATTTAATATCGTTCAGAATTTTCAACGGTTCGAAAATTCGGGCGATCATCCTCAAAAAGCGTAATTACAGTGAAATGGGTCCTTCAGAATTGGAATAGGTTCGGAGGGATAAATTCATCCTTGCCAAGAATGGAATTTCCAAGGGAGGTATAGGCACTGCGCCTTGCTGATGGGAGCCAGAGAAAGAGAAAGAGAAATGGTTTGAAGCCTGCAGGATCCGAGTTTCCTCCGGTTTAATTGGGCGTGAAAACATCGCATCGCCGATGCAATAGCTACGGGGATTCTCAAGTTTAAGGATACTTCGACACAACCTTCCCGCATCTATTTAACAATTCAAATCCAACTATCATTATATTCCATTCTTGTACCTAGATCGCAAGGAATTTTCACATTGATGAGGATCTCGATAGGATATGAATCAAGGAGTGAGGACGATATGTACCTATACCGGTGTTCAATGATATTCAAGAAGACACGGGATTTCTACCTTACAATCAGAACCCCATTTGATGAACACAATCCGCCTTGCAGCCGCTATAATGAATCGTTGCTGAAATGAAACCCCCGACGAACACTAGCCTCTATAGCTTCAGCAAAACCTCCGCCAACACCTTTGGCGATATTCAGCAAGCTTCGGCGACGTGACTTGGTTCAATCAATATTAATTCTGTTAGCGGATCCTGGACCCGTAGCTCTAGCCCGAGGGAAGCTTCGAGACTGGAGAGTGAAGTGGATGGGAGTCCCGCGAAGGTCCTATTGTCCGTAATAGGGTTGAATTTGGTTAGAATATCAGTACAGACTACAGAGGACTACACCCGCAAATGTAGTCTGCTGATACGGAATGATAAAATCTTTTCCAAAACTGTTTTGGAAATTCCGGGAAATTCATTCGTCGCGACAATCAACGCGAAGAACACATGCGTCCCAGGAGTCCCACGGGGTCCTTCGATGGACAAAGAAATTTTCTGCGACGTGGATTCTACCGAACGGCAAATGATGTTTCACCATCCATCGGAGTATCAACTATATCTACGGACCCACGAGGGGACATAGTCCATTCAGAAGTCGAGTTTTTATCCGGTTGCTTTGGTTCAAAGCCAGCTGTGTCAATAATTAACTCGGATCATTTGATGCCGGATTTGATCCCGAGCTGGGATCGGATAACTCCTGACGTTTCATGAACGCGACGCGTTGTTTGATCAGCGAATTTCAACGGTCGGTATAAATTAAACGTAGGTACCAAAGAGAGTGAAGATGTCAAAGAATCTTCCGTACACAAGTACCTATATCATATATTCGACGCGATGGTTTAAAATGCTCAGTTCTTGCGACGAGCGTGAGATCGACGCTCGACTTCATCCCTTATTCGCTTCGCGGATCAGACGCGTATGCGAGAGTGCGTATTCCGCTTGCGTGATCACAATCGCTGTCCACTGGACTAACGCGATTTCAGCGAGCTTGACGGTGAGCTTCAGTTCCGACTCTACCTATCCCACACGCTTATACCTTGTTTCGAATACCAAAGTTGATCTTCGCCGTTAGAATTTGAAGAAAAAAAGAAAAAAAAAAAGAAAAAAAGGAATTCATCGATTCCCGATCGGAGGGATGATCTACATATTCAAATTTCCATCGTATCCGGATGAAGTGGCCAGTTTCAAAGCGGACGGTATTCGCACAGAGACGTATACCTACTAGGTATATGTATATAGGTATGTAGGGGAAAAAATGTTCTTTGAAAACTGTTTAATTATGCGCTGATGCGAATGGGGCACCCCGAGTGTGTCGTCCAGTGTCGAGGCACTCTGGTCGATAGGAGGAGAGATTGAGGCCGTTATATACGTAACGGGCGGGAGAGGATAGAAGCCCCCTAAGGTAGTCCGTTAATTTGGACAAACTAATTAATCGGAAACAGCACTATCGCCTAAAGCCGTACCGATAACCGGATATCGTAGGGCACAATCGCCAGTTCTAGAACCTTCGCCCAGATTCGATATCGGAGGACAACTAAATCCGAGACTCTGGTCTAGTACTCTAGGGTACACCACTTCGGGAATCGGACTGTCACGTATCGAACACAACCCATTTAATTACGTCCGCCACGGCGTGCCTCATCCTCGGAAAACTTATCCGGCAGGATATTGCCTCGGGGGACATTACCCGCAATGGGAGGCTCGATTTGCCGGATAGAAAACCCTTCCGAGCGAGTCGAAGAAGAGCCGGAAACGTTTCGGGATATATTTCGATCGACGCCGATGAATTATTTCGTTGTTTTCTCGATTACGTTCTATTTCATCTCCCTTTTCTCCCCCTCCGATATGGGAGAGAGGATGGTGAAACGAGATGAGACACCTGTCCAGCATGATTCGCCATTCCGTTCGATCACCTGGATGTATATAAGTCGTATAATTTATAGGACTGGATTGGTCTTAGATTCGGTAATTGCCGAGAGTCTTCATCCCCTGTACCGCGGCGTAATTCGGTTGGGATTTCGGATGATTCAATTATATTTAACGATTTGAAGTCAGAAGAGATCGAAAAATCTTGATATCCTTGTCAGGATTTGACAGTGGAGCGAGGTACGGGAAGAGGTCGGAGAAGATATTGAAGATATCTTCGAGGCGGGAGAGCCGCCTTATTCCGACGTAATAAATAAACCAGGGTTAGAGGGTTTCGCTCGTGGATATTGCCGGTTTGAAGAGAGCTTCGAGGTTATATCAGCCAATCAAGGATGACAACAGTGAGTGCTGATGAGAGAGTAGTTAATCCAAGATGTCCCTCAGGGCTATCCCTGAACCTCTTCTCACCCTCTAAACCCTATCTCTATCTTGCTCTTACTCGTTCGCAAACCCAACCCTGCAGCCCTCGACGTATACACCTCTTCGTTCACGTTCGTTCGTCACCCCTTCACATCCACTAAACCCCTAGCCACCACGACTATCTCCTCTTCCCTTCCCTGATCGATATTCTATTGTATTGTTGCGCTGGAGCATCCTGTCATGCCTCCATGCCTCCATGCCTCCATGCCACCATGCCTCTCCCGACCAGCCAACGGTATTATATTATTAATTCACCGTGTAACAAGTACGACCGTTTCTACTTGACACGCGTTCTTTACATTACACGTGTCGACGTGATGATATTAACGCAATACAATATTATCCCTCGTCTTTATTATTCCTCACTGATTCATATCATAGATCAATTATGTCCAGAGACATTTACCCGTAAACGCTCTTTGACTTATATTTTCATATTGAATTTGTCCCCACAATTAACCACTCACAGTTTTTGCAAAGGGTATTTCAACGAAAGTCTACATAGTTGATTCAATAGACTTTCAAACGAAGAATACCAGATGTTCAAAATTCCGAGAGCTAAAAATCCGAAGGGCCAAAACTTCGGAACTTGAAATTCACGCATTGCGACCGTATCGAAACCAATGAGGGGTCAGTTATAATTTGTATTGAGATGTACTTTTCGGAAAAACAAAGTTTCAAAATCCTGTCAATTATTTATTACATCATCAAGTTATCGTTCGAGGTAGATACAATGGATTATACGTGAAGAAGGTCTCGATTAGAATGAACTTATTTTTTGTCTTGACATATACCGGGAAATATATGTAGATCGAAATTTTCGGATTGTTGAATTGACGGAATTTTAATATTCTGAACTTCAACCTGGTCCCAGGGCATCGTTGGAAAATTGTGAGGTGAGCTGTAAAATGAGTAATTTCAGTATCACCATGGTACTGCAACAGCATGAGTATTGAGTACTCTCGAGTCTAGACAGTGGTCGGTATTACGCTGAAATTCCGATAGTTTTGAATAACAAACACAGACTGTAGGATCACGAATCATCCTTCGGGGTATTGCATATGCATTAATCCTTGAAATCTTGATGGGAGATTTTTCCATAACCGAGAAGGTCTGGGTCAGGAAAATTCCCCCATCCCCGAAGATCGAATGGTAGATCGAATATTACGTTGAAAGGCAGAATTCCAAGTTCTCCGCGATGCTCTCTGACAAAATTTGGGTATAGTGCCCGCGTGGGTATTTCTGCAGGATAATGTTCTTGGCTATGGAACAAGAGGGGATTTCTTCGTCCTTTTTTTTCTTCTAAATAACTGCAGGCAGTTGAATTTGGCACAAAAGTTGGCAACACACAACCCTCGCCGCTATTCTCATATACCCTTCGGGCACGTTGAGGAAAGCAGGGAGCTTTCACCCTAGGGCAGGCAAATACGTGCTCGAGGTAGATAGCAGGTGCATTGGACCCCCTTATCGTCTCGTGGGTCTCTTTCGCCTGTTTACGTGAGTCGTCACGACTTTCCATCGGCGAGTTAATAGCCGTAAAAGATAGAGGGAGAAAGGGGAATGGATAGAGATATAGAGGTGACAGGAAACCCGCAAGCAAGTCGCTCGGAAAGTACCCGTAAATTTCGATTAGCGTGAAACGGGTTGTTGGCTGGCTCGGTGCCTCTTACCAACTATGAATTGAGATGTATAGGTAGAGGAGGATGAGGAGACCAGCGCGAGGATGGAAAGCGTCGAATTACCAGAAGGATTTCAACCACTACGTGCACTCGATCGGGATCGATTCCTGCCGAGGTATCGGGACAGGTAATAGGAAACTGTTTAGTCGAATGACGATCGGATTGTCACCGAAGTCGATTAATGATTGAGGAATATGACGGGCTGATAATGTTTAAGCCCTCGTTAAGGAATTGCAGTGGGTTAGAGGTGCGTGTCATTGATTACACCTCCCTGAGGATGAAATTGAAGATTTATCTCTGGGTGATCGAGCAAATGGTAAATTTCCTTAACCGAATCGCGAGACTGAACCCTTGGAAGTTCGGGCGTTCAGACTTCAGTCTTGCATGAAGTTGAGGCTGATTGCCAGTCGGTGAGCATCTAGGAATCGTGCAAGATGGGCGGGGAAAAGGCTGAATTCCACGAACATTACAATCCATTTACGGCGAGTTTCGTGATATTACGAATCGACGAATCGATCAACGCGGCACCGGAGAATATGGAGATGGAGAAAGCGAGAAGAGAAGATGGCTGGAATTGCCAGTCACAGTCTGGCTCCAGGGATTAACTCTCCAAGGAATTCCATGGCCCTCCTTTTATCTCTCTCTCTCTCTCTCTTTCTCTCTCATCTCTATATCTCTCCACCCCCTCCTTATTCTATCAATTCCACGTGCCGGTTTCAGAGCTCGAGAACTAAGGGATCACAGTCATCCAATCTCCCTTCTGACATTTTCAGACAATCACAAATAGACTCCCTTGTTTTCCTAAACAAGATCATGGTAGATCAAGGTAGTCTATCATTGAGAAAGTCAGGAATAAGATCCTCGATCTGTACCTACACACGAACGTATAGTGACACTCTTGTGTCAATGCCATGTTAGAACGAGCCTGGATCTTCAGATTTGAGTGAGTAGCATTCAAGAATCGGTAAAACTGCAGTGGGAAATAAAAATCACCGATCTTCGAATCACCGGTAATATAGAGGTACTGATCGGCCCAGCTCCATCATGGTGCGATGTACCATTGGGAATTGAAACAGCGCGCGGTGAGTTTCCATTCGAAGCGGAACAAATGACTACGAACCATCGATGTGTAGATATAGGTAGTGTGGGTTTGGCCAGCCTATACAACGTGTGGAGAAGCAAAAAAAGAAAAAAAAAATGCATTTTATGGACAATGATCCAGGGCAGGGAACAATTTGCGGCAAATCCGTGAACAGGGGTATATTGCAGCAGAACCGTGCATGTAAAGGAGGGAGACAAACTGCTCTGTGTTGGTATATAGGAAGATTGGAAAACTAGTATATTTTAATTGGGTTTCTTATGGAAAGGGAGAATAATATTAGTATCGGTGTCAAATGGTTTACGTTTTCTCGAATTTCGTCGACAATGTATCTGCCGTACGTACCTATAACAAAAGCAATTAAGGTATCAAAACGTGGAAAAAATCGCAAACATGATTCGTTAATTCCGAATTCCGTGATGAAAAAATTGTGTGTTTGAACCGATAAGATAAATCAGAGTGAATTAAACCAGAGAGAAAAGAAGAATACGTTGGCAGTTCTGTAGATTCAGCCATTATTTAAAATTTTTATTTTTATTCCTCATATTTCTCATATTTCTTTTTGCGTGCGAATAGGAGTGTTAAATTTGGCCGGTTTCCGCCAGCAACAACGAACGGGGAGCATATTTAAACGGGTGGGAGGTAACCCAGCTGAAACGTGTCGCAAGGTACACCGAGCGTACAACCCGGGCTTTACCATAAGCTCGCTAATCCAATATATCTGAGTGTTGGTCTGATGTTGATGCTGTCCGTGCCACGGCATGGCACAGTAGAACCTGGCTCTGTAATTAATCACTGCTCAGTGCTTGAATACAGAACACCCTGGACCAGAGACGATATATGGTTGTAGACCACGAAGGGTACATGGAACACAATCGGACCTAGGTCTGCAAACGCTTTATGCAATCACGCATACCTATATATACATACGTATGTACGTACTATCGTATATACATATTACATATTACATATATATATACATGTACACCTAGATTCGTATAATGGCCTACGAATTTTTCATCATCGTATGATTAATACACGATCCAGGGATTCCCTATAGCGACGAATGATTCCTTAATACGATGTATGGAGAGCTGCGAAATGATCTCTGGAGCTATTCCGTTGAATACGCACACTCCAGACGTATAGGACGCCGGGTGTTATATATATACCGGCTAATTAGGATTCTTCTGAATGAAAGACCAAGTCAAAAGCTTTTCTGCACATATTACTGAATGAGGCAAACGGCATGATGGAAACGTTCGAGGTGAAAGGATTACGCGGGAAGGCAGCTTTTTCGATTTACATATTTCGTACACTGTGAAGATAGGCGCGTACTATAATATTATGATCTACAGGGTTTTTACTTTGTCTTGTCCCATCAATCGCTACAGACTTTAATAATGTTTTCAACGTAGAGCTTTCGGCGTTAAAGGACCCGGTTCGATCCGCCGCAATCAGTAACGATATCGCATTGTTATCGCCTTTGATCGGTTTGGGCCTTTAAAAACAGACAGGGAGTATAACCATCCTGCTGAAGTGCTGGTATACGAGATAAAGACGAGGAGAAGAGAAAGGAAAAAAAAAAAAAAAAGAAAAGAAGCGAAGAGAAGAGCCCGCGTTTTGATATTTCGGTTAAGGATCAGTCAAAGAAGTCCTGCCCGTAAGGACCCGGGCGGTAGAAAAACAGCGGGAGGAATCGTGCCGGAGACACTTTGAACAATATGATAACAAAGAAGAGGATCAGATCGCAAAGTATATTTTCCTTTCCCACATCGGTTCGTTGTTAGGCGAAAGTGAAGTGTCTCTGGCGTTTAGATAAAGGCCAAACACAAGGTACACATATTGCGGATAAGAATCGCCGATGGAATTGGGAAGTTCGACTAATCCCCGTCCGTAAACCACGATCATCATTAATCCACGCATCAGATTTTCCGATAGTAATTCGCATCGACGTCAATCCGGCAAATTTATGTAACATAATCCGTTGGGTAAACTAGATCGCAGCGTCGAGCTCGTAAATCTGCGATATCGAATCGACCGTTGACTCCAAAATGATGGATAATTACGCCGGTGCATGGCCCGACCCAATTGCATTAGTTTTAGATATATGGAGTCGATTTGTTTCAGGACGAGGAGTGATACTGGACAGTCAAGGACCGGTCTTAGTCGCCGAGCCACGATCAACTGTAGAATTTGCAAACGACAGTGGTGCGATGATGCATTGTGCCGCACATGGTAGTCCAGCTCCGCGGGTCGATTGGCTGATGGGTGACGGTGCTCCGGTTTTACCAATTCCAAACATACGCGAAATGCTCAGGAATGGATCAATGTACTTTCTCCCTTTCGGGGCTGAGAGTTATCGCCATGACGTGCATTCGGCTGTATACAGATGCCAGGCAGCAAACAGCGTCGGCAGAGTCATGGGCAGAGAGATCAGCGTCCGGGCTGGTGAGTATTCCTGCACCTATTCGTCCCTTATGCAGGCCTTATCCAATTTACGAAAATATATAACCGCAGACTTTCATTCCCTCTTTTCAGTTGTCAGACAAAAATACGAGGTTCAAGTACGCGACACTTACGTCCTTGCCGGGAACACCGGAGTCCTAAGATGCGAGATACCGGCATTCGTCAAGGAGTATGTCGCGGTTACTTCATGGGTCCAGGATTCAGCCTTCAACATCTATCCGGAACCAAAAAACGGTTTGTATACATATACGTATATCTATGAGAGAATTTCCCCGCCGAAGAGTTCGCCGAATGTTATTTCGACCGGTATAACGAAGCCGCGCGTTGGTAGAGGCGTTTCGCGATAACGGTATCATTCCAATACGTCGAGGCGAGAGGCGGAATCGATTAACGACGCCATCTTGATGCGGTATGGTTATATGTGAGGTGCGCGAGGGTAAATTGTTGAATATTTAAAGCCGTGATACAAAAAGTCGTTAAAAACTTGGTAAGATGCTGAAACGCAAGTTCCTCGAGTGGCAAATGATGGCGAAAATTTATCTGGTTCATCGGGGGCTGGTGCCATTTGCTGGAAGCACATCCTCGATCCAGGTACACACAAACACAAACACAAACTTGTTTGTTCCGCCTTTAACACCAAAGGATGCGCACAGATTGTCGGAACTATACGCTATCCTGTAAGCACACACCCTCGAAGCTGTCTCTTGAACCAATTAAGACCTAGTTTAGTACGTCCGAACCACCTGAGTCTACAATTTAGTTGCAGGATCCATTAAAAAGGACAAGGTTCCCCTTGTTCGTTTCAGCGGTAGCTGCCTTTAACGTCATGGCGAATATGATTTTCAGCGCAGGGGTGAACTTTGTGGAAAATAAAACATACGTCGAGGTTCGAGCTTTTCGAATAAGCACATCACAGCTATAACCCCCTCGTCGGTTTACATAAACCAAAAAGATGTTTACCACCTCGCGAATATAAGCGGAGAGTGGAAATGGCATGGAAATGGAAATGGAAATGGAAATAGAAATGGAGCTGGAGCTGGACTACCAGTTTCGAGTCAATATCGCAGTTAATTAGTGGTTGAGAGGGCAATTCAAGTGCGCGGTGCACCACCACAGACTTGTTTCATCCACCGTGGTAGGGTTACGACGAGCTTACGCGGTTCAAGAGTGTGGAAAGGCGGAAAGGAGTCCTACCAGCTACCAGTTGGTTACTACCAGCTTGAACCTCGTGTATTAATGCTAGGGAGGGAAGGTTAAGCCGGGAAATACTATTGCTCCCTAGCTAGCTGTTTCCCTCTGGTGTTTTGTTCACATTCCGTATCTCATTTCTACAAATTTCACGGGGTGTAGCACAAGATTACTTGTTTTCACGACGCTCCGTTGGCCTTTCGTATAATTAAAGCTCGGAGGTGAGCCTCGGTAAGATTTACGCGTAAAGGAGTAAAATGAGAGGAAAAAGGTGGCGGAATAGGTGCCTGTTGTCAGGCACACAAAGGCCCGCAGATCGGTATCGACGAACTTTTAATCGACTGCACAAGGAGACGTACGGCGGGGTGGAAGAAAACCGCAAGGAAAACCTTCGGCTCGAGTTGATAACCAGTTGGAAAGTTTGAATCGATCTCTCGAACCTGGAGAGTGAGTGGGTGAGTGATTGAGGGGTGTGACACAAAAGTTTGACTCCTCATTATCGCGTCCCGTGATCCGATACCAGGTACAAAAAAAGAAATATCTAAGTATTGATGAAGCTGGGGTGGAGAGAAAGAGAGAGAGTTTCCTTTTCGAGAGCTGGTGTTTGACAAGCGCTCGTCGAGGGTTTAGAAAATTTACCTTCAGATAACTTGAATCCTTTTGAAATATACTTCTCCATTTCTCTGAACACCATTCAAATCAACCAACGTCTGAAGAAACATCGAGGAAAGCCTTTAATCTCGAAAACGTTACAAAAGAGTTGTGCGGAGAGTCTCGAACGTTTCTGTTCTTCTCTGATGCTACTGCAGCATCTCGTATCCGTGCGAAACTCTCTGTAGAAGTGAAACTTTTTATCCGCGAAAAAAAAAAAAATAATAATAATAATAATTCCTTCTTCTCCGCTCCGCTCTGTTCCTTCCTTCCTTCCTTCCTTCCTTCCTTCCGTCCGTCCGTCCTTCCTTCCTTTGTCACTGTCTCTCTATCCCCGTCAAATATGTTCGCGAAAGTTTCAATCGACCCATCCTGCATCAAACCTGCACCCACCAACTGACGCACACATTGGTATGAGACTATACCTATAACGACCGGCAGAATCTGTCCAAACATCGGGCACTAAACTCCCAATGCAAATTCAGCGCAGTGTTCAAATGTCGACCATTATCATCGCAGTTCGCCTTGTTCATCCTGCGCCCACTACACGTTTGGTAAGCGTACGCGTACTAAACTCGACTGGACTGGACGCGGTTGACCCAACTGTATTGTCATTATCAACACCGGGCAGTCACTTCTGCTAACAAGCACAGTAAATATCTGTTATCAGTTTCCCTCCCTGGGAATATATACCCACGTTTATATACCTATCTCTCTTCCTTTGACCAACGGTGAAAATTAAAGCATTCGCGGATCGCTTTAAGCATTCAGAACTCCGTATAGACCTACTTGCTGAAAAATATCGACATCAAAAATCCATACCGGAAGTCCCTACGTCGACTTTTTTCTCATCCCAATGACTAAAGAAGAGGTGCTTTTTAAGAGATGGACGCGTTAAGCTGACACCGTCCAATGCTTCAATGGCTACACTTGATCGATGAGCTTTTTACACGCTATATTTCAAAGTACTACCATGTCTGCTTCGGGAGAAACAGAAGCCGAATTTGCATCACGGTAGTCATCGCTGGCAATCTTTGCTCCTTCATTATTATAGCTTCCGGTTTGGTCCTGCAGTCCAACGGATATCTGTGAATTGGAATGATATGTTATTTGAGGTCAAGAATATGTGATTTTCAAGGAAAGGACGCGTTCAGCTAACACCGTCGAATGGTTCAATGACTGCACTTGACCGATGATCTTTTTACACGCTATATATCCCAAAGTACTATCAAGACTCTTCGAATGCTATAGAAATGTCTGCACTTTGGGAGAGACAGAAGTGAGTTCGCACCAAGGTATAGTAATCGCTGGCAATCTTTGGTCCTTCATTATTGTACGTTCCGGGTTTGGTCCAGTCCAACGCATGTATGTGTACATTGGAATATACCATTTGAGGTTTGGCCAGTGTAGCATCGGCCTTAGTCGATAACACGGATCAATGGAAACCGGGAAACTATAGGAAGGGTGTTCTCGCCGGTGCCGTGATGCTGTGTACGTACGTATACATGTACGTGAGCGGCGTCAGGACGACGACTATCACGTCGAAGGGCTACGTTTAACAAACATTTCACCCGTACGTTGGTGTTTTTGAATAGAACGTAGGCAGGTAGGTATACCGGACAGTATACGTATGTAGATGCGCGCTCCGAAGAGAGATATTGACGGAGTTTAAACGGGGTAACATTGTCGCGCGCAACGTTCCATATACACATCTATATACATATATACTATATATATATTATATATATATATATGTATCTATAGTACCCTGCGTAAGCTCCGAGTAAATTAACGCAGGGCTTGTCGTAGGAGGAATTCGTCAAGCTTTTCATACCTAATTCCTGCCTCTTTTTACCCGGAATTATGATCTTTTTTTTTCCCCCTCCATACAATTGAATATGAGCTTGAAATGCAAATTAATCGCTATATAATGTGGGTTCGGTTGCATTGCAGTCGCTTAGTTATAGCAGTAGTAATCAGACTAATTAGAAGAAAACTCGGTTGTCTAATTATACTCTTAATTTGTACTGAAACTGGAACCACGCGGTATCAAAGGTAACAATAACAAAGCTAATTAACGCTGGATCCGTGTCCCAAAATTGCCATTACCCGGCTGTCCAGTGTCCGATGTTCTTGATCATCGGTCGTATAACTTTTACAGAGTTTCATTAATCGCCGATACCAATTATTACGTTTTTTTTATCTTTCTTTATTTTTCTCTTTTTAGTACTACGGAATATAACGCAACGGAAATTAGAGTCGGATATTAATTTTATTTTTCGAACGCGTCATTACCGGCGGGGAAAAAAAGAACGCCATTTTGTGAAAAGTGGTAAACAAAATTCGTTCGGGCGGTTGCTGAATAATATGTTACGGTTTTGATTTATTGAACCTCGTTTTAACCTCGAACTCTCGCCTAACCGCGCTTCCTATACATATGCGCCGACTTTTCACGCTCTTGTCCATAAAAGAAAAAATCCAATCTGAAAATTGTAATATTTAAAAACCAAGCGCAATTTAACAAGCTAACATTTTTTCCTACCCGACCCTTATACACACACGTGTATAGCCATATGAAAGCAACCCTTTTTATATTTTGTACCAACTCGTGTTAAATGGGGTTCAGAATATATATATAAGTATATAGGTATAGTATGTTATATACACCGGCGCGAATATTACCGGAGGAGAATATTTCTAAAGCGTTCCATATCCAGTGTGGAAAATCCTCGGCATATGTGTATATCAACCCCCCCCCTTCGCCACGAAATTATATAAATAATAAATAAAAATTGTGAAAAAAGAAGTAAGCAAAAAAAAAAAAAAAACCAAAATAGACGTGTATTTTTAGTTTAGGTAGAATGTATAAAAATACATCTTTCCTAACGACGTGTGCAAAATTGGCTTTTGCTTACTAATTTGCGTGCGCAAAATGTCAGATTTCCTAACGCATTTTGTAACCGCATTTTGCGCATGGGAACTTCAGTTTGCGCACGCAAATTAGTGCGCAAAATTGAATTTTGCACACTTGTCAGGAAAAATAGTAGGTATACGCAGTTCTACGATATTAGAAAATTTGATTACATATAGGGGAGAGCGGGGCAAAACGGGCAGCGGGGCAAAACGGGCAGCTGCCCCCGAAAAATAAAAAAAAATGTTGGAAAATTTTAGATTTTTTTTTTTTTTTCAATAAAAATTGTTTCCCAATGAATTTTGATTTTTTTCTGAATTTAATTTCGAAAATTTGGCCGAGGTGCCCGTTTTGCCCCGCTGCCCGTTTTGCCCCGCTCTCCCCTACCTACTATGTATATATATATATATATACCTATGCGGAACGTCATGGGTTTGCTGCATACTGCAGAATGCAGATATTACTAGTACGATATTTCTGAAGCCTGACAAATTGGTTTTAAAGTCCGATACCCAGTTCCTTTCCTCTGCTGCACGAACCGGCGTCGCGGGGTGGAACCTGGTTGCGCTTGCATCGATAGAAAAGTGTAGAATTATTGGCATATTGGATTTCGTATATCACCTATATAAATTTTCCTACGAACGTGTTCAGGCACTGAAATTCATAGCCGTGGTATAATAAAACCGAGCGGAAAATTGTTTTTCTAAAATAACAAAAAAAAAAAAAAAAATTAAAAAAAAAAAAAAAAAAAGAACAAAATAAAATAAAATAAAGTAAAAATAGAAATACAAGAGAAAAAAACTATTATGAAAAGAAAAGTTGTCCCTCTGAGATGTTTATCTATTTCTGTAACAACTATATTTTCTCTCTACTGCACCAGCAGCAGCAATAACAATAAGAGTTTAATTAACGTCTTGAAACTTTGACGAACTTTGATACGAACTCAGTTCTGGTCAAACAATTTTTTTCCTTTTATCATTTTTTTTTTTTTTTTTTTTTTTTACCTTCTCCTTTTCTTTCCTATTAAACTAATAATATTATTGGATCGGAGATGAATTCCAGCTCTTAACTTACTCCGTATTTCGAGGTTTCTGAAAATTTTCGTTATCTCGTTAAAGTTCAATCATCAGGTATACGTTGGAGTAGCGAGATGATGGATGGACGAGAGTGCAGCTCGTGTAAATGTAACTGTGCAGAATCGGTTATGGGTTTTGGAGTTGAGGCAACAGCGGGAAAACTTGGTTGGCTTGAAAACGTGTGAACTGTAATTCAAACAGTACCTAGTCGTCGAACGGTTCGAGGGATGAATCAATTCCATTATCACATTAAACGTCAAAAGTATCGGAAAAGTTCTGATATCTTGATGTGTTTTTTCCTTTCTTTATATTTCTTTCCTTTTTCTACTCGCAGGATTCATTCAGACTTTTTCTAACTTGCCTAAATGCTCGCGCGAGGCCCTACCACCCCACGTATACATGTATAGGAGCAGATTTTCTTCTTGAAGAAGTTTTCCTCCCCAGTCCCACGAGACTTACACCCTTTTACCTTTATCCGTAACGTCTCATCCCTGCAGCTTGGCTACGTCGACAAAGCGTGAAACCTGTCGAATGCTCACCGTAATGCCTACCCTTATCCGACCTCCTATTGCTTCTTCTTCTTCTTCTTCTTCTTTTACTTCGGCTTCTTTTTCCTCTTTTTCTTCTTCTCCATTTTATGAAATGTATGTGCAGTGGGAAAAGTATGAAATACCGAAGTCTCGGTTGATTAGGTGGAAGGAACGGGGGCTCGGTGCCGTCCAGGAAATAATAAACTAACCAGAAACACCATAAATCTTTTAATTTCATAGCCAAAATGTACCCTTAAGTGGTGATAAAACACACTTGAATCTTTCTTCTTCTTATTATTATTACAGATGGGAAATACCACATGCTGCCTACCGGAGAGCTCCTTATATTCGCTGTCAGCACTGCCGATGCACATTCCAGTTACAGATGTCGAACTGTTCATCATGTGACCGGAGACACGGTCGAAAGTTCTTCGTATGCACGTCTCGTAGTAACTGGTGAGTACCATAATGCAGGTGTCGTGTCACTGCGGGAGATTTTTAATTAGAGGAAAAGGAATCCGAAAAATTACGATTCCCTCGAATAAGAACTTGTGCCCGGCGCAATAAACTGCAGTCACACCTAGCCCTCCTCCACTTTTCAACTGGAAGTGAGTCTGCAGCGTGCCGGGTTGAAGGACCCGGGGAAACTGACTGGGGGGGTATAGGAAACGAGTCGAAGGAGTGTTAGAACTGATTTCGAAGTTCCATTTCAAATAGAATTCGATTCTCTAATCGGAACGAGCCTCTCTCTCTCTTCATTTTTCGGGGAACTTTCTTATCGCCGAGGTGATGAGGGGTGAAAAGGAGTAAACAGAGACATTCGCCAACCCTGAAGAGGGTAAACTGAAACTGACGATTCCCCACCCCGCAGTATCAGTGTGAGGTTGATAAAGCCTGTCCCTAAGAGCTGGGTGGCTTTCTCCAGTTCTGCGGGGGTGTTGGTGCACCAGTACTGATGGTACGCGGATAGTCTAACTCCGTAGCGAATGAAGGTGGGAAAGGCACAGCCGGATAATGGGGAAAGTGTAGGGAGAGAAAAATGACACCACCGGGAAAACAACAAGGCACTGATGGAGGCAGACTGTGTTTCTCCCGGCTGTGGAGGATCTGGCTCTACTTCCTTCCAGGACCATCGTGCCAGCTAGCGTTGGCTCGACAGGGCCCGTGTATCAGTTAACGGATGTACCTCATAAATTAAAGCTTCACTCTCTCGCCCTTTGGAATATAGAGAGAAAAAGGAGAAGAAAACAGAAAAAAAAAAAAAAAAAAAACTAGTCAAATTTCATTCCAAGTCCAAAATACTCGCTTTATACTCTTCCGGAATTACGCAGCTGTGCCACGCCAATATATTCAAGTCTTTTTCTTTACACCTACCCATGCACGGGAAAGTCAGACCGATATTTTGCTTGCGAATTTCACCTGAGTTCGCCGTATGTTCGATCAATCATTTCTGAGATAAAAAGGAAAACGCTCAATTCTCTAAGTGAGCAGTCTGCTTCCTCCTGTCTATCTATCTCCGCGAAATCACAACTCAGGGTGAGCACGGAGAACTAGAAACAAGATATGACATTGATCGATCACTATACTATACACAGTAGAAGCAAAAGCAAAAGTCTTTCTACTTGAAATTTTATCCTGGTATCGGGGGAAGCTTCTTAATTGTCCGTGAGGTAAGTTTTCATTTGATATTTTGTGAAAGGTCAAAGGATAAAAAGGGCGTGACAAAAGTAGAAGCCAGGATGATGAGTGCGTCTGCATATTCCCGGTCTGGTTGGTATAAACAATCGCTTATCACATGGTGGGTGGGTTCATTCCGTTGTCGTACTCGCCGTTTCCCACGCGTGTTGTTCCGTTTTCCCCTATTTTTTTTTTTTTTTCCTTCATTTTATTTTATTTTTATTTTGTTCAGGCATCAACCAACGTTATTGCGGTCCAGGGTTCGCTAGGTGGAGATTACACATTCCCTCCGGTGTTTTCGTGCCTCGGTTTCGAGCAAGCGTTAACCTTTCCTGTCGACTGTCTGCTTCCGCATACACTACGCCCATATCACGCACCAGCGTTCCTTTCCGTCCAATTTTACTTTACCAATTAACTAAATATCATCGCTACTCATTTCAGCCTTAAACCTACGAAGAATGAGAAATTCATTCATCAACAGACTGCACGTAAACTAGAGAACACATTCAGACCATTTAAACTTCTGATGGGTTCCCAGGCGGCGAATAACAGACACAACTTTAATTCGATATTATATTCTCGCAAGACTGGACGGTTATAAGAACTCTGGGAAGGAAATTAAACTACGAGTAGATAAGACCTGAAAAGTTTTTTTTAATCACGTTCACATATATAAGGTGAAGAAGCCGTTGTTCACCGTTTGTGTGGATCGAGATGAAAGAATATGATTCTGTACCATTTTCGTATAGGAATTTTTCTTGATACTGAAGGAGTAACGACGGGACTAACCATCATCGCCATATACCATGGGGTTGGGCTTTTCTTATAACAATAAGCCAGGAGGCCCCGAACTCGGTTTGGCTTTGTGTAAGGGTGGAATTCTAGCGTGACAGAATATAAGAATAAGATGAAGAAGAAGGAGACGGAGAAGGCAAGAAACAATGCTGTGCTACTTCTATCGTCTGGGATCTTAGCCAACCAAACTACCCGTGATGAGAGTCGAGACTGCAGCACCAGGAGAAGAAAAGAGATGAGAAGAGAAGAGGAAGAGGAAGAGGAAGAGGAAGAGGAAGAGGAAGAGAGAGGACTAGAGTCTGCAAACGTGGCGGGTTCGTGTTTAATCAAGGTTTGAAAAGTGTATCGCACCGATCGATGCTCAGACTGTAGGTATTGGGGTCCGTCAGTGTTAGTTCAAAGACATCGTCTTAGGTTAGCTGCAGGTGCTAAAGAGAGAAGCTTAATTGGAGCCTCGGGATAGAGCGAGCTTTCTTTATCAAACTCCCATTAAAAGGATTCGAAAAACTAAACTCTTCTGCAATCAAGAAAGGCGAATGTAGGCCAGGCTGAACCGGTACAGCTATATACGCTTGAAACTGGATTGGAATCGGTGCTTCGAGTCCTTTTCTTCACCAATTCCGAAGGATTTCTTCGACAGCGAAGAGTTTCCCGCCTTCAGTTCTTTAAACATGCATAATGTGTGAACATCCCCACTCAGTCCGGGCCATGAATTTCTTATTTTATCGGCTCATTCATCAGATCACTTTGTCAAGGCAGACCATACCAGTCAGTTGAGATTTAACGAAGTGATATATTTACGGTAGAGGCACATCTTTAATGGATTCTTTCTATTAATATTAACCATCTCCCATGTCTTTCCGCCCATTTCTCTTCCCGATTCCGAGTCGGGGAGTGCAGACCAACGGCGAGGTTTCGGTCAGAGTAACAGTAGGAACGAGCTCTGATCGATGCTCGTGTATCATATTGTGTTGAATTAAATGGGTATTCTGGTCTAGACGGCCAAATTTTAGGTTTTTTTCTAGGCGTAATAAATAAAAAACCTTAAACAGTTTTGGTATCGGTTTTTTTATTAACATTTGGAGAGTACAAGAAGAAAAAAAAAGAAGAAAAAAGTCAAAATTCAAAAAAAGTACAGGCCGACAAAGTGAGGCCTCAAAAAAAAAAAAAAAAAGCTGCCCCCTGGTTGACAGGATTTCGACCTCCTCGGTGATCCGAAACGCAAAATTTTTGTGAATTCTCAAAGAGTAAGAATGTCATTTTCGTTTGACGGGAGCGATTTGAAAAAAAATTTTTTTTTTGGCAAAATGGCGTCCATGTGAAAAAAAGAGTTTGGTTTTCCCATCGTTTTTTCAGGTTTGGGAATTTTTTAAAAATGGTAAAAAAAAAAAAAAATTCTCGAAGGTCTTAACTTTGAAAATATGCAACAAAAAAAATCGATTCTCTCAAATTTCTAGACCAGAATACCCCCTTAAGTAACCGGGGTGATAAATCCGTGGGGAATGATTTCCCTATGGTAAATGACGGAGAAAAAAAATGCTATCCGCGGTTATTTTAAAAGCAGAAAATCCTTCTAATGGGACGAGGGAAAACGCTATCGCAAAAACCACTCGCCAACATCCACCGTGCGCTACGGCGAAGGACTCTGGTCTAACATAAGAGCCTGAAAGCGTGCTGAGAAAAACGCCATCTCCCAAAAACCACTTCAATGTAGCGAGAGAGAGAGAGAGAGAGAGAGAGGGAGAGAGAGAGAGAGAGATAGAGAGAGAGAGGAGAAAGATACTAGAGTGTAAAGTGTAAAGTGTAAAGTGTGTACGTAATATGGACGACGGTTATTTCACGGTACTCTAACATCCCGCTCGAGAAAAAGTAAAGCCAGTAATACAGTTTCACTTTATAAGGACTATATGGATGGGCCTCTGATGCATTTCATGCCATCTAATGCATGGGAACCACCCCAAGTGCAGTCTATATATCCTTGGTCCTTATATTTTCATTTTTTATTCTTCTTCTTATCATGCACTCGTCTAGACACAGACGGCATTGTTCGAACCGGATGGCGTCAAGAGTTCCGGTTAGGATTCAGTCCATATAAAAGTATCCAGTCAGTAGCACGAGATTCTCGCCAAAAAACAATGCGCGTTATAGAGTTTTCTGCTCGTAAGAATCAGCTGGATGGATGAAAAACAGAATTTCAGATTTTTCTTGAAAAGTGGTAGAAGAAAGAAAAAAAAATAATGGATGAAAGTTTTTAGAGGAAAGTTTTTTTATTTTATTTTTTTTTTTGTTGCTGGCCAGAGAGTTTTAAAGGAAGTGATCACGCAGCATCGTAGGCCTGAGGTATATACATATGTATAGATTATCCATTTATTAGGAGTAGAACAGGGCCCCAGTAAGTAAAGTAGGTATGGGATACGGTGTTTTTTTTTTTCTTTTCACGGATAATTTATCAGCCAATCCATTAACGATGCGATAACTTTTTCACTGATACAGGAGAAGACGGAGAAGAAGGAGAAGAAGGAGAAAAAGAAGAAGAATTGAAGCAAAAAAAGAATGAGTAAAAAATAAGTGCTTGTCCTTTTGAAAAGCGGCGATTCGATTATTCAATCGCAAACAAGTTCTTAGGAGTTGGAAGAACGAGCTGATTTCTACTGATATATAACACGGTCAGAAATGAAGAGGGTTCACCCCTATATCGGTTCGAATCCTAGATCAATAAACCCCGCGAAGATTACTGTTATTCGACGAGCAGTGAGTGAGTTTATTACTACATAGGGGAAAGTGGGGCAGAATGGCCAGATGGGGCTAAATGGCCGCTGAAAAAAAAATTGACTTACTCGCATTTTCGCACCAAGGGGGATCGTATGAGACGCCTTGCAACGCGATTCCGCTGAAAGTGCTCAAAAAATTTTAGGATGGGGCTAAACGGCCACCCTAATAAAAGTAGCGAAATTGCATTTTCACGTCGAAGTGAGTGAGATAAAACTATATGCAGCGTGGTTCCACTGAAAACGATGCAAAACTGAAAGGGTGGGGCAAAGTCGCTCACCCTACACTGAGAAAAAAATATAATTGAATTAACGAAATATTTTTTTCAATAGTCGCAATTAAATATTTATTCGGAACAAATAAATTTCAATTGGTATGATTAAATATCATATGAAATTAACCGATTTTCACTCACTTCGACGTGAAAATGCAATTTCGCTACTTTTATTAGGGTGGCCGTTTAGCCCCACCCTGAAAATTTTTGAGTACGTTCAGCGGAATCCCGTTGTATGGCGTCTCATATGATCCTCCTTGATGCGAAAATGCTAGTAAGTCAATTTTTTTTTTGGCGGCCATTTAGCCCCATCCGGCCATTCTGCCCCACTTTCCCCTACCTATATCTACCTATATTATACATATATATATAGGAAAGTGAGCGCAGTAAGCTCGCGCGTCTTTTTGATACGGTGATAAAAACGGAATACCCTGCAGGAGAACCCGACTTGTGGTGATTTTTTTTCGCTTCTCTACTTTTTTCTTCTCTTTTTCTTGTTTTTTTTTCTTTTTTTTTTCTCCCTCTCTCTCTCTCTCTCTCTCCCGTTTGATGACGTGACACACTTCGCAAATGGCGGATGCTGAAACTGGACCGTGTGGAACCAACGGACGATGTATGCAAAGCCCGGGAATATATGTCGGTGTGTGTGCCCAGGACTGCGATCAATATATCATCAGCTTAAATTACAATAATACGTGAAAACGGGGGTGGGAGTGGTCCAGCCGTATTATAAAGTAGCGGGGGTGTAAAAATCATTCGCGGTGTTGATACCGAGTGGGATAAACTTCGTTCACGAAATAATCGGTTGAATCGTTCGAATATCATTCGTAACACTGAAAATTGTCAACTTTTACTTCACTTCCGCATTACGAGACTCTTTTTTCTCCATTTTTTAAGGATAAAAAAAGTTTCGGGTTTGATGATTTGTCACGAGGTTCATAATATTTTCTAACATCAATTGTTCATCGCGAATATGCCCGTGGTTGGAATCTCGGGGAATAATTAAAGTCGCTGTACTGCTCGCGGTGCAGAGCTAAATGAATTCGGATTGTTGAATCTCATTCCATTTCATTCCATTCCATTCCATTCCATTCCATTCCATTCCATTCCATTCCATTCCATTCCAGGTCGGGTTTTGTATTCGACGTATACACTACGGTTCACCCTGTCCCCCGTAGTGACGTAGAAGGAGAAAATTTCCATCTGCAAGTCACTCGAAAGGTTAATCTCGTGTAAAGCCTCTTGTGGATCCTTCCTTAAAGAAAAATTTCTCTTTGTGCCGCGGTGGTTTCTAACTTCTCGAAATTGCGCCCGCAGACTTTATGCCAAAAGTTCTCCTCACTTCAAATGCAAGGAATACGCTTCTCCTGCATCTACCATGATACCCACAGACTCACGTCACGTACGAAACCATCATCTCTCTTATGTTAAATGCAATTTCCTGATTTTCAAACAGGTTGAAAAACAAATGAGAAAAAAAAGAGAAAACGAAAAAAAAAAAATTACGTGTTTCCGTTCGATCCAGCTTCGATAGTACATAGTATATATATATATATATCACAATGCTTTTTCAATTTGCAATCTCGTCGTGCCTTACTTTCGTTAGATTCTATATAACAGCTCTAGGTATACACGCCAATCTGTAACGAGTGCATTTTCGAGATTACACGCGATGTTTAACAGGGCGTTAAATTTCAATTCTCATTAGTTAATGCTCCCTTACATGGTTCTAGTTTTAGCCTAATTAAGACATACCGATGTCTGCCTAAAGTGGTATATATATATAAAGTGTTGGGAAGAACAGCTCAGACAACAAACTCCTCGAGTCTTATCACAGCTTTTCGTACTCGGTGAACTTTCCCGTAACGCATGAATCGCTCGGGAATTGGAAAATTCATTTTGTTACCATATGCATGCATATGATTTTTCGAATAGATTCTATCGATACCCGCATACTCGTTCCCCGCTCCTCTCGATGTTCCATAACAGCTCAATTTACGTCAGTGTAGCGTGACGTGAACGAGGCTTGATTGGCACTGATCAAAGGATAACAACGCGACGTAACAATCGGCTGATTGCTGATGACCGACGTGACGGTCAGAGCTTTGACCACTCTCTGTGAAAGTATACCCTGCCTCGAAATACATCGATAAGAGAATTACTATGCTAAAAAACAATGGGCTTGGTCCGTATTCCGATCGAGAAACGCTATAAGGGAATCGGAAACAGTTTTCAAATTCTATTCCTCGTTTAACGGAGAATAGCTGAGCACGAACTGAGCCAAACTGAAAGTATTTCGTTTCAGTCAGTTAGTTTGTAAAAGCTACGAGCTTACAAAGTGAAACTTTGACCTGTCCGCGTTCGCTGGTGCAAATATTGTCGACTATCTCGGTATACCCAGTTCTACCAGCTTTTCTCCAAGTTCAAAGCTGCTTATGAACAAAGTGGTTTTACTCTAAAATACATGACTTTTAGTCGAGAGAATCTTTGGGCACTGTTCAAGAGAAACTACGTCATTAAACAAAGCCAATTAACGCGTTTGCTAGCACTGTGGTAAGTTTCTTCAGGCATGATACTCGGAAAGCTTAAATGTCTTCAACCCTGTCCATGCACGGAGAGAATCGCGAGCAAGACTAGACTTCCGATTCTGAAGACTGGAACCACGATCGGGAGATCAGTTCTCGCGAAACAGGAGTAAACGAATCCGAGGAAATTATGGCCTCACAGCCAAGAATCAGTCGTTTCTAAATTAGCCACACCACGAGGATCGTTCAGCACGTGAGCGACCCTTATAGCTATATATACCAAGCGAGATAATCACGAAATTAAAAAGAAAGTACAAGGACGAGTATATTTGGACGAGTGAAAAGTCGAGTGAAAAGTCGGTATCAGGGTGTTTTGCAAGGGTGTTTTGCAAGGACCAGGAAGGTGACTAGGTGTGAAAGCCCCTTAATCGTGAGCGTTAACGCGAGACAAGGAAGGACGGACCACTTCGAAGGTTCACGTCTGGTGACGCGCAGTCGCGAAGCCATTATGCAAACCACTTTACGTCCATTAGGATTTCCAAAGAGCAATTAGCGAAAGGACGCACGCTGCCTTCTATCTGTGTCACGCAGACAGAGAAATTAGACAAACTGTCTTCGGCGTTATACGAGAAAGGGATAACGAATCGATGGATTCTTTTTATTCATGATATCCTCTAGCCAACACCCTGTACACATGTTTACTCGTATGGTCATACTCGCTGAAGTAACTCGAGTAAATGGTGGTGGGCGGGTTGCACCACGATGACACCATCCGCGACCCCTCGGAACCCAGTAAATTACTCGCCATAGGAAGCCCGGGTCCGGCTGCCCGTGTGACACAGTGTCAGGGTGGAAGGGAGGGAGTAATTGCTTAATATATACCGGGTAGTCGTAGCGAAGGGACGTGGTCAATTTAGCCCCTTTCATTCAAACGGCGTTGAACCAGAGCCAGTCAGTTTGCGAACTCGGAATGGTTCAGTTTCCCTCCAGACCCAGATAGTATACGAACTGTGAAGCTGAATGTGAAAAGCTTCGGCTGACGATTACCCCCTTTATGTTTCAGAACACAGAAACCCGGTGCCACCAAGATTCAACGAACGAGTAAGCCCGGCCCCTGTTCGAACCGGAGAAACAGCTGTACTGTCGTGCATTTCCCAGGGTATACCACCGCCTAACTATCTCTGGTTTCGCGAGAAGGGAAACGGGAACGAAGTAGTTGGAAATTCGGAACGTGTCCATGGCAGAGCCGGTGTTCTGGTCCTTCAATCAGCCAGAACGGAAGACGCTGGTCGTTACGTATGTCACGCTAATAACACCGCCGGTTCTGAGAGGGTTGAACTCGAGGTGTTTGTCATCAGCAGTTTGTCGGTCCATCTCACCCCTCAACAGGTTAGTCAATTTCATTCGAAACCATACTAGACTCGTTGGGATCAGTGTTTACGCGAACTCCTCCCACATCCTCGATCGTCGATCCGTGATATCATCGGAAGTGGTTGTCCAAGGACGATAGGAACATTTGTTAAGAGATTGCCCCGGAGAGAGGTGTTTGTAACAAGCTCTGCAGGGTTAGAAATTTGCATCTCGTTGTTCAAGCCCTAGAAACTTTGGCGATAGCTAAGGCAACTCAAGGTAAGGTATAAGGTAAAGTAAGTTGAGGTAAGGATGGGATTTTGGAAAGCTTTGTTCCTGATCCTGATCCTGATCCTGATCCTTGATCCCTCCTCAACTTTAACGGACAACTGAAAGTCCGTCAAACTAATATTGCCTCTTCGCACTTTCGTCACGCAGATAACGGTCGATCTTGGCAAGGATACAGAGTTCCAATGCGTTGTTACCGGGCAACCAACGCCCGTCATATCCTGGACCAAGGACGGTCTTCCACTAAGGGATCTGTCATCGAGCAGAATCCGAGTGGTGGGTCACAGCGGATCTACTTTACACATCGCGGCAGTGAACAGAGACGATCGTGGGATGTACCAGTGTTTTGCTAAGAACGATTATGAGATGGTACAAGCCACCGCAGAGCTGCGTTTGGGAGGTGAGTCAAAGCTCGCTTTTTCTGTATAGGTGGCATAAGAGCGCAAATTCTTACGGATTAGAAATTGACGCAGACCTAGGACTCGAGTCTAGGGGACATGATGGCGTACTAATTATAAATTCGGGGTATGTATTTAACGAAAAGAAATGATGGTCTGGCCTCTGTAAGCCTCGGGGCGAGTGTCTTATATAAAGGTTTTCCTTTTCACCCAGGAGAAAACAAGAAAAAAAAAAAAAAAAAAAACAGAGAGAAGAAGTTAATTAGGCTCTTTAATCGGTACAAGCGAGATATGAATTTCTTCCTCAAGCCCTTTTCATAAAGTTGATGTACAAAAGCGTGCTGGCGTACTACCCTCAAGAGAGGAATACGCAGAACGGAACGACGAACATTAAAATCAAGTTCGGCGTTGCGGATGAAGGAACAAGATTATTAATTAGGAAAACATTGCGCGAAAGGTTCTCCGGACCGTGGACTAAACAAAGAAGCAGTCGTTTTCTTCTTTATAGAGATCACAGAAGAGATCAGAGGAAAAACCTTATGAAACGAGAGGATCCGAACCTCTCTCCGCATTCTCCTGTCGCGTCATTCATCCAATTATGCGAGACCACACACCGAATCCACGAATGGCAATTGAACGCAGCATCTTCTTCCGTTCATATATATTTGAAGAATTTTTAGTTTACCGCGTAAGAAAGAAGAAATCAAGTTTCTTAGCAAACGAGATGGAGAAACGGGTCTGATTTTCCGGGAGGATTATTTGTGACCTCATATACTGGAACCTGTCAAGCTTCGTTGGCCCCCTCAACGGACCATTTCAAGGGTGTAACGATCCTGCAGGCTGATATGAAGGCGCAGAACTCCCCTTCCCTCCGTTTAAACCATCCAATTTCGCGGACTATACCCAAAGCCACGACCCAGCTGGCTATTTTAAACATGTATTAGACTTACAAGGAATAACGAATAAGACTGATAACGTATGCAGGGGAGCAACAGTTTGGAAAAACGAAGCCTTCCTCCGGCCGAACCAACCTTTCACCTGATCCCATCCATCTCTGACCGTGACCTTTAAGTCATCCTCTCCTGATGGGTCAGGCGTTAAAGGTTCGCGTGTCTCGAGGAGTATCTCTCCAGCCATTTAGTTGCAGTGGTTTGAGGTCGAAGAAAGAATGAGAAGAAGAGGAAGAAGAAGAAGAAGAAGGAGAAGAAGAAGTCTTTGGAAGAGAAATGAACAGTTTGTTCGTTAAGCGTCGTTGAACCGTAGGGTGTTCCGAAAAAGTGTGAGGGCGAAGGAGTGGCTTGAGGAAGAACAGCACTAGAACAACGGAAGCATAAAACGTTATAGTAGTGGTAGTGGTAGGAAACGACGAGAGAACTAGAAATACACTAGCGCAGAGTGCCGTGGCGTTTCGTTAAATAAATATATCCCATTTGTCTTTGTCGCGGTCGGTATAAAGGGGGAAAGTTACTTCCTTCGGAAAAACCATGCCTCTTCACAGAACGAAAGAGCAGACAAATAGCGCCAACGTGCCTCTCTGCCATATTTAAAACCTGCAGGATTCCCTCGTCTCGACCGTCTCGTCTGCCAACGAAAAGGCAATCAATTCTAAAGACCGACAATCCTATTTGGGAGGCTAAACAGCTCTATTAATAACGCTGCACGTGGATCTTTATACTCGGAATAATTGAATTCCGTCCCTTATATTACGCCACGCCCCATATGAACCGCATCGGATTTCCGATACAAAGGAGGAGCGGTTTTTTTTCTCACCTTTGCAGAAATGTGTTCAGGCGATCATTTTTAGGGAGGACAACGCGACGAGCTGAGAATTTGGCAAGTTTAAGTCTAAGTTTGAGTTTAAGTTGGGGAGCAAGCGAGCGAGCGGTTGAAAGCGTCAGACTTTAATGGTTTAAGTAGTTGAAAAGTTTTCGCTACGGCACCATTTTACGTGATGGTTAAAGTGGAAAGTTAATAGGGACGTTTTCCAAGGACTATGCGGACTCGCCTCGCGTTGAAACATCTTCCACCCGAACCAAACCGCGTATATAATATATATATACCAATACCTACATGAGTTCAGAATTTCCTTTATCCATATACTATCGGTTAATGACCGCACATATAAGGTTAAGAAATATGATATAAAACTAGGAAATAATACGATAAATGAGGTAAATCTCGTCGGGATCGAAACTCGCTCGAGGTTTATTAAATAATAATGGCTGTCGCATGATTCGGTCTATCCTGTCACTGCAGCCAAGGCGTGAGAAGGGTGGCTTAACTTTCGTCGTAAATTCGTTATGACTTCACCCCCAGCGTGAGACGTAAGACTAAAAGCGACCTTCCGGTGGGTCGCACTTTTTCGAAAATATTATAACGAAAATTGTTCGTTAAATTGAATAAGATCAGAAGTGAGTATATTTATAAACGGGCGTATATATAAGGAGACTGAGTTGGGGCAGAATATTTCCGTCGAGTTCCATACCACTGAACAGCAAACAACGACAGGATATGGGAACAGTGGGAATATGGGAATATGGGACAGCGGTAGAGACAGATTCTGTTTAAACAGACGCGAATGAATATTAATTCACGAGGACTAGTCATCTTTGGGGATCAATACCTCAGTTCTGTATTAATAGATTGGCACAAGCATCCTCCTCCTCGGTCAGAGGTTCGAACCGATCGTCCTTTATCCTCTTTTTATTTTCACGAAGGGTATTATGTATATAGGTATAATAATATATTCCTCTGTGTAAAAGATGGAATCAAAGTTTTCACAACTAATTTTGATGCGAAAAATTTTGACGTTGGGTTGCGAAAAACGGGAGGCTCGGTTAATTATCGTTATATACTAAAAGCATAATCAATTGACGTGTGTTTGAACGCGTAAAATAATTAATAACAATAATATTGGGGGTAATAATCGACGCATTGTAAATAGGCGTTGTTTTCACCGCCCAATGCAGGTGCAGCAGAGGTTGACGCAGTGTGATTTATGGGGTGAAAAATTGCGGGAACAAAGAGGTGGCATTCAGACCATGCCAGACCCGTTCGCCATTGTGTTTCTTGCGGTATAGATTATCGTGAAATTGTTGATATACCAGTACGAAGAGTTGGAGAGGAGGTATAGGTATTATAATATAGTACTATATGTACGCGGGCCGTATTTAGTTTTGTATAATTTTGGCTTCATTTCAAGCGAGGCTGTATCTACCCACCTGCAGAGTTCAGGCGTCAAACCGCAGATCGATAACTCCCTTCACACGTCCCACAACCCCAGAGCTCATGGATGTTGCCCAAACGTCGAATTCTGCATAATACTCTCGTGTTACATCAAATGGTCCCGGAGGCCCTAACGAATAAGGGATTTTCACCCTATTCGCGTTCAGAGAAATAATACAAGGGTTGGGTCTCTCCTCTCTTCGTCTGATTCATATTCGTTCCCTTTCTCAGCTTTCCGATTTTTTTATTTCTTTATTTTTTCATTTTTTCGGATTTTAAGGAATCGCGAATCGCATGTGTATAATCCGGTTATACTATATATATAGACGCTCGCTCGAAGGATGTACGCTCGGGATTTTACTCCCTCCTTCTCACCCCACGCACTGCTCTCGTCGGCTCTGGGGTTGGGGAAGTATTAAAGCTTGTAGGATGACTCGTGAGAGAAGGAGATGTACCCTTGTGGATCGCGATAATCAGAGACTGGAAAAAGGACGAGAAGAAATACCTCTTTTCTCACTCTCGTTTCTCGTTTCGTGTGAAACCTAGTTGAGCTTTTTCCGATCTTTTTTAAACCACGACTCGATACTGCAGGGCGAAGTAACAACTAGAGCCACTTTTATTTTTTTATTTTATCCTCATTTTTCACGGACATTCTCATATACTTCGAAGCAATAAACGTGTGTGTAATCGATTCTGCACAGATGCTGCGCCTCATCTGGTTTACAAGTTTATCGAACAGACCATCCAGCCAGGACCCTCGGTATCGTTGAAATGCATCGCTGCAGGAAATCCAACCCCTCATTTCACCTGGACTCTGGACGGTTTTCCTCTTCCTCAAAACGACAGGTGAGGATAATTTCCAACATATTCTAACATATTTTTTTTTTCTATTCCGTTAAATTTATCCGACCCCGGTTCATCCCCGAGGAGGTATATATATATATATATATATTAGGTATATATTACATATGATTTTTATATATATTTATTTATATATATATATATTTATATCCCAGTCGTTGAACGAAAGCCAAAAACCGATATAAGCGGAAAAGTTTACGCAATACGATGGAATAAATAACAGATACATGGTGGGTAAAGTATAACGACTGTACGAAAATAGAGAAAAACGTTAATAGGGTATATGTATACAGCCGGGTTTGCCAAAATAAATCAACATTTTTTTTTCTTCCAACCTCACACCGGACAAATATCCAGAATTACGTCGAACAATGAATTTTATGGAAAGGCAGCACTCTCATTAAAATCTAAGAGGTTACTCAATCGATTTCATTTGATTGACACGATCAGAAGTAGTGCGAAAGTCTGTCCTTGCGGTAATCGAATGTATGTAGGTATTAATACTATTATATACTATATTTATTTTTCCGACGTCCTGGTTCCCAATTTGAGGTCTAAAATTCCAACTTCCGCACGCATTTATACAACTAATATCTCGAATATCTTGAATAATTCAAATATTTAGATTGGATACGCCATTTTGAATTCGGAAATTTATACCTCCGATTCGGGATCAGCGAGCCAAAAAATCCAGGAGCATCGAGACAGACTTATAATTCGTACTACTTAGTTGTTTCGGTAAAATTGTACGAAAATTAGCAACACGATGTGATTAGATTTCGCAAGCTAATCGAATATCGGGACAGCTCATTTTCGATCGATGCAGAATGCTCAGGGCTTCAATGACAACGGTGCCTTTCGGAAAGTTGACTATTCGACGTAATAATAGAAATTTTTGGGGTGAAAACTCGAGGAAGATACATCGCAGTTTACAGATCAGCCGGAGTAGGTATAGAATCCAAATAAAAAGGCCGAACTTTGCGGTCAGCAGTTTTAAAACTCGCGTTTATAGGCCCTGACCAGACCGAACGCAGCATACGCGTTGTCAAAAAACCGTCGATCTTTACGCCCTGAATTATTATAGCACTTGGCAGTGTTTACTTAGGGGATCTAAAAAGCGTATTCTTTTTTCATTTTCTTATTTTTTCTTTTCCCAATCCCAGTTTTTGTTTGCGTTTGGGTTTGCTTTATTTCTATTTTTCAACCTAATATTTCGCAGGCTGAATGTTTGAAGTTCCGATCAAAGGTCGGATCTCTGAATTTGTTTGAAACAATTTAGGATTATCAGAAACGTTCAAGATCGGAACATTGAAATCCCGAAAGTCCAAAGATCGGTCTATTTCTTAGGATGTGAGGACAAAAAAAGGTTCACTCTAATCGAGACTTTCTTTACGGAAACCCATTTTAACTATACATACTATATAATTCAATCGATAACTTCTTGATGTCATAAATAATTGATAAGGATTTTGAAACTATTTTTCTTTCAAAAAGTGCATCTCAAGACGATTAATTTGTCGTGTAAAAACTTTGAGCCGGTAATATGGAAATTCGGCATTTTTACCGTTCGAAGACTTTTGGAATCCGGAACTTCAACCCAGCCCTTTTTTATGTCATTTCTCCTTGGGCGACGGGGGATATAGAGTTGAGAGAGGGAGAGTGAAACAGGGAAAGCATTTTAAACCGGAATACGAAAGACTGTTGGGTAAAGGTCAGATGAGAAGTGTGTTTGAACAGCAGGTGTTAATTTGAAAATGAAATATTCATAGGTAGGTAAAGACAAAGGGAATGCGAACCGACGTATACACGGAGAAACAGAGGAGAAATTTGTGATTAAAGAAATGGTTAGCGCACGCGGATTGCCTTCGGGGCAAATTTTCTCCAGGAATTAAACCCACCCTTTTCTCTTTTATCGGCGCGGGTGTATCAATTTTATAATACACCCCAGCTGCACCAGAGTCGAATCCATCCCGTGGCTTGCATAATTTCGAGACATTTCACCCCCCCCAGGTATTAACAAGAGAGCTGACAGCAATTTAATTCGTCATATAATGAATCGTCCTGCCCCTGCAGGAACATGGTGCCGAGTTCTTTAATTAACGTCACGGATTAATTAAACGGTTGCCACGCAGAATTCCTCAACCCTTTCGCCAGCGGCATATCAGTTGCGTTAACCATCATCGATTTGCTCTTCGTTTTTCTTCTTCTTCTCCTTCTTTCCTTTTTCCATATAGGGTCCAAAAGCCATACGCGCATACATATATATTATATTATATATATGTATTATATTTGATTTCCGGGAAAAGAGGAAAGATAAAATAAAATAAAAATATATATATCAGAGAACCATATTCTGATTATTTGATTTATAAATATAAACTGACGCTTTTCAGAGGTTCTGCCGCTGCAGGGTATGATTTCTCTTTGAAAGTTTTTCATTACTTTCCACTTTGCATAAAATTCACGTTTCAAGATTCTGCGCTGATTCACGTAGTTCGCCCAAGAATTCAACGGAAATATATTGTACCTAGCTGATGAAAAAAATAGAAGAAAAAAAAAAAAAGAAGACAAAAAGGAACGAAATCAAGAGATAAATTTATCGCTCGACGTTAACCCGAAGACATTCCACGTCCATTTCTGAACACGCCTTCCGTCATATTCGCAAATCTGAAGACAGTTTAACTTTCCACAATACCAACGACAAGTTCGGATCTTTAGACTTTAGGTACCTCAATAAGGGGCATGATTCTCGTTAGAATTGAAATTGACTTTAAGAAGATGATTAACTTTCGGTCCAAAGGATTTCCTGGTACCTTAATGCCTCGAGGAAACTCCAGACAATGAATAGAAACTATGGTGAATAAAATCGCGAAGTCTGTGTCTAGCTTCGATCCTAACGAAAAGGCGCATTGTTTCCAAATCTGCGGAGCGGAGCGGATAATCTTCAGAAATGACCGATAAATTTTTAATTTCGAACTTCTCGCGAGACGGATCGATCTTCTGGCTCTTCTATCTGTATAAATATAGACTATAGCCGTCGGATTAGCGATTTATTCTTCAACGTCTAAGAAGGCGATTCATGTATATAGTAGTATATATATCTAGATATAAAAAGAAAAAAATAATGGGGTATTAAAAAACAGGAAATCAAGCTACTATTCAAGCCCAGCTTTCATCCTAGATAGTAAACATGTTACGATTGAAATATAAAGAGAGTGAAAATAAGGTCTCATGATATGGAGGGCGTCAGCTAGCAAGAGTGATGAGATTAGTGTTGTTTGCTGTCATATCAAAATTGAAATTCAATTTTCTCCCAGTTTACTTCGTTAGTTCCGGAGCCGGAATTCGCCTGAATAAGGCATCAGGGTGTGACACGATTAGATTCTGGGAAATACAGTTGATTAAAAAATACGTCTGCATTCGTTCGTTGCTAACTCTATTCTCGAAATGAGATACCCCTTGTCTAAATGAATTTAATTTCATTCCTGAAGAAAAACGATTTGCATAGGTTCGTCATTGGCCAGTACGTGACGGTTCACGGGGACGTAATATCCCACGTAAACGTGAGCGCAGTACGAGTCGAAGACGGTGGTGAATACAGATGTTCAGCCACGAATCGTGTCTCCAGGGTTCATCACTCAGCACGTCTAAACATTTATGGATTACCGCATGTACGTCCCATGGGAAACTACGCAGCTGTCGCTGGCGAAACAACGATTATAAAATGTCCAGTCGCCGGTTTTCCGATCGCCAGTATAACGTGGGAAAAGGGTTCGTCGAATTCGTTAAATTCCTTGGAAACACACATTTCGAAAACTTATTTTTCTCGATTGAATCATAAAAATATCATAAAATTTCATCTCCTAACGATAGAGGGTCAGCTTCTGCCCACCAGTCGACGTCAAGAAGTTTCAGGGAACGGGACATTGGTTTTGCACAATGTCGATAGCAGCACCGATCGTGGTGCCTACACATGCACTGCCAGGAACAAACAGGGTCATTCAGACTCCCAAACGGTACACATCGAAGTTAAAGGTGAGTTGATGGTCAAGCCTAATTTCGGTAACTGTTCAAGTAGTTGGACAAACTGAAGAGAGGTCCATATTTCAGTCCATTGGGAATCCCAACTAAACGCTAGATAGCTTCTGTTTCCAGGATTCTCTAATCATCTTAATGAATTAGCCCGACAGTTTGACGACTGCTCATCGAGTGGAAAGGCAGAATCGAAAGAACGACGAGAAGGCGCTCTGTGCCCGACTCTGAAACCTTTGACCAGCTCATTTTCCGATCCATTAAACATTTTCAGGAACCATGGAGCCGCAGACCGTTTATTTCGTTTTTTTTTTTTGTTTTTTTTTTTTTTTGGGGCGGGTTATTCCGGTTGATTTTCATACTGTTCAGAAGTTTAGAAGTTTTTTTGTATTGGTGTCATTGCAGTCCCTCCTAAAATCGAACCGTTTAGCTTTCCCGCCAATATCCAAGCCGGCGCGAGAGTCCACGTAACATGTGTCGTCAGCGAGGGTGACGCGCCGATAAAGATCATCTGGTTGAAGGACGGGCACGGTTTGATGGCGAGAGAAGCAATGACACATCAGATCGGAGAATACGATCTTGCTCTGAGGATCCAAAGTGCATCGCCATCGCACAATGGGAACTACACATGCGTCGCTAGCAACGATGCCTCGAAAGCTGCACACACCGCATTATTGCTGGTTCATGGTACGGCCGATCGCGTGAAATCAAGGATCATTTTATGATCAGAGGATAAAGTGATCCTTGCGATAGAAAACGACGATTTTATGAAATAAAGAAAAAGCCACAGATTCATTCGTCAATTTTACATCATGTGTTGTGCCGACAACCAGAACCAGAACCAGAACCAGAGCCAGGTTCCAGACTCCAGACTACAGACTCGCCACTACACGCTCTTTGGGTGTTACTCGGCTGACACCCTCTGGTTCTACGTTTTCTCAATTACCCTCAAACAGCTTTCCCTTTGTTCCACTACCCCACGGGTCCACCCTGCCGGGCAGAGTTTCTCAACTCGTATCAAAGCGATCTTCAGACGGCGAGGGGTGAATTTGCTTTGAAAAGAATACCCTAAACTTGATGAAAGGGTCTCGAGATCACTTATCTTCGATTTTTTTATCATCCAAACAAAATGATCATTGAGACACTCTGACCGGCGGGCATCATCCCCACCACACACACTGCATACCCACACCTACCCTGAAACAATATACACTGTGAGACAGTCGTACAGTCTTTTACACAAGGTTTTATTACACGATATTAATACGGCGGAAGGTAATCGCCGAAAGCTACTCTATCTCCAGACATCATAGAGCCACCGTCATTCCCTTCTGGCATTGCTGTTTAGGGAATCTGTCTAGTATCAAGTTTCTCTTTCGCCTCAAAGCCAGCGCTGAAATCCTTACTTGTCTAACTAGTTTACAGAGCCAGGCATCAGCCAGCTCGTATTCAAGATAACCGCCCCCATACTTTATCGAAATTAACGTACGGGAAAGAGAATTGTTTTCAGGTGCCTAAAGGCGTCTGCTATAAATTGATGTGGGCGAAAGACTTGTGAGAATATATATATACCTACCTATTGTTCAATGATATTAGCCGAATGAGAAGTGATTAGAGCCTCGTGTTTGTTCTTGTGCGTTACAGTTCCGCCTAGGATAGCTCCTTTTAGTTTTAACAAGGACTTGTCCGAGGGTGTAAGGACCCAGGTGACCTGCATGATCGAAAAAGGTGACCCTCCGTTCACAATCACCTGGTTGAAAAATGGCGATCAAATCGGTACGACAGGTGGTACGATATTCGGCTCACTAGGAGCCTCTGGATCATCCAGAGGAATTCAATCTCCTGGACTGAGAGTGACCAGTATCGACGCACATTCCAGTACGATAGTTATCGAAAGGGTCAGTGCTACCCATACAGGAAATTATACATGCGTCGCCCGCAACTCCGTCGCCGAGGTCTCTTGGACGGCCGAGTTAGTCGTTAGTGGTAAAGTAGCTTTCGAAACGCGAAACGTTTCTAATCGCATACGTTCTTCTTTATATATATATGTATTTACATACTCATTAGACTTGTCGCGTATCTTATATACATTATGATATCATCAGTCTGTTTAAAGCATGACTATATAGAAGTCACCCACGCATAGAACGCAGCAACGCAAAGCAACGCAATGCCACCAGCCAGCCGGCTGTCACCGCTCAACGCACAAAGCCCAAAGCGCACAAAGCACATCGCATACAATCCTTCACAGTAAATTGCACATATATGCACCCACACCGCATTTCACATCACAATCATATCTCCTTGTCACTGTTTATACTTTTATCGGTGAATCCTTCCGAACCTTATTTCTCGCCTTTGGATCGTAACGCCTTTTATAGACGCACGTTTTCACAGCTCCCGAGAAATGGGATTCGAAACGAAGCCAATATAAAATGAAGCTCACTCAAGCACCAGCACACACTCAGCACCAAAATACATTATTATTCTTATGAGCGGATCCACGTCACTTCACTCAAAAAAAAAAAAAAACCGTCAAGTCACGGATCTTTACGCCATTCGACATATCTTTAGTACTATGGGAAAAAAAAATACGACTTCAGGGATTTTGAAAAATTTTCAAAAATGGCGGAGTTAGAGCTATTTGAATGTTGGTAAGTCGCTGTTGCACCGCTATGTTTGAAAATTCATATCTCCGAAAGTATTTATCGGAGCGGACTGATCCTGGAATCATTTTGTTCGTAAAAGAATGCGCTTTCATAAAAAAAATGTTGTTTTCAAAAAAAAAAATTCTTTCCATTTTTTTTCGTCGTTTTTATTTTTAATTTCGCTGCCATTTCCGCGGGACCTACAGGAATCCATGGAGATAATTTTTTTCGGATAGCCGAATCTTTCCCCTTCAACCCTAAAAAAAAAAAATTCATGGAGAACCTATTTGGGCCGGAGAAAAAAAATAAAACGTCTTGTCGCGCGTCGCCGCGCGCGTCAATCTACGTCCGCGCGGCGAGCTCCTTGTGTCGCGTAGTGGAGTTAAATTACATTTGATGCTTCTCTACTTACCCGGGCTATTCATTCTCCGAAAATAGTTGTTTAACCACCTTAGTCTTCGCTTATCCGTCTACTGGTCATGTTTTCTCGGAGTTACATATACCTATACCTGTTCTGGAAATTCGAAGTCACCAACTGCACAAACTCTGAACGTTTTGTGTTAAATATCTAAAAGTAACTAATCCCTTCAATTGTATCGGAATATAATCCCTCAATCTACGGGGTTGTTTTGATAATTTCATCAGCGATGTTACTTATAAACAGTGGATATCAGTGGATCGAACGGCTTTGGAGACACTTACCAAAAAGTCCGAGGATTTTGTGGATAACTTCTGTGATCAATTGTCAAAATTGGTTGCACATGATTTCATTGCGAAGCAGCAAAGTAGTTATTGGCAGAAGATGAAAGAGAGCTTGAAAGTTGGCGAATTTTTAGTGGTATGCGATTTCGCTGAGAATTATGCATTTGTTGTACAAGATTCCACGCAAGGGTTTCACTGGAGCAATAATCAGGCGACTATTCATCCAATCGTGGTTTACTATAAAAGTTACGGTGACGACCAGTTGAGACATTTTAGTTTTGTGATAATTTCAGAGCATCTAAAACATAATACAGTTGCGGTTCATTTATTTCAAAAAAAATTAGTCAACTTCATGAAAGAGAAGTTCCAAGATTCAATTCCCATAGAAAAAATAATTTATTTCTCTGATGGAGCAGCTTCCCAATATAAGAACAAAAAGAATTTTATAAATTTAACACATCACTTTGAAGACTTTCAATGCCACGCCGAATGGCATTTCTTTGCTACATCACGTGGAAAAGGGCCGTGTGATGGAGTAGGTGGAACTGTTAAGAGATTAGCTTCACGTGCGAGTTTACAACTGATTGGCAACTCTGATTCTATTCAAACACCGCTGGATCTATATAATTGGGCATGTTCTTATTTTCGAAGCATATCTTTTGCGTACTGTACGGCTGCAGAACATCAAGCGGAAGAATCTATTCTACAAAATCAATTTGATAAAGTCTTGACAGTTCGTGGCACTCTGAAATTACATGCGGTCATTCCAATATCTCATAAACTCGTCAAAACCAAATTATTTTCCGCATCAGAAAATTTTGAATCCATGAAAATTATGAATTAATTTCAAACAGAGGTGTCCTACACTAAATGCCATCGAGCAAATCATCGCTAGAAACATCGGCTCTTTTCAGAGGCACCAAAATATTGCAAAAGATCGGCGCGGGGCGACGCGCGACAAGACGTTTTATTTTTTTTCTCCGGCCCAAATAGGTTCTCCATGAATTTTTTTTTTAGGGTTGAAGGGGAAGATTCGGCTATCCGAAAAAAATTATCTCCATGGATTCCTGTAGGTCCCGCGGAAATGGCAGCGAAATTAAAAATAAAAACGACGAAAAAAAATGGAAAGAATTTTTTTTTTGAAAACAACATTTTTTTTTATGAAAGCGCATTCTTTTACGAACAAAATGATTCCAGGATCAGTCCGCTCCGATAAATACTTTCGGAGATATGAATTTTCAAACATAGCGGTGCAACAGCGACTTACCAACATTCAAATAGCTCTAACTCCGCCATTTTTGAAAATTTTTCAAAATCCCTGAATTCGTATTTTTTTCCCCCATAGTACTAAAGATATGTCGAATGGCGCAAAGATCCGTGACTTGACGGTTTTTTTTTTGAGTGAAGTGACGTGGATCCGCTCTTATCTCTCCTTATTTTATTTTATTTTATTTATATATTCCTCACCCTGCACATATATGCTCTCTCTGGATCATATGATCGCCTTTATCTTCTTCCTTATTTCGTCATAATCTATTATCCATTTTGTCAAAGCACAGTTTCTGGGTGTCGAAATGTCTGCACAGCACTGATATTATCACAGTTATTTATTGCAAACACCATATATATATATATATATATATATATATATATATATGAGACACTCGGTCCTAATATTTCGTATTCAATTTAATCGTATCCTCAATAAGCTCAAGAATAATAAGCTCAGCATTATGCAAAGTCAAAATCACGAATGTATCCTCATATTTTTTTTTTTTTTTTTTGTGGTTGTTTGTTTTTCAATCCTTTCATGGAAGGCTTCAAAAGTTTTGAGTATAATACGCCATTCGCGCTGCAGTAATTTGAACAAGCGATTGAAGAGAGACGTCTGACAAGGATTTTTAAGGTCCGACAAAAACTTTTTGCCAACAAAGAAGTGAGCACTTTTTTTCTCCAAATTTTATTGCAACTATAACCCAGACGTCTCTGGGACATCGAAAGCCTTTTGATCATTATCTGTACACAAAGTAGGCGAGTGTTTCAAATCTATTGGAAATAAAGTCCACCATTTAACGCTCGCAATCCTCTTCACGAAAACAGTACCACCACGTTGGGTCATGGAACCTCAAGACGTTCACGCACCGGAAGGCATGCCACGTTTGGTATTGCATTGTCACGCTGATGGATTTCCAAAACCTGCCGTTACATGGCGAAGAGCTACGGGCAGACGCCCTGGAAACTACCGAGACATAGCCAGTCACGAACATGCACAAGATTTGCGAATCCACTCAAACGGTTCACTGGTCTTTGGAAGAGTCCAGGAAAATCATGAAGGATTTTACCTCTGCGAAGCTATAAACGGAATCGGCGCTGGACTCAGCAAGGTCGTTTACTTGACAGTCAATGGTTCGTATCGAGTTTTATTGGAACGACTAGCTCCTAGCCCTCGTTGCAGCAAATCTATTCATCTATTCATTCATTCACTCCTCCGTTCATTCTAGCACCGGCACATTTCATTGAAAAACATCGTAACCAGACGGCGAGATTAGGCTCAAGCGCCGCTCTCCGTTGCGAAGCGAAGGGTGATCATCCCCTGAAGATTGCTTGGCGAAAAGCAGGCTCTGCCTTGGAACCAGCAGTATCTGATTACCGCTACATGATCAAGGAACTGAACACCACCGACGGTGCCGTCGGGGTTTTAGGGCTGGTCAGCACAACGAGAGAGGATAGTGGTCTGTATTTCTGTATCGCATCGAACGCCTATGGTCGCGATGAGATGACCATGCAGTTGTACATACAAGGTACTGCTCTCTACCGAATCATTTCTTTCTCCAACGTCGATTGTAGATAAGATAATATAATTAATTGGTAACAAATTTCAGAACCTCCTGATTTCCCGAGGAATCTTCACGTAATTGAAAAAGGTAGTAGATACGTGAAGCTCGGCTGGACTACTAGCCAGGATGGAAACAGTCCGATAACGCAGTACATAATTGAATACAAGACTGACGCTGGTGAGTTTGATGTATGGCCTGGATTTTCGGATGACCTAAAAGCTCGTGATTTAGATATTCTTCATATTTCTGAATCAACAGAAGTCTGGCACGACCACACTTTCCACACGAATGTCCCTGGCAGTCAGGCCTTCGGCCATGTCAGCTCTTTGAGGCCTGCTGTCAGCTACCAGTTTCGTCTTTTTGCCGAGAACGAACTGGGTCGAAGTCAATCGAGCGATGTAGGTAACGCATGCTAAAGTGCTGCTCGCATATGTATATCCATTAAACGAGAATAAAAGCTCCGTGGAAGAGAATAAGAAGAAGAGAAGAAAAAAAATCTCCAACCATATATAGTAGTCACACGTCACTTATATTTCACTCGAAGAAAATAATCGGACCCGGTGTATGGAAGCGGAGGGAGAAATTTCGTTATAAAATGTTTTCCTTACAGATACTCGACGTTACCACCGAAGGAGAAACGCCCGGTGGACCACCAAGGAATCTCAAAGTGGACGCTGTTAGTTCAACGGAATTGCGAATCCTCTGGGATCCGCCTGATCACGATTTGTGGAACGGCGAAATCCTCGGTTATCACGTTGGTTACAAAGAGCACAGGTAATACGTGGGAGATGTTATAAATTCTATGATAATTTAACTTTCTCGCCTTCTTCTCGCGCCGTATTAAATTCGCGAACGACTAGAAATCGATTCGGCGAACCGAGCGTTGGTAAGTCGTACCAAGGGGATGACCAAAGAGGTACCGTAGTCAGGAGGGTAGGTCTCGCATTTCCGGAAGATAAAATAGATTTTAGTCCACAGTCGATAAGTTCCCTTTCCGTGCGGTATTATCATCCCTGTGCGGAAAGGAGTAACCCCTTGACCCTGCGCAGATTTGCCGCGGAGCAATATACTTATCGAACAGTCGAGGGAAGAGTATCAACAGCCAACGTGGCTCTCGGACTTGCGCGGACTTCGATTCCTGGTCGACAATGTCAGCTCACTGATCTCAAGAAGTACACACGATACAGCGTCGTCGTACAAGCCTACAACGCGCTTGGTCCAGGTCCGATAACACCGGAAGTGGTAGTGTCCACCTTGGAGGATGGTGAGTACAGATGTCCAGTTCCTCGGAGATCGTCAACTCTTGACAAAAATTTGAACCTTGTTTACAGTACCGAGCAGTCCACCCCAGGACGTGAGATGCACAGCATTGTCTTCCCAGTCTCTCCAGGTATCCTGGGATCCACCGCCAGACTCGAGTCTGAACGGTGTTCTGAAGGGATACAAAGTAATATGGGAAAGCATGGACAATTTCGTGGCGAGTGCCAAGTCCGAGACAAAGATAACGACAGCATTGACAGTGGTGATGCATGGCCTCGAGAAATACACAAACTATTCGGTCCAAGCTGTGGCTTACACCAGGGCTGGTGACGGCGTGGCATCTTCCCCGCTTTACTGTCTGACGGAAGAAGATCTCCCTGAAATGCCTGCCGCAGTAAAGGCAGTTGCCAGTTCAGCAACCTCGATTATAGTCTCTTGGCAACCGCCGCTTAGAGCAAACGGAATAATCACATCGTACAATGTTCATTACAGAGCTGTCGGTCCCGAGGGTAAATGGTACCGTAGGACATTGGCTCCTCAAAACACAAGCTACGAGGCTGAACATTTGCACAAACGTAACCAATACGAGTTCGTTGTTGCTGCTGTAACTTCCGTTGGCGAAGGGGCCCACACCGCTTCCATAATACTCGGACCATCCGGAGAAGGTAACGAAGATGAATTTCGCACGGAGCAAGCCTTCAGCGATCGATTTTATCCTCTTGTTCCAGTTCGAGCAGCGATATATTCCTTCGGTATGGTCTCGGTGGTGCCTTGGAAGCAGGACATCACCCTCCCCTGCCAAAGTGTTGGAAAGCCCGAGCCATCTACTGTGTGGAAGCAACGGGGTGGTCAGCTGGTCAAACCGTCAGCAAAAATGGCCATGCAAGTCGACGGGTCTTTGAGAATTTCCGAACTTCAACGCGACGAGAGTGGGAACTACACTTGTGTCGTGGAGAACAGACACGGATCTGATCAAATAACGCATCATTTGACTGTCCAAGGTAATTTTAGACCAGTAATTGAATACTGTGTAGGAAATTAACAGCTTTTTACTAAACCATGTCTCCGTTTTTTGTATTTTTCCATCAGTCCCACCAGCACCTCCGCTCCTCCACGCGACTGTATCGACAAGTAATTCGATAACGGTTCAGTGGAAGCAGGGAGACGACGGTGGTGCACCGATCAGAGGCTACGTTCTTCAGTATAAAAGAGAGTATGGTGAATGGGAGGAGGTCAAGGTCTCCCATAAAATGAGCAGCTATCTCCTTTCCCAGTTATGGTGTGGTACAAAGTACCGAGTCTATATGACGGCCTTTAACCGTATCGGAATGGGCCTCAGAAGTGACATCATCGACGCTATGACAGAGGGATCAAAGCCAGATCCGTCTCCGGCATCTGGGGATAAATTCATCACCGTAAATGTGTCGTGGATCACTTTACACCTCCATACATGGCACAATGGGGGCTGTCCGCTGCTTTATTTCGAACTTGAATACAGAAGGAACGGGGAAGACTTGTGGACGCTCGTTTCCAACAACATCGAGGTTTGTTTCGCCCCTAATTTGGATCAGTTGAGTAAATGACGAGCTCGTATCTTCTGGCAGGTTCAAAAGACTTTCACACTCAACGAACTGCAGCCTGGTACCAGCTACGAGATAAGAATTCGTGCTCACAACAACGCGGGTTCAGCAGTCGCTGAATATCGTTTCACCACCTTGCAGCCAGCCGGAAGTTCGACTATTTCTGCCATAGATTTGGACCAATTCGTTCCTCCGCACACCCCGCTGTACTCGGACCTCAAGTTGATACTGCCACTGGTGTTGAGCTCGTTTGCAATAATTGCTGCCGCTGGTGCGGTCTTTTACTGCTTCAGAAAACGTGAGAATCTTTTTTGTTTAATAGCAAATTATGAGTATTGCTATGGGATTGTTTAACCTCTGAAATAGGGCCTTTTTTGGGTGACGTAGGAAGTCTGCACGACGCTCAAACCGCCGCTGCACTTGACAATAAACAGAATATGGAACAGCGTGAGCAGTACTATGCGACGGTCAGGAAGACGCTCAGATCGCCGATCAACGAAATGGCCACACTTGAGAGAATACCAGGTAAAATGATTGCTTTAGAGAGTCCGTTGACTCGCGCCACGGTCTCACTGCTGACGAAATGAACTCGTTGTTAACGTCCTGATTCCAATTTGTAAGAACCTTGAGATTAGATCCCGAAAGAGATTAGAAAGTCGGTTTTGCTGATTAGTTTTTACTACGGTTGCGATGGCTGACTGATTATAGAATACTCCGAAGACATCTACCCTTACGCGACGTTCCAGCTGAAAGAAAGCGTCCCGGCGCCAGGGGAGAGCCGTTGCGGCTCCGCTGCGCCTCTCCAGACATTCGTCTATCACGACCCCCGACTTTCCACTGCAGATACCCTTCAGCTGCGGGAGGTAAGTAGACGATTTCTCATTTCTCCACTTATCTTTTCTCACTGGGTCATTTGAACGTCGACTCAAAAGGTCTCCGCACTGTTGAGTAAAACACCCTACTATTTGCTACTTTTTCGTTTAAAGTTGCACTATATACATATTATATTATATTATATTATATTACATTATATGGCCTGTTCCTGTTGTCGAAAGTAGTATTGATGCACGGTTGCTCGATTGTGTCTGGCTTAACTGTCACCTCTGATCTCTATCGCCATATTGACAATGTGCAAGACAGGACCCAATTGTCGGAGACAAGATAAGAAGTCGCGCGGGATTGAATTTGATGATATTTAGTCGATGGTCGGGTTAGCACTCACGAAAGCCATATCGAGCGACGCAGGTCAATGAATAAAACGTTACGTCTGCTGGTCCCCGTTTGAATCAACGAACATGATACAGAAAACAGCAGTCAACCATCAAATCAACAAAGCAATCAGCACACATGAAACAAACAAAAAAAAAAAAAAAAACAAATCCCCCGTATGATTGCAGTCGGATTGCAACCGGTACGCAAAGGTTCGGGGTGGTCGCTCCTCATCTGTGCCATTGCACAAAATGAACAAGGTCAATCAGGGGAAATCAGAGTCCGAAGAGTACGACACCCTAGGCTCGGACAGTGACACTGAAGTGGGGACCAGCAGCCGAACCGAATCGTCAAATCACCTGGTCGACTCCCGGCATCCAGTCACCATGCCAGATTCGCGTGTACACAGTACGAGAGTCTGATGCACTTAAGCACAACAAATATCAATTATAAAAAATGGCTATTGAGTTTAGATTGTCCGAATGTTTATTTACCGATCTATTCACTCGCCTATTTATTTCATTCTTCGAATCTTCATCCTCAGTTCTACCCAAATAATATCATGAGATCTGTATACACGCACACGTACACCACGTTTTTCTTTTTCTTCTTCATATGCCTACATATATGTAGGTGTGAAACTTCACCTGCATGAATGCGCAAGAAATTACAAAATAAGACACAATCACTATAATGAATCTCACTATTGAAAATGTGAAACAAAAATTCATCATTCACCAGTCGACTACTCGTTTCGCAGACTTCCTGTACCATGGACCAGAATCTAGCACGTCTACAGAACCCTCACCGATTTTTGAGAGAAAATCGTTTCCTAGAAGAGGAAGACCCAAGTAAATACGAAAAAACCTTTATACGAATTAAAACAATGAGAATTTCTAATTTACCTATAATTGATTTTTTCTAATTTCTTTTGTTCCTCCTCCTTTTCTCAAGGATGCTACAGCTGGCGCGTTATACCAGCGAGGAGGCCCGTGCAAGTTTCGGGTCAGTCGGCATGTCTGGCGGTTCCAAGCACCAGTCGATTAACGACGGATCAGGAAGCCTGTTCGCCACCAAGTTGGATCCACCCTCGGGTTTCACCGACACGCTTGAGTTAAGCGAAGCGGAATGTGACCTGGACCGAGGACGTGGACGTCATCGTATCCCGAGGGACTTTACTATTGCAGTTTGAATTATTATTCCTTTTTACGTATACCTATACGTATACTACATACCTATATGATGTGACTTTTCAACGTATTCGTTGATTCGAATATTGCAAATATATAATATATATATATATATATATATATATATATATATATATATATATATAATATATATATATATATATATATATATATATATATATATAATATATATATATATATATATATATATTAGACGCCGAATGCAGTTGACGCGATTTTTCATTTCTATTCATTTAGTTTATATATTTATTTATTTTTTTTTTTTGTTAAACTTTCGAAATCGTACAGAAAAGAAACATTGTTCTCAACTGCTACATCGTTAATTCTACTGCCGTTTACAACGAATGTATTTCATATTGTGTCTGTGTATGTGTGTTCAATTCTGTGACCAGTTCGACAGATCGTTAACGAAGCCGATCGGTTCGTCATTGAATAATTAAATGGCGAGGCAACCCGACGGTCTATAATATGTGTACTTTTTGAATAATCATATTGAACATAATTACATACACACAATAGGTATTTATATTTACCGAAGTGTGAAAATTTTTAATCTAAGACACTGACGATAAGAATGAATCCTAAGTAAAACAAGAGGCTGATTATCCAGTTCGCGGTACATACATACATACATATATACATATATACATATATACATTATACAATATACATACACACATCCATATACCATACATATTACATGATATAGATAATTATTTAGCGGGATACGTATATAGAGTGACTGACCAGCGCACATGTTTCCCAAAATACAATTTTTTCTTGTTTTTCTATTCAATTAAATACGTATCTGTGTATAGAAATTTATCGTCACGATTATGAATGAAATTCTTCATGTATTAAGGAATGATTAATTATATCTGTCAATATTATAAACTCGGAGGATATTGGGGTTGAATTCTTAGTGAAAGGATCAAGGAGAGAGGTGCGAGGGGTTGGATTGAAGTTCCGAATTTCAATATTGCCGACTAACGGTTTTTAGAAAGGATATTTTCCCGCAAGTCTATATACATAGCCGAATTGAAAAACCTTTTCAGGAGGTTCAAAATTCCGAAAATCAAAGATCCGAAAGGCCAAAACTGCGAAACTCCGAAACTTAATGAAAATCGCCTACCTATTAGGTACCTATTCATTCAGTGTTTAATAACTCGGGCTGTATCGATCGTATCGGGACCAATAAGGGGTCATATTAATTGTCTCGAGATTCACTCTTTCGAGAGAAAAAGAGAAGTTTGAAAATTTTATCAATTATTTATGACATCATGAAGTTATCGATGGAAGTAGATAAAATGGGTTTTCGTAAAGAGGGTCTCGATCAGAATGAACTATTCTTTGTCTTCACATCCTGAGAATATAGACCGAAATTTTTGTATCCTTAGGCTTTTGGGGGTCTGAACTTTTGGAATTTCGATCTTTTAAACTTGAACATTTCGGAAAATTCGAAATCGTGTGAAACGAATTTCGGAAATTTAGAAATATGGAACTTCAAGACGACTCTAGGCGCGGTGCTGAGATCGCGTTTATGCTAAATTTATTCAACGAAGAGATAATTATTTCACACGGTTTGTTATCCTATAAATAATATAACTAAACGATCAAACTGTTTGTCTCTCGTATAAATTTTTAAGATTGTAATGTTTGGACCAAGATATCTATTATTATACAGATATATATACTAGACTAAATAATTATTACAAAATTCTAAATCAGGGCTATCGCAAAAGTCCAAAAATAGAATATTATATAGGAGAAGAAAAGAAAAAAATGATGAAAATTCAAGATTTTTCTATATTTGAGATAAGATATTTCTACTATAATGAATATAATGGTACTTTTTATACGAATTTAATCGAATCAGGCCAGACATTTTTCGGCCGCTTTGGTTCTGAACATTAGAATCAAAAACCACCTTATATTTATTTTTATTATTATTGTTATTATTGTTATTAGTCATCACTGCTTAAAAATTGGAAGACTAGAGAATCAGTTTTCGGGTATTGTGTATAATACGCGGCTCTCGGCACCGTTGCCGAAAAATTAAATAAATTATAACAAAAAATGAAAAAATAAATAAAATAAAATGATATGAAAAAAAAAAAAAAAAAAAAAAAAAAAAAAAAAATCTGAGAATAACCAACGGAACAAATGTTCGGCAGAAGATATAATAAAGTAAGCTAGAAGGAGAAGAGAAATAAATTTATATATTATTAGAATAAAGGTGGGGGAAAAAAAAAAAAAAAAACGTTAGATTTGTAAATTATATGAAAAATAATGCAAGAATATCGTGATCTGTATATCTGCAGGTAAGCCGTTATTATACATACCTATATAGTATATAAGAGGAGACGTAACGTACGTACTACCTTATTAATATCAATTTGAATACCTATTAGAGTTTAAATTCTGGTGAGAAGATAACCAAATGAATATAAATGAATGAATAATAAAATATGAATAGGTAAAGAATCGACTTTGAAAGAATAAAAGAAAATAAAAGAAAAACCGACTGACTATAGAAGTACGTCTCGTATTCTAAAGCCATGCTCATTATTGTTCAAACTAATGAAGGAAGGATATCAATTATCAATGAATATACGTCACGTTACACATACCTTATACCTACCACCTTCAAAAATAAAAAATACAACAAACAAAGAAGAAACAAAAATTCATTTACATGTTGATAGGTCATATGCATAATAACCATGCACATTCGTTGAATCATGTTGAATGAATATCGAATAAATAAATTGCGATGATTTGAAATAAAAAGAGAAAACGAGTAATCAAGATCGTTGACAATTATTATAAATATTATATGAAAATATATATATATTATATAACAGGTTGTAAGTCGAGAATAATATTATTACGATAAGGTGTAAAATTCTTTCATCTATCACTTTCTTCCTTCATTTAACAAATATTAGAATAGCAAAAGAGGATGATCTGCTCGCACAGTTTTATGGGTTTTGAAAGAATATTTCTGAATTTTTAAATAAAAGAAAAACTAAATTGAAAAATCAAATATTCATTTCGCCGTAAATCTCTGTCAGCAGTTTTCCTTCGCTTTTCCGTTTCAACCTCCCCGATAATTGGTATTGCACGAATGAGGACGAAGTTGATGAGAGATTTTTTGTTGAAGAAAATATATATCCGTAAAAGTGGAAGTTTTTTTAAAAATAAATCTCGAAAGACGATGATGGAATTATTTTCAAGGAAGCCTCCAACACCTCGGGCTTGCGGTTATAGCAATATTCAATTTTCCTTTATAATGAAGTTAAACCCGACCCCTTAAAGACCGGGTCGATTTCACCAGCCGAGTGTAAATCGCGAATACTTTAAAACCGAATTTCTCGAGGTGGTTGTAATCGTAAATGTGTGTATACGGTCGTCGGTCTACACACTAGTTGGTGTATAGAAAAGGTTCTTCCATCACGAGGAAGGCCACCAACACCGACCTACACGGTCTGCTCAATCTAGAAGGTTGATTTCGTAAATATATAGCGGACGAAGCGAAAAAGTGGAAGGATCCCGAAGCCCGGAAAACGGAAATAAAAGAAAAGGAAAAAAAAAGGCGGTGGTTGAAGCGGTGGCAGAGGCAGAGACGGAGAAGACGGCGCGAGGAATTGATCGCAAGGTACAGTAGCGTAACATGCAATCAAAAAACGGGAGGACAAGCTCCCGGCCTTCATTTTTCAAAATTTTACCTCAAACGACGAAAAAAAAATCGATATCAAAAAATGGATCATCTCATCGTTTCCAAATTCTTGTGCGTAAAGAGAAAAAAAAAACGAAAACAAACCTCAGATTTATTGGCTCTTAGTATCAAGACCATTGAATATCTTTCATTGATCGAAGATCGTCCAATCGCAACCGGTCCGTCAGGGAATTTCAAGTAAAAGATATACTGGATTGCAAAAAAGCTCAGATATATTTTCTAAATAAAGTAATTTTTCGTAAATTCGTACACCCCTGAATGCCGCTGAGCTTAAACGGGTTGTGCGCCTGTGCAAAGATGAGGTCTACTACCGCAACATGAGGTATGAAGAGACCGCAAATTTCTCTGGTTGGTCGCACCCCACCTTGTGAGATCTCATTTTCTTTCTTTTCTTTTTTCTTGTTCTTTCGTTCCTTTTTTTTTTTTTTTTTTTTCCCCCTCTTTCTATTCGACTGTTGTTGACAGGTTTTTAATTAAGTGCGAGAGAACTACCAAGCATCGAACTCTGTTTGTATACTGCGAACGACAATATTGATGTTGTCAAGGAGCGGTACGGAGGTATAGATATCGGGACGAGGATAAGGACGCGTTCGTAATCGCGATAAATGAAAAGTAAATAACGTTGTATAGTTAACGACCCTTAAGCGAGAAATTCGGAAAACGGATCGGAGAGAATTGCGGCGATAAATTCAGTGAAAAATTTAGGGAACATAAAGAAGAAACTTTCAGTTTCATATTAAAAAATGTCAGGGTATCGACCCGAGCTCGTAAAGCTGCTGCTTATCAATTATATTTCGGAGTGTGAAAGGTCGAAGCACAGAGAAAAAAAAAAAAAAAAAAAAAATGTATAAGAAATTATAATCCGATAATGATTCGCTCAGACGAAAAATATACCAGTCGGTATTCGCACAAAGGTGAAAAGTTCGTTCTCGAAACGCGTTTTTCACGAGCTTTATACTCGAAATATAAACTCTTCGTAAAATTTTCACTCTCTTCGGTTTACGGGGCACGTGGCTGGCACAGTTTCCTTTGATCCCGCGATAGGTACCTAAAGGTTAGAGGAAAACTCTCCGTGTTTTATAATACTACGCATGAATAGATAAATGATAAATCGAAGACAATACTCTCCGGCGAGGAATCATCCCGCTTCGTTTAGGAACTCTTAAATTTGGGGGAGTCAGCCTCGGCAGAGCTTATAAAAGATTTTTCTTGTAAAAAGAACTGGAATCGTGTATACAACTAACTTTCGGCACGGTTTATAAATCACATTTTTATCACGATCGAGACAGACGCAGAGAGAGACAGAGACAGAGACAGAGACAGAGAGCGAGAGAGAGAGAGAGAGAGAGCGAGGGAGGGAGGAAGAGGAAAAAAAGAGGGCAAAAGTTATCGCCTCGAACTTCCACCTGTTTTTTATTTTCACTTCTTCTTAGATTTTTATTTTATTTTTTTCCCTCTTCTCTTTAACTAAAATTCGAGGAAACGATCAACGAGCGACTTTGTCGAAGAAAAAAAAAAAAACAAGGCCACGGCATCACTTTCTACCCTCAAATAAACCTCTGCGGAGTTTCAGCCTCGATATAAGCTAACAACCATAATATACCTAGCGAAACTACCTTGTGGCGCAACAAGGATGTGCGAAATGTCTATACGAAGATATATATGGGTACACGTAGGAACAGAGGAAAGCATGGGCTTGCAGAGTTGAGAATATAGCGGGTCCTGGGGGAGATGTTACGGACTGGTAATAGTCCCGAACCGTTGCGTTGAGGGAAACTTCCTCCCTTCTCTGTCTCTCTCGCTCTCTATCTTTTTCTCTATTTATCTTCCCCCCATATCCAGATATTTGTATTCCGTTTAATAGCGTCTAACGTTGTTGGGACACCTCGACTCCATATAGGCAGTCCGAATTGGCCGAATGTATGTATACTAATAGGGAGAAGTTTCTGAGCTAAGGGTTGTTTTCTTTTTTCTTTCATTTTTTTCTTCTTTTATTTTTGTGTCTTTTTTTCTTCACCAATGATTTTCGACTCTTAAGAAATCGTGGGGCTTTAAGTTATAGAGCTCGAATTGAGTATAAGTAGACGGTGGTGAAAATCCACCCACAGCATTTACCTTTCTTTTGTGGTGATGTACCAATTTGCTTACGACGCGAATCGACGCTTTGAAAATTGCTGGGCTGCTCTGCCTCCTCGTTGCTTGGCTGCCTGCTGCTGCTGCTGCTGCTGCTGACGGGTTTTACTTTTTATTGCGCTTTTATTTTTCAGACTCAACCGTTTTCCTTCCTGAATACAAATGCACCTTTATCCTACCCCCGGCGTAGTTCCAGCCGACTTTAACCTTCGACCCACATCTTAATCTTAGGGTTGGTAAAACAAATTTCTTTTACCCATTTTCCCATCTCGACGAGGGATGAAAACTGGTTCCGGCGAAATTTTTTACGGTCAAAAAGTAAAAATGAAATCTCGGTGTCCTGAATCTATAGATCCGATCGTCTTCTTATTCACTCTATTTCTCAAACACGGGTTTAATGATGAGGATTGAGGAAACGGTGGTTGAATGTGGTGGAATATTCACACTGTTCTTTGCTGATTTAATCCTGACCTAAAAAGGTGTAGCAACAAACCAGACAGAGCCGCAAGGCCTGAGGTCAGGATAAATTACTTCCTTCGTCTGATGGCTTCGTCGTCCATCCAGTGGTAGCTTTCTAGGTATATATTATCGTGCAGTACCGAACGTGGAGTAGGTTTCCCGAGGCTAGCCATCCAGGCCGTAACAGCAACCATCAGGATGCTGAGGATATATAATAAAGGAAGCCTCCTTAACGACCAGAACCTCTTTCCTAAAAGCTTCGCTTCGTGCGGTGTACCAAGATAAAGTGTTAGGTTATACGATACTCTCTCTCTCTCTCTATCTCCCTCTCGCTCCCTCTCCATGCCCCTGACCTTTCGCAGTCCCGACTTTCCATCGGCTGATTTACCCCAAATTTATTTATTTATTTTTATTTATTTTTTCATCAGATAGTGGAGACTATTGATCGACTGATACCGCACAAGGTACTTCGGGGTTGATGTGAGACTGGCGCGATTTTCTGACCATGGTCCTATTCGATAAGGGTGAGAAGGGGTATTTTCCCGAAAGTCTACAGAGATGATTCCAAAAACTCTCAAACGAAAAACACCGGAGGTTCAAAATTCTGAAAGAATTTTGCTAGAGTTACGAAAGGCCAGAGCTTCGGAACTTGAAATTCGCGCATGTATCTATATTCATTCGGTGTTCAATCACTCGGGCCGTATTGATTGTATCGAGACCAATGAGTGATCAACTTAATCGTCTTGAGATGCACTTTTTGGAAAAAAAAAAAAAAAAAAAAAAAAAAAAAACTTCCAAAATCCCGTCAATTATTTATGACATCATTAAGTTATCGATTGAAGTAGATAAAATGGGTTTCCGTATAAAGAGGGTCTCGATCAGAATTAGCTATTCTTCGTCCTCACATCCTGAGAAATCGACCGAAATTCTCGAATTTTTGGGTCTTCGGGGGTCTGGACTTCCGGAGTTTTAATCTTCTGAACTTGAACGTTTCTGAAAATTCTATATCGTCTGAAACAAATTCGGAGTTTCACATCAGTAAAATAGTTAATTTCTTGCGGCACCCCTTATATCTAAATGCATGCAGTATTCGCGTGTGATGGAAGCGAGTTGACAACCCAGACACGAACGTGAGCCGAGTTGAATTTCCATGAAATGGTGTAGAGTGTAAATACCTCGAGGACCTGAACAGCGACCTGGAACGAGAGCGGGAACGAGAACGAGAACGAGAACGAGAACGAGAACGAGAACGAGAACGAGAACGAGAACGAGAACGGGAACGGGAACAGTGCCAATGTCTGTCTCGAACGACCCACCAATACGGACAGCTACTACTAGTATCCTTAACCCACCTAGATCTACCTTCCTAACTTTCTCAGTCAGAACAATTTATATCATTGCATGAAATTTTCATGAGGACAAGACTCTCGCTGAACCCCCGTATCTACGCACCTTATCTAAGGTAAGGGTAGCCCCAGACGGTAACTCTTTCCACCGTACTCTATCTCATCCTTCAAACGGAGTTTACCCCAAACACGAGGTGCACAGCACATGCGCTCCTTTGAGACAGTCTATTAATTATGATCAGAGAGATCAGAGGTCAGGTCTGCTGGCGCGGCGGTTCTACACCGAACCGTATCTCTGGGGATTCTCGCAGGGCCTGTGTATTGCCTAATTGTACATTATGTGTTCTTCTCTCCTGGCTCTTTCGTCGTACCACCTCCAGCACAGGGAGAGGTGCAGGCCACCCTTGTTTCCTTCCTTCCTTCCGTCCTTCCGTCCATTGGACGTTGGTCCGTCCTACTGTTCCTGGAATGATTCGCAAACAGTTAAACTGACTCTGAAGTGGACCACAGAGATAGAGAGAGAGGGGAAATTGCTGGGAGTTTGTGTTTGCCGACGAGACTTCTACGAACCAAATCAAATTACGATCAAATCCCTTCCCACGTTTACTTTTCGGAAGGGAGTTTTAGAACTGAATACCTAACGCCCAGCTGTGGAATATATATTTCGTTTCTCTGTAAGCCAATTTTATTTTTCAACACCACGGTCTTTCCGGTGAACGTGACGCAAATACACCCCGATTCCGTGTATAAATATGGATAAAATTCACCACAGGAACAGGTAAAAAGATGAAGACAAACGGTGGATCTCAAGCTGAGGAACAGAGAAGCATTTAGTTACTTGAAAATTTAAATCCAACGGGAATGCGGGCCTGGGTTTGAAGTTCAGAATTCTAAGAATTATAGTTTTTCGAATTGGTACACGCAAAAAACAGTGCTGTCGAATTTACTCTATGAGCAGTGAATATATGGACAGCACTTTTTTGCAGTAGAAATTATCACAATTGTAGTATTGGGTACATTGGAGCAAGTGGCATTCAATGTCTGTAAGAGTGAATGTTACCACAATTGTGATAATTTCTACTGCAAAAAAGTGCTGTCCATATATTCACTACTCACAGAGTAAATTCGACAGCACTGTTTTTTGCGTGTACATAGTCGTGTTCAAAGAACGTCAAAAATTTCGAAAGCTAACGAGGGTCTCGGAATTTTGATCATCTGAACTTCAATGTGTATGAAAATTCTAAGTCATCTAAAACAAATTCGGAATTTTTATCTTTCGGGAGCTTTGAAGTTCGGAACTCTAGACCGGCCCTGTGAATTCGAATTCGACAACCAGAGTAAACTACGAAACGGGTAAAAGTACTACTAGCTCGGCTGTAGACGAGAAGATAACGCGGTCCACCAACTCCATCCGCAGAATACTATTTACAGTCGAATGTTGATTTAGGCTAATTGGAAATTTGGACCTACCGAAGCCAGAACGGAACGTAATGTAACGTAACGCAATGTAACGTAACGTGACGTAACGTAACGTAACGTAACGTAACGTAACGTAACGTAACGTAACGTAACGCAACGCAACGTAACGTTCTGTGCTAGTGCACAGGTGGACTTCGGCACGTGATGCATATTCGAACAATAGTGCGTCGTCCAGCGTTCTCCACGGGTTGTCCATTGTCTACCAGTTTCATGGTCCAGGAGAGGACAAATATTTGTATATTACAGGTGTGCCGCGCGCGTGGCTAGGTAGGCAAAGGCATATATCCGTATCCTGCAGAGAGAATCACTCAAGGAATAAGGCGAGCTTTGAATACATGTAACAAAGGGTTTATGAATGATTAATCGTTGAATGAAAACAGACTAAAATGTCTGTAGATGCCAGGTTTCTCATTATCTATAAGATATTAACGGAAAACGTTGAAAAGGATGACGGCGGCCAGGTGGGTAACGAAGACATGCATAATTCCGGTAGAGCTTTCAATCCCAATATTCACTCTCGGAATAATCCCTATTCCTTCTTTCATTAAGGTGATATGGTAGGTACGCGCTGCACTTGGGAAAAACTTTCTTGAAATCATCCCTCACATGAATTTCCCAAGGTGTGGGGGAAAAAGTAGGAAAATATTATCTTACATATTATGATTCCTCTTGATCTGCAAAGACCATAAATATATACCTACCTCTTTGTTATCTCGGAGAGTATCTTGCGGATACAAAACCCCCGATTTTTTGACGAAGAAGAAAGACCGTAGCGATAAGAAGACGCCAATTGTGATAAAGTGGTATTATTTGAGGTAACTTTTGATTGGGGGTTGCAGATGGTAGCAGGAGAAGATATATAGACGAGAGGTGAAACGAAAAAACGAATAACTTGGCCGAAAATCTTGTGCAATAAATTCAGCAACTTTTAGCCAAGATCGTGGAATGAGGATTGCGGTTTTCTGAAGACCGGAGTCTATATAGCCAGGTTCACCGTCCTCCGAAACTATGTCAGCATTCAGCTAGCGGGTCCTCTTTGTCGAAGTGGTGAACCGTTCGGAATCTTTATACTGAAATAAGAATCTGAAATCCGGGTCCAGGTCCGGCACTCTTCTCTTCGCTTATACCATGTTGATAGAAAGCTCTAGAAACCTCATTTCCACCCTCTGTTTGCACCAGATTTGAAACGAAGCCAAGGCATGTCAACGGCCAGCGTTTCCCCCGTTTAAAAAACCTTTCCTTACTTATTATTATTATTAATATCATTATTCTATTTTTTCACTGCTGACGTGGTATCGACTCCTTCTACCTCAGTGCCTGTACATCGAAAAATCTTTGTCATCTAACCCGAATTGATACGCGAAGTTCTTCGTCTGACCTGAGAGAACGGTAATGAACGAAGAACGTGAGCGGAATAGATTCCTGTCAGCTAGAAGCCTAAGACGATCACCTGTAAGTAAGGGATGTGGGGAGAAAACTTCGTTCCAAGTTTACCCCCCCCCCCCCCCCCCCCTCTCGCGCTCTTCCGACAGTAACTTTGTTCTGGATATGCTACACAGCTACGACCCGAAGTACAAGTCATACCAAAAAGCCAGGTAAATGCAAACTCCTGTTCTTGAGTGAAGGACGATTATGAACTATTAATTAGTCGTCCAGTTTTTGCTATTCTTCCTAAAAGTCGAATCAGTCGCTAACTTATTGACGGAGAGAATTGGGAATCGTCGATCGAGGAGATGAAAAGCAAATTACTTTATACATCGGGTCGTCTGTGTGGGATGAAATAAAATGAAACGGTAGACAAACGACCGACTTGGTAACCACTTTCAATCCGATAGAGTATGGAGCCCGGTACGTAGGTGGGCACCTCAGTTGTCCCAAGAGTTTACTCTGCTGTGCTATTCCTATCGACATACATCTACTTCCACTTCCACTTCCACTTCCACCTCCAGTGTCTCCCTTCGCCCGAACCAACAAACTTCTTCTACTGACTGAATTAAAGATACGATCTCACCCTTCGCACTTTTACCTTGCCTCGCCTTGCCTTAGCGTATACGGTATACCGTACAGCTCTTTTGACCTCTCGCGTTTCACCCTCAAACCACCAACCACCTCTTCTCGGCTACTCGAACCTTCTTTTAGACTTCCCCAACCTTACTTAACGTCGCTTGACTGTTCCCTACTTGCTGACGATGCTCACTTGCCGGGTTATGAAAGGCAGGAGGAAGGCTGCCTCTTGCTTTACCTGATACATTTTGCATCGTGTTATCGCATGAACTTCTTGAGCGTTTTTTTTTTTTTTCTTACATTCAAATATTAGGTAATACGCGGATTTAATTCACGATATAGACATTTTTCTTCTTACACGTCGGGGCCAATCAGTGATTAAAAATATTGGTGACATTTGAAAGGCAAATTAATCAGCGGTGTTTGAAGAGGAAATGTAAATATCTGAGAGGAGTTTTTCTTTTTTTTTTTTTTCTTTTCCTTCCGTCAGTCGAATTTACATTACCCTTTCGACGTGATTTATTCCCTTGGACAAAAGGAAGCTTCTTACACTTCGGTCTTGAACAAAGAGATGCAAATGTAATTCCCGATGTTCTCATGCAGCTCTATAATGCATATATGAGCATCGACGTGCTTAACTCGATGATATCCAGGCAGGACGATGGTACAGAGCTTGAGGGCCACGAAATCCGGGCATATATCCTTGCCTCTGGTTCGCTGGCATCAAGGCCTGATCAAACACGGCACCGTTTGCCAACCCATCCAACGTACGTCTACTTACGTTAGCAGCCATTGCGTTAGACATCAAGTATCTGCCCGAGAACGCACGGTGTCTTACTTAATATAACTACCGAACTTCATCCGCGGGGTCCTATGAGATAAATTATTCCAACGACGAGACAGACGGCGTCGGCGGTATACCTACGCGCAGTCAACACCAAACTGGATAACGCCTCCTTTGAGGTAAATCCATCATACCGAGGAAGTAGTAGAAATTTCGATGATTAGAAGACGAGGACTTCCCGAGGCCGATGATCTTTCACTATATCTCACACTGATGATGAGAGAGAATCATGTGACGTTATCAAAGAGGCATTTATAGTCAAGTCTGATAGCTCGAAGAAACGAATTGAAAAATGTCTTGATCGTTGAGATCGTTGATTTTTTGCAGAAAAATAAATTGCCATCGTCGTCCTTGTCCCAGAATGTGTATCGCGAGTCGGTTTGCACTGATGGAAGTGAAGCTCGCTTTGTTTCATTGACCAGCTAAATTCAATACATTACCATCGTCGCATTCGCCCATCACACTGAGTGCACAAAGCTTCGGAATGGTACCAGAAGCCGGTTTTTGGCTCAAGATTGAACCCAGATAATAAAAAGACATTCTGTAATCGGTATAGCTGAATGATCAGATCAGTCACATGAGCAATCTGTTAATCAGAACTCTGGGAAGCTAATAAAGTAACAGTTTTTGATGGAGCAAAGTCGCCTAGTTCGATATAGTAGATTTCGATACGAGCGCGAAATGTGAGGCGTTTATAGGTGTGTCCGATGTTTTCAGCACGAACCGTAGTCGAGGCGGCAGCCGAGACGAAGGTGAGTGCTGAAGACATCGGACAACCCTAAACGCCTCACTTCGCGGGAGTATTGATAGTATATTATGCTGCAAGGACCGAACGACAGTGATTTTTGACCAGGGTGAAGTTGGCTGACCGAGACGAAGGCGAGGGCGAAGCCCGAGCCACAGTCGAGTGCAGCCAACTTCGCCCGCGTCAAAAATTACTGTCACTCTGTCCATGCTGCATACCATACTTTTCATAACAAGCGCACAGAAAGTGGGGTTTGTCCTCATTTAGAGCGGAAAATCAGTCTTTGAGTCAGGATTCAGGTAACCCACTAATATATATTCTAACCGGATAGCCGATCGACCAAAATCGACGTCACCGCATGGTGGCAACGTTCGGAACTGGAGGACAAATATTTTCATTTTTGACCAGCATTTTTGTCCTAGGACCTGAAAAACTAACGAATTGGATCCTGACTCAAAAAGACTTATTTTCCGCTCTCAAATGAGGACAAAAGAACCCCACTTTCGGTGCGCGTGTTATGAAAACGCTATTTTTTATAACAAATGCATGAAAAAGTTGCTTGTGGGGCTCTGTTGTCAATGTAAACAACCATACCAAAAACATCGAATCGATTCAGCAGTATGCACGGAGTAGCGCGTCGACAGGGATGAATGATTATAAAATGCTCTTGTTCGCACGCCGTGCATAACAAGAATCATGTTGTGCACGCTCGATGTGCGCAAAACGCAGTGCGCACGTTTGGCATGCAATATTGTTTCATGTTAGCATCGCCTACTCAAACGTCAGAAAAGTGCCACAATATGACCGCTCCAGAGCCCCAAACAAGCAACTTTTTCATGCATACGTTATAAAAATTATTAAATAAGTTGGACGAGTATTTCACATTGGAAAAGAGGAACAGATCGTTGTGAAATAAAATCTTCAACTTTGAGTGTTATTTTGTTTGAAAGTGGAGCCCAATCGATGACTAAATGAACAGAGCTTCGCTGTGATTTTAGGAAATTTAATTGAGTTTAGTCTCAAGGTGAGTACTTGTTTGGCTCCGTCGTAATTTCCCAGTAATTGGTAACGATTTCGTGTAAATACGCAACCCGAACTCCAGACAAGAACCAGGTAATATTATTCAGTATATTAGATAACCATCCTACTCGTCATTCATAAATCATAATCAATAATTGCCTTTATTCGGTTATTGCGAGGCGAGGCAGCCTTTGTTCTGTTGATTTTTCGACCCAGAAATCTTAGCCACATAATCTCCATTCTTGGAACAATGTCAAAGCCGTTTGGAATAGTCGCGAAAAATTCCACGCTCTTGAACCATCGCATTAATTTCAGCCCTAATGGAACCCTGAAATTACATCACCCAATCTGTATGATTAGAGCTGCCATTCTGAGTAATTTTTACAGCACAGAATTGACGGGACAATTCAGAGATGCACGCGGGGGTAGGAGAACGTTGAAAAGGAAATGGTATTCGTATATACATACCAGTGGGGATCAGATCCACGTCATCCCATGTTATGTGCTACGTACTAGTATCTGCATTGAGTCAAGTAGAAGTTCCATTGAGAATTATATGATGTATAATGAGCACAGGCCGTTGACAGATCAGTTTGGTCTTGGATGCTGTGGATGCAAGTTGGCCGAAAAAAGAGATATTGTTGCACGAGAAGTCAGAAGATAGAGAGAGATTTTGAACAGGTGAAATTTTATGAACTACTTTGGGAACGCTGCAGAAACTGGAAAATGTTTGTATAATAAGTAGCAAATAATTGACACCCGAATACAGTAAAATTGAAATTATAGTGCGTTGGTCTCAGTGACATAGGTATATATCTATATTTAGATTCGAGAAAGCATCGTGATCCATTTAACCAAATGGATTTATGGTTGATATTATTGACAGTCATAGGAGGTGCATTTACCTACTCGGTGAAATCGTCACTTTTGAGCAAATTGTTGTCACGATTCACGAGCGAACCGCGTGGTTCCTGTTCAGTACATATTAGGTTATAATTGGAATTGTTTCGGAATTGGAAATGAAATTTCGAAACAAGTAGGTATGTCATACCCGAGGCGGTGAGAGAATAATGAGTAATGAAAGTCATCCGTTTACATAAAATCTACACAATAGTCATGTGCGACATGATGCGTCATCACATGGTCAAGTGGGAGTGATTCTGAGAATTATGTGATAAGCATTAGAGAGCCAAGCTACAGTAACTGCTCGTAGTAGCAGTAGCACAGTAACTGCTCGACACTCGAATACGGTCAAAATAAAAGTAGAGCGCGTAGATATTGGTGACAAATAGTTTCGGATTGATAAAACGATTTTAAACTAGTTGAAAATATGGATTATTGGTTCATATTATTGACAATCATAGGAGGTGCGTTATGCATTTATTTATTTGGAACCCGGAATTATAACTACTTCATCAGATTGGGAATCCCACACACGAAACCAAGAGCGATCTTCGGAAACATGGCTAGAGTAATCTTCAAGAAGAAGACGATTCCTGAAGTTCTTCAAGAGAGCTATGATCTTCATACTGATGCAAAATATGTCGGATTCTACGACTTTTCATCACCCATCATTGTGCTGCGGGATCCAGAGCTAGTAAAATCGATAACGATAAAAAATTTCGACAGTTTTACCGATCACAAGTTTTTCACCGTGTCAACAAATGAACCCCTATTCTCTAAAAATCTGTTTGCACTTAAGGGGGACGAATGGCGGGACATGAGAACACTTTTAAGCCCAGCATTCACCGGTAGCAAGATGAAAATGATGTTTAAAATATTGTCAGATTGTGCAGTAGATTTTAGCGATTATTTATCAAAACTGAATCCACGGCCCGAAGCATTGGACATGAAGGATACTTTTGGAAGATACACACTTGACGTAATAGCATCAGCAGCTTTTGGCCTGAGCGTTAACTCTATGGAAAATCGTGATAATGACTTTTATTGCATGGGAAAAGAAGTTGTAGACTTCTCTGGTTTAGGAGTAATAATATTCTTCATCGTGACGAGCTGCTCGTGGATCGCCAACTTGTTAAACCTAAGATTGGTCAAAGCTAAGGCTTCTGACTACTTCACTAATGTCATACAGCACACGATCGCCACTAGAGATGCCCAAGGAATTGTGAGGCCTGATATGATACAGTTGATGATGCAAGCAAGGGAAAGAAAAGAACGGTCCACTTGGACCCCGACCGATATGGCTGCACAAGCTTTTGTATTTCTCCTCGGAGGGTTTGACAGTCCAGCATCAACCATGAGTTTCGCTGCCCATGCGATCGCCTGGCACCCAGATGTCCAGAGAAAGTTACAAGCGGAAATTGATCAGGTGCTGGAAAATAGTTCCGGCGAAGTTTCCTACGAAGACCTTCACGCGATGAAATATCTCGATGCCGTGGTCAACGAAGCTTTAAGACTTTTCCCTCCTGGCGTATTTTTAGACCGGGTTGGTCCAACGGATTTTACTCTTCCTCCAGCACTACCCGGTCTCGAACCATTGCAGATAAAAGCTGGCCAATCTGTTTGGATACCAATGTACAGTTTCCATCGTGATCCTAAATATTTCCCAGAGCCAGAAAAATTCGATCCCGAAAGGTTCAACGAAGACAACAAGTCGAAAATATCTCCCATGACGT